>OX101819.2:24842072-25359572 GCA_944452925.2 Chrysolina oricalcia
TTATTTATTTATATCCTAACAGACCGCGAAGGTCTCATTACAAGGATAAAAAATTAACAAATCATATAATACAATAGTAAATCTTAGATGGTATTAGGTGTGTGCATGCTAACTGTAACCTGTACACATACATTGGGGTTGAATTACACAGAGAGATGTATGAGATGATGCAAAACTGATGTGCCAAATACATTTTGCGACACAGTCCAGTCTAGTTCCATCAAGGTATTGAATTCATTTGCTAGTCGTAACATGGCCACAAGCGGAGGTCTGGTAGTGAACATAAGAGGTATATTGAACATTGGAAAAGATCGAGTTCTTCTTGAGGGTACGTTGAATCTTACTAGAAATATAATTTCCGGTGAGTTAATTTTGTTGTTGATCAATTTATGCAAAAAGGTTAACACTGTGACAGTTCGTCTATTTTCTAACGATAGTATTTTGAATTCATTTCTCAGTTGGTGCGTTCTTACAGTTTTATAGTCAGCTCGTTTGTTGTATTTCTTAAAGTAAATGAATCTCAGAAATTTGTTTTGTATTTTTTCCAACTGACCTAATTTAGTGTGGTATTCAGCAAACCATAATTGTGTACTCTAATTTGGGTCGAATTATACTGTAGTAAAGAATTTTAAGAGAATTAATGTTTGTGAAACTTGTAGATTGCCTGATTATGAATCCCAGCAAACGGTTGGCAGATTTTAGTATACTTGTAATGTGGTGGGAAAAAGAAAAGTTGCTATCATAGGTAATACCGAGATCTTTCACTTTATTACAGCGCATCAAAACCTCATCTCCAATCATATATTCGAACAAAATAGGATCTTTTACTCTAGTAACAGTCAGTGTCAAACATTTTTTGACGTTGAAGTACAGTTTATTAATCAAACTCCACTCATAAACTCTATTAATATCTTTTTGAAGCATAATACAATCACGTACTGTGTGTATTTGTTTAAATATTTTTAAATCGTCTGCAAATAAAAGGCATTTTGAAGATTTTAGCTCAGACGGAAGATCGTTGATAAAGGTCCTAGATTTGAGCCTTGAGGAACACCCGAGTTAGCTTCAAATTTTCCTGATGTATTACCGTTATGTTTCACTTTTGAATATCTATTCTCTAAATAACTTTTTATTGTCTTGAGGAAGTTAACAGACAGACCAAACCTATATAATTTCAACAACAATACGTCATGATCTACTTTGTCGAATGCTTTACAAAAATCTGTATAAACTGTGTCAAGTTGGGATTTGCTTTCTAGAGTTTCGTACACGCAATTTCCAAAGACGAACAGGTTTGTATTGATAGATTTATTGGCGACGAATCCATGTTGTTGGGATACAAAGTACTTCTCAATATAGTTATAAAGATTGCAATAGACTATTTGCTCAAATAGTTTTGCTGGTGCGCACATTATGGATATGGGTCTATAATTGGTAATGTCCATTTTGTTACCTGATTTGAATATTGGTGTAACTATTGAAGTTTTCCAGTGCGAAGGAAAAGTACTAGATGAAAGAATGAGATTATGAATATGAAGTAAAGGCTCTCTCAACCATTCTCCACACCTTTTCAGCAAATATGGTGGGATACCATCTTCCCATGAGGCTTTTTTAGGTTTCAGTTTCTTCAATGCGCTGTTATAATCTGAGACTGAAACGTCCTTTAATACAAAAGTTTCGTTACATGTATCATTGTTTTCACATTCTAAGCTCAAATTATAAGATGCTTTTGCTGAAGAGTATACTGAAGAATAAAATTTTGCGAACTCATTAGCGGTTTCTCCATCATCAATATTTTTACTGTTGTAATTGAAAGTACCAATATTAGAATTAGTTTTTCCTTTACACGATATGAAATTCCAAAATCCATTCAAATCTGTTGACAAATTGTTTTAAATTTTTTCTACATATTTTTTTTTCTTCTAATTTAATGAGTTTTTAAGTGTCTTTCTCATTTGAATATACTTATCTCTATAAAAGTTAAATATAAATCTTAATTTTCTATACTTCTCCTTTTCTTTTAGCATGCTCTTTATTTCGTTTGTAAACCAAATCGGAAAACATTTAAAATTAGCGAATATTACGCTCTTAGGTACACATTCATCTATTATTTCGTACCATTTTTTGTAAAAGTTGTCTAAAGCTGCGCTCACATCAGTTGTTTCAGACAAGACACTATCCCAATCAGAATCTATAATACTGTTACTCAATTTGAGGAAATCCGCTTTTTTATAATTGTACCTTGACTCTTTTGAAAAATATTCATTTAATTTTGTGTCGCAATCTAAAGTGATTGAGATGTCCAGAGCAGGATGATATGCGTCTTCTTTCACAAAAGGAAGGAAGTCCCTAGTTACCCTGCATTTGTTCGAATTGTTTTCTAAACTAATAACTAAATCTAATGTCCTCCCTTGAAAGTTTCTTACGTCATTATATAATTTGAAGCTGTTAAAATCAATAAAATCATTCAGACTATCAAGAATACTATTGGACTTATTCGAATCGTCATTTGTTCCATCAATATCGCGTATATTGAAATCCCCCACAATATAAACTTCATCAACATTCACAATTTTATTTTGAAGAAATTCAAAAACTGACTCATATACGTCGCATATACTGCCAGAAGGGTTATATACACCACAGAATGTATATTTGTAATTGTTCACTTTTACCTCAACGATTACTAATTCAAAATCGGTGTTTTGTCTAATTATATTCAAAATTTTATACTTTTTTTTTATCGCTATCAAAACTCCACCACCTTTAGATTTTTTTGTGTACTCAATATTTCGGTCAGATCTTACCACATTATACAATCCTCCATCTACCACCTCTCCATCACCAACCCCCTCCCGTAACCATGTTACTACCCTAATAGCACCATGAAGTCCGATGGTAATCCATAGGACATCCTCTCAGGACATTCGGGACGTCCTTAGGATGTGCAAAATTGGTACCGCGGACGTCCATTGGACATCCGTGGGAAGCACGAGTGTCTCGACTTCTCACCAAAATTGGACCTTCTATAAGGATATCCAATGGACATCCACCTGGGATGTTAATCGGACGTCCCCGAATTACATCAATCGAAAGTACATATTGGACGTCCTTAGGACGTGCAATTTTGGTACGTCCTTAGGACGTGCAGTATTGGTACCGCGGACGTCCATTGGACATTCGTGGGAAGTACCAATGTTTCGACTTCTCACCAAAATTGGACTATCTATAAGGATATTCAATCGACATCCACCTGGGATGTTCATTGGACGTCCCCGAATTACATCAATCGAAAGTACATCTGGGACGTCCTTAGGATGTGCAGAATTATCAGATGTGTTCGTTCCTACATCTCTTTCAGGACTAATATTATGATATTGTTGTGGATATTACTGGAGATACCAATTTGGATGGAACCAGATTTACTTACTAGGTAAGCTCAGCACTCTCTCAGAGTCATTCAATTCGGTTTTGTACATGTTAAAAGGATACACATAACTCTACTTGTCTTACGGAAACACCTTGTTCAAAACAGTGTTGAATAGGTTAGTAATAACTATTGATTTATTTTCATTTATAGATATAACTACACTGAATGAACACAAAATAACTTACAGAACAGTCACTAAACTAATTAATCACAAAAGATGATAGAAAAGCCGCCATAGCTGGTAAATACTCAAGAATTGTCTGTCAATTTGTCAACACTTCATTTGAACACAGAACACAGAAAACAACTTTATGCACGGACCCATACATAGAGGAATTGTTCGGTTTCAATCACTGAAATGAAATTATAATATTACTATAATTTCATTTCAGTGGTTTCAATCCGAATTCGAACAAGAGAGACAAACATAATTTTTCTATTTTCATTGTTGTGAAACAGTGAATCGTATTGGCATACGCACAAACTCGAAAATATGGCCCCTGATGACCTCAATGATAGTGAAAAGAGTTTTATTTCAGATGGGTTGTTTTCGCTATAATGTTTAGCCCTATCGTAAATATGCGATCCATTTCATACCTCTTCTGTAAAACCACTAGCTGGGATGTATACACGGGAACTGGGTACACATGAAGGCCTAATTATTGTAACTGTTTTCGAATTTTGTTTCATTTTTATGATCATCCATCCTTCATCTTTGGATGGATGCACCTAGGAAACATTCCGAAAAATGTTCAATCCAGGACATCCCAAGTAAGTCCTTGCAGGGACATTTTCTGAAATACACTGATTGGGATGACGTCCGATGTACATCCATCAAGTACGTTCCAGAATGTCCCCCTACCAGGACCACCATAGGATGTCCTTTCGAAGACATGCCAAATACATGCCAACCAGGACATCCAATGGATATCCTAGAAAATATATCCGAACCATGAGATCCCAAGGAAGTCCTCGCAGGGAGATATACTGATTAACCAATTGGGACGTCCAATATTCATTCATGCGGGATGTTCCTAAATGTCCCGTACCAGGACAACCATGGGACGTCCTTTCAAGGACATGCCAGAATACTTACTAACAAGGACGTCAGATGGATGTCCTAGGAAAGATAACAAAATATATCCGACCCAGGACATCCCAAAGACGTCCTCGCAGAGACGTTTTATACGATGTACCGATTGGGACATCCATAGGGGAAATTCATGAAAATGCACTGAATCGGACGTCCCAAGGACAATGATTTTAAGTCCCGGACATTCGGACATGATTTGTACCCAATAGGGACGTCCCTGGGACATGGTGTGCTATTAGGGTAGTGAAGGATTGAAGAAAATTTTCGACAAAGTTTAAGCAATTTTAAATGCTCCCGAACCTTGTGATGTGACTCAGTTGAAAAATTTAGCTGGACTGGTTGATTATTATTCAAAATTCGTTCCAAAATTGTCTATAATAATGAAACCTTTATATAGTCTCTTACATAAAAAAGTGAAATTTGTTTGGAGTCAAGATGTGATAAGGCTTTTTCAGAAATTAAAAAAGAAATTACTTCTGATAGAATTCTTATGCATTTTGATCCAAATTTGCCTATTGTTTCATCAACAGATGCATGTCAAGATGGCATTGCAGGGTGTTTAGCTCATAAAATAACTAGTGGTGATTTAAGACCTATTGCTTTCATATCGAGAACATTCATGCCTGCTGAAAAAAACTATTCTGTACTTGATAAAGAGGCTTTGGCTATTTATTGAAGTGTTGAAAAGTTTTATCATTATCTTATCGGTCATGAGTTCATTATACTGAGTGATCATCGACCATTAATTTCAATATATGGCGAACATAAAGGGATTCCACAAATGGCTGCAAGTTGACTACAAAAAAGGGCATTGTTTTTGAGTGATTTTTCATTCAGTATACAGTAAATGAGGATATATTGAAAAATTCTTAGCCTACTATAGAACCAAACAAAATTTCAATGTCAATATATTTTATTACTCAACATATTCTCCTCTTAATTGGATACATTTATTACAGCGAACCTGCAACGTCTCTAGACCTTTTAAAAAAATGTTTCTTCTTGCTCTGCAAACCAGACCTCCACAGCTTTTATTACCTTCTCGCTGGAAGAAAATGTACGACCTTTAAAACTTTTTTTCAGTTTAAAAAAGAGATGATAGTCGGACGTAGCCAAATCTGGTGAATAAGGGGGGTGTTCTAGTATTTCAAACCATAAATCACGAATTTTTTGCATATCAACATGAGATTTGTGTGCAAAAACAAAACAACTTTGGATAGCTTTCCGCGTCTTTTCTCTTTAATTTTTTGCCGTAGAGTGGTCAGTAATGTCGAATAGTAATCTCCAGTCCAAAAAATCAATCATGATTACTCCATGGCAATCCCAAAAAACTGAAGCAAGAACTTTTCCAGCAGATTTTTGGACACGAAACTCCTTTGGTCTTGGAGAACCGAAGTGTCGCCATTCCATCGATTGTTGCTTTGTTTCTGGATCGTAGAAATGTACCCAAGTCTCATCCATAGTAACAATTCGGTTTAAGAAGTCTACATCGTTTTCAAATCGAGCACAGATCGAACGCGATGCTACTACCCTTGCACGCTTTTGGTCAACATTCAAACATTTGGGGATCCATTTTGCAGCAATTTTTCTCATGTCCAAATTGACGTGAACTATATGATGAACGCGTTCGTATCAAATATTCAGTGTGTTCAATATTTCCTGGACTATTACGAACATAAGAAGTTAAGGTTTCCATGTGTAATTCAGTTGTTATTATCGATTGTCAATCAAGCCGAGAAAAAGGCGAACTTAGAAAATATAAAAATATAATATAAAGGTCCTTCGAGTATATCCGTTTCAAACGGTTTATTGTGTACATATTCTGTGAATAAAGATGTAAATATGTTCTTGATGTGTATTACTGCACATCAAATTGGTCCGATCGAGCCCGGATATGGAAAATGATGCTTTTCAAGAACCTCACAGAAGGGTTGCTGTCATAAGATGAGTTGCTTCCATGAGATGACTTCAGTGACGTCGTTTGTAAACCTTTCCTTCACCCGTTTATCACCTACCACTAGATTGGCACCTGCGGTATTGAGGAAGTGTTTTCGGATTCCAACTTCAACCTGACATTTTGTCATGTCACTTCTGTCAAAGAAAGTACCCGCTTAGCCGATGAATTCAGGTCTTTAATATTTGCTAAGTGCTTTTCATTGCAAATTTTGCTAGCATTTTGATAATCATAAGGTGTTCTACTTGGGCAAAATGCCTCCCAAAGTAGAAGAACAGCAAGTTCGTGCCTTGAAAGGTAAAATCAAGGCTGCAAAATCTTCCATGACGAGGATAAACAGATTCTTGATGGAACATGAGAAAGATGATTATTCAGAAAAACTTATTGATCAGTTATCAACCCGAAAAGACGCATTGGTAGATGTTTATAGACAGTTTCAGCAGTCTCAAATAGAACTTTTGTCCGTTGATAAAACTGAAGAGGATCAGTTTGAAGCCATCGAAAACTTATATTTTGAAACTCTTTCACAGATCAAAAGGCTTATATTAAAGCTTACTGATCAAAATCAATCAAAAAGTCGAAATATAGGTGATGTAAATAATCAAAGTGATATACCCATTGTAAAATTACCAGATATGAATATACCATTCTTTGATGGTAACAATTTGAATGAATATCAACCATTCGTTGACATGTTCAAAGCTGTCATTCATAAAAATACTCAAATGCATGACGTTGAGAAACTGTTTCATTTGCGGAGTCATTTGAAAGGGGAAGCTTTGTCTTTGATATCAAATTTGCCTTTGAAGAATGAATCATATCAACTAGCATTGAATCTTTTGAAAGAACAATATGAAGACGAGGCCATGCTCATAAATGCACATATAAATGCGATTATAGATTTACCTCCTTTCAATAAATGTTCTCCAAACAATTTGAAGGAATTTGTTGCAAAAGTCAAACAGCACACTGGTGCTTTAGGAAACTTGAAGCAACCGGTAACTTCATGGGATATGATCTTGTTGTGCATTCTGTGCAAAAAAATTGACTTCCATACAAATCAAGCAGATCACAATGCTCGAGATAAAACAAAGCTTCCAACTTTAAAAGAGTTTTTTAATTTCTTACAAACAAAAGTGAAATCAATGCAATCATTTAGCCCTCTAGAAAATAAACCAGGAGGCTCAAAACATTTTGTTCATTTGCAAACTACCAATTCTGTTGGTCAAAAGTCAAAAAAATGTATCTTTTGTTCTTTAGGAGAACATAGATTGTTTGAATGTAAGAAATTCAGAAACGTTACTGTGTCTCAAAGAATATCTTTCATAGAGAAGAACAAATTTTGTAGAATATGCCTGAATCAACACTTTGGTCACTGCAAAAGCCATTTCAAATGTCAAATTTGTCAAAAAGGTCACAATTCACTACTGCATTTGGAAAAATCTCAAGGAGAGCATTCTGATCAGCCAACAACGGACAGTTCAGCCCAACTTTTATTTGGAAGATGCCCCAAGTCACCTACAGATGTGTTGTTGCCTACTGTGAAGGTGAGATTGGTGGGAAAATCAGGTAATACCATCTTAGCTTGTGGTCTGCTTGATTCAGGATCACAAATTTCATTGATAACAAAAAAAGTTATGAATTATTTGCTATTAGAGAAACTCAACACCTCTCTGAGTATTTCTGGAATTTCTGAAATTGAAATCAAAGCCAACGAATCAGTAAATGTCGAAGTTCAGTCACTTTTCAATGAATTCACCTTGTTTGTGGAATGTTCTGTGGTTGAACATATAACTAGCTTATTGCCAACAAATTGTATTGACATAGCAGGATTGAAAATACCTCAAAATATTCAACTTTCCAATGAAAATTTTCACACACCCACTGAAATAAATATTTTATTCAGCGCAGATGTCTTCTTCAAAGTTCTTTTATGCCAAAAAATGAATATAAGTGGTTTTATACTCCAAAACACCAAGTTTGGATATATTGTCAGCGGTTTTGGATCCAGCAATAAAAGTCAGATCTGCACAGTCGTTTCAATGCATTCTACTGTCAAATTAGAGAATCTTATTTCTCAATTTTGGGAAACTGAGAAAGTTCCACAAACATTTACCGAATACTCTTCGGAGCAGGCTGCTTGTGAAGATATTTTCTAGTCTAGCATAAGCATTGAAAATGACAGATTCCAGGTTTCTCTACCTTTGAAATGTCCATTAGATGAATTGAATGTAGGTGATTCTTACTCTGTAGCTTATAAAAGATTGGTAAAAGCGTTTCAAAAGTAATGCAGATTTATTTTTGAAATACAATAACTTTATTGATGAGTATATTCAACTTGGACATGCAAAAGTTTTCGATTTATCAGATTTTAACTTTAAAGCTCATCAAGTTTATTTTATGGCACATCATCCTGTAATTAGGGAGGATAAACTGACAACTAAGTTACATGTCGTTTTTGATGGTAGCATGAAAACCTATGATAATAAGAAATCTATAAAAGATTTGTTATATAATGGAGCTGTTGTGCAAAATGAACTATTTGATATTTTAATTATTTTCAGAACATATCAGTTCGTACTATAAACAGATATAAAAAAAATGTATAGAATGATTCTTGTTTCCCCTGAGCATCGCTGTCTACAGAACATCCTGTGGCGCAGTGATCCATCTCTTCCTATTCAAGGGTTACAGTTACAAACTGTTATGGGCTGAAAAGTTCAGCTTTCCTAGCAACGCGATGTTTAGTGGAGTTGGCAAATGAAAACAGGATTGATTTTCCTCTCGCTTCTGAAGCATTACTCACTAATACTTACGTGGATGATATTTTATCAGGTGGAAACTCTATCGAAGAAACAATAAAATTGAAAAATGAATTGACTCATCTCTTGAAAACTAGAGGTTTTGAACTCCACAAATGGAGCTCTAACAATGACATGATTTTGAACAATATACCTTTTTCTCAAAAACAAATGGAACAAATAAAATTAGATAAAAATAATGCTTTTGTAAAAACCTTAGGTTTATCTTACAACACAGCTACTGACAGTTTTGAAATATCAGCCCCAGTAATTAGCTACGAGGACTACATCAGTAAAAGGCAAGTTCTCAGCTTCATTTCAAAGTTTTATGAAACTTTGGGTTTTGTAGGTCCTGTCATAGTGAAGGCAAAAATATTTATGCAAAGTTTGTGGTTGTTGAAGATTGACTGAGATGAAACATTGCCTGATAAAGAATTACGATTGTGGTATGAATTTGCATCAAAATTAATTGAAATGGAACCTATTATAGTACCTCGTAATTTCAGTTTTACTTCATCTAAAAGGATCGAACTCATAGGATATTGTGATAGTTCAATCATAGCTTATGGTGCTGTTTTGTACGTTAGGGTTATTTGGAATGATCAAGTTCATGTCAATTTAATTTGCTCAAAATCACGAATTGCATCACTTGCTGAAGAATTATCAATTCCTAGATTAGAGCTTAATGCTGCATTACTTCTTTCAAAACTAGTTGAAAAAGTTTATGCTATTTTGAAAAATAATATTAACGAAGTATACCTATACTCCGATTCAACAATAGTTTTGTCATGGCTAATGGTTGAACCGATGAAATTGAACCCCTACGTAGCTAACAGGGTCCTCAAAATAGAAGAATCAACAATAAAATTTAATTGGCTCTACATAGACTCCAAATTGAATCCAGCTGATTATTTATCTAGAGGGCTCGATCCTCAATTATTGAACGAAGACAAACTCTGGTTTTTTGGACCTGAAGAATTGAAATCTATCGATTTTATACATAAAAAACGATGTTAAGTCCTCTTCCAGAGCAGAAAGTTCAACATTTTAGTATAGTGGTAGAACCCAAAATCTCATTTTTTGAAAGTTATTTAAACCTTTCACATTTGCAAAGGATTATGGCTTATATTTTGAGGTTCCACCACAATTGCAAAGATATCAACAACAAAATATTAGGATATTTGAAAATACACGAAATTGAGAATGCCCTGAAAGTCATAATTAAATTTGAACAAAATTTTTCTTTCAAGGAAGAAATAAGACGTTTGGTTCACAAAGAGCCAATTAAAAGTAATTTATGCTCTTTGAATCCATTTTTGGATGGTGAAGGCCTTCTTCGAGTTGAAGGAAGGTTACAAAATGCTAATGTCACTTATGCACAAAGACACCCAATAATTTTGCCCAAAAACAATCACATTACTGATCTCATTATTGTTCAGGAACACTTGAGGTTGTTGCATGCTGGACAGAAACTAGTTTTGAGTAGTCTCAACATGAGTTATTGGATATTAAGTGGCACTAGAGAAGTAAAAAAGAACCTAAACTGTAACACATGTTTCAAACAAAAAGCGCAATGTGCGCAACAGCTTATGGGTTCCTTACCTGAAAAAAGAGTTACAGCGTCTCGCCCTTTTTCGCATGTTGGGATAGATTTTTGTGGGCCGTTTAATATCAAACAGTCAAGAATAAGGAAAACAATTACAACCAAAGCATATGTTACTTTGTTTGTTTGTTTTGCTGTGAAGGCCATTCACATTGAGATTTTGTCTGATATGACTACAGAATGTTTTTTGGCTGCTCTTAAAAGATTTATTGCTAGGAGAGCCAAGCCGTCTCACATATTCTGTGATAATGGTGCCACCTTCAAAGGTGCTAATAATGTTCTGAAAGAATTACATAATAAAACAAATAAAGAAAAAAATTTCAATTTCTGTTTAGATGAAAGAATCAAATTCAACTTCATTCCTAGTTATTCCCCTGTCTTTGGTGGACTCTGGGAAGCTGGAGTGAAAAGCACAAAATACCACATAAAGCCAGTGGTTGGAGTTACTAATCTTACTTATGAAGAGTTCAATACAGTATTGATACAAATAGAAAGTATTTTAAATTCAAGGCCAATAACGCCTATGTCGAATGATCCTTCAGATCTCACTTACCTAACTCCAGGACATTTTTTGACTGTTGCTCCGATTTCTTGCTTCCCAGAACCTAATTTAACAGAAATTCCAGAAAATAGGTTGAAACATTGGCAACTTACTACTCAAATGCAACAACAGTTTTGGAAAAGGTGGTACAAAGACTACTTAGCACAATTACAAAGCAGACCTAAGTGGAGACAGGATTACCCGAATCTGAAAGAAGGTGCACTGGTCCTCTTGAAGGAAGATAATCTTCCATCTTTCAAATGGAGTTTGGCACGAATCTCAAAAATTATCCCTGGAAAGGATAGTAAGGTACTTGATAATTTAATATTTCACTATATCATATGACATGACTTTTGCAGTCCACTCATTGATTAAGTCTGTAAATATGTGAATATGTAAATTTGTGTACATGTTTATTTTTAGGAAACATTATTTTATGTTCTATTTTGTTTCGCTTGTAAAGTTGATGCTAATTTTGTGCAGTGTTTTCTACCTGAAACTTTCGCCCCCCCCCCAGCTATGTTCAATATTTCCTGGACTATTACGAACATAAGTAGTTGAGGTTTCCATGTGTAATTCAGTTTTTATTATTGATTGTCAATCAAGCCGAGAAAAAGGCGAATTTAGAAAATATAAAAATATAATATAAAGGTCCTTCGAGTATATCCGTTTCAAACGGTTTATTGTGTACATATTCTGTGAATAAAGATGTAAATATGTTCTTGATGTGTATTACTGCACACAGTGCTTCAGATAACCGTTTTAGCCCAATTCGGCGGTCTGTTAAAATCATGTCATGAACTGCATCGATATTTTCGGGGACTGACACAGAAACTGGCCTTCCCGATCGGTCATCATCTCCAATGGAAAATTTACCTCTTTTGAAGCTTGCAGTCTAATTTTTCACGGTCGCATACGAAGGACATTGATCACCAAGGGTATTAAGCATATCTTCGTAAATCTGCTTACCTATTAACCCTTTTAAATACAGGTACTTGATAATGGCTCGATACTCCAATTTTTCGATTTTTATAATTTCGGTGGACACATTTTTTCTTTTAATTTATTGCGTAACTCTAGTTTACTTTTTTGACGTCAAACTTTACACTGACACTTCTAATAAGTTATTGTTCGTTGCAATCGTAACGCAATATTTTGTTTATGCAGGTAACTGGTCTAGGCTAACTAGATATCAATACATCCTCGTATAAGGAGATCTGAAAATTTGGTGGATGATATGTTATCTCAACATGCTATTGATGTTCGTTATATATCGGAGGATTATAATTTAATATCGACATATTTGAATTTAGTTATATCTGAGAATTCACCTGTTGATTACAAAAAAGTTGTTTCAGGACTAGGAGAGATTGTAGTCATTTGGAAATGAGTAAAATGAAATCTGTTGCACGCTCAAATATTTATTGGTCAAAGTTGGATAAAGATATTGAAAGTATTGCAAATTGTTGGCAACCATGCTTGAGAACATCTAATGATCCAAATAAGACAACGCCTATTCCATAAAATAGACCAGAAAGACCTTGGCAGCGTTTACATACAGATTTTTTAGGACCAATTAAAAATCATTATTATTTTATTATTTTGGACGCTTATAGTAAGTGGCCAGAAATTTTTCAAATGAATAAAATCACAAATTTCAGAACGAGCGCTAAATTAGGAGAAACTTTCACACGTTGGGGTATTCCTGAACAAATTGTATCCGATAATGGTATGCAACTTGTATTTAAAGAATTTGAAAATTTTGTATTTAAGAATGCTATCAAGCACATTACGTCTGCAACATACCGTCCAGCTACAAACGGAGCTGCTGAAAATGATGTTGAATCTATCAAACGCGGTTTGAAGTCAGCTTCACTTGATGAAAAAAATAGGAGAACTCCAACATATATTTCAGTGTGTAGGTATTTGTTATATTATCGTAATGCTACTCACTGTACAACTAACGAATCACCATCTTTCCTTCTGTTGGGTAGGACTCTAAGAACACTATTTGATCTCATGGTCACCGAAAATTGTGTTGAATAGCGTAAAAAAACAATCAAATTCCACTCGTAACAAAGAACGTGAATAATTCAAGTTGGGAGAAAAAGTAATATTGTTGAAACAGGAATATAAAAGTGTCAGAAAAAAAATCCTTTGTGAAATAAATGAAAAGTTTGGGAAAAGACACATTGATCAGTTGAAAAATTTGTGTCAAAAATTGAATCAGACCAATTCTTGTAATAAAAAAATATAATAAACCTGACTTTGAATCAATTCCAAGAGTTCCTGCGCTAGTTTTGCCTGTTTCTACTGCTGTTACATCAGGTACGACCAGTAAAAGCATTGAATACACAGAAGAAATTGAAAAATTGTCTGACTCCTCTTATACCGATAATGACCGAATTAGTTCAATAATTACTGAATCTGTATCTACTTCAAGACCTAAATGTAATGTTATTAATCCTGTTCGGTTTTGGAATCGATTTGTATGTATGTTTAATCCAATGAGGAAAAAAATTAAATATATTGAGACTATGATTCACTCTGTATAAGATTAATAGAAGTATTGTACATCAATGGTGATTGTCACGAAAATGTTACGTTAAAAAAAATGATTTTATTTACTCTTGAATGTCAATCAACATATTGAATTTGGATTGCTTTTGTACTTCAAATAAAGTTATTACCACTGGCTTCCTGGTTATTACACATACAATAACTGAAAAATTCTGATCTGAAATATATGAACTGATGTTACAGCGAGAGTCCTAGGAAAACCCAACTCTTTCAGATTAGTGCTATCGGGTATGGAGAAAATGAAAAAGTTATGTCATTATCATCTGAATATGAATGTTTCGCGACAGTCAAGCTATTGATAAGAAGTGCTGAAGCTAAAGATCTTTTCACCGTGAAAATGTCGTAATACTATTATAAAAATCAAATTGTATTTTTGGGTACTAGGCAATTGGAGGTTAGTTGTTATTCAGCGTTGTCTCGATTGAACAGCACTCGCAACCAATGGCGCAACTGAAAGGGACCATCTGTTAAAAATATAATTATTCCTAATCATCCACAATACCAGTAATCACTTGTTGTGTGTCATAATCAAGTTTCAGGTTATCAGATATGCACATTCTATCACCCAATTTGTTTCAAATACTCTAATTCTCATTTCTCCATATGATGCATACTTTATGGCCTGCATTGTATATATATACAGAGCGTCTACTTAAGTGGAAACATGTTTATTCTTTGTTGTAGATTAAAATGTCATTATTGATGTCATTCTTCATAAAAGTTACTAGAACCATATTTTGCACAATAAATCTTGTCAGTCGTATATGAGAACTGTGAAAAAAGTATGAATTCAGTACAGTATTAAAATACTTTTATTTGTAAATCTATCAATAATTGTCATCGAGAAAAATCTCTCAGATTTGGAAATCATGTTCAAATATGCTTTATGAATATGACCCTGTAGCATTATGATGCTTTGCAATTTCCACTTTCGATGTTACGATATGATACAATATGATGGTTTGGATTGACCCCAAAATAATAGGTCAGTTAAAGAAAGTAGCGGGCTCAGCTAGTTTTCATTAGAAATTTCTTTCGAAATGGGTTTGACTGAAGGGTGTTATTGTGTTTTAGTTAAACAATCTGGAGCAATAAACTTCAATACTTTTATTAAACTTTTATTTCAATTTTAACTAGAAGCTATCAGTCAAACAGTTGAACAGTCTCTTGTCCCTAACCCTACTTTCATCTACCTACTTTCCCGCTCATATCTCTTCTTCTTAGATTTTATTGAACCTTCAACACCCCTCCTCACTAAAATCATTTAACCCCATTTTTATTTTATGTTTACAAAACTGATTTGTGGTAAATCATTCGTTAACATATCAGCTAAATTTTCTGCTGAAGGAATATATTGTATGTCAAGGAAGCCCCTTCCCATATAATCATTGACAGAGTTATACTTTAAATCTAAATGTTTTACACGCCTGTTGTTAGCTGGGTTTTTAATTATATTTATCCATTCCTAGTTATCTTCATAAAATATAAATTTTCCTATATATACTCCTAAATCATTAATAATCTTTCTCAACCATAATCCCTCTGAAACACATACACATAATGCTACGAGGTCTGCTTCGCTAGTTGACAAAGCAACACAGCTTTGCTTCCTCGTGGCCCATAATATTACATTTTCGAATAATTTAAAACTAAAACCTGATACTGATTTTCTGTCATTACAGTCTCCACCCCAATCAGAGTCTACATATCCTATTAAGTGAATATCTTGAGTTCTTCTGTATTCTAATCCTAGATTAATTGTATCACGTAGATGCCGTAAAACCTTCGTTAGGTGATTAAATATTATATCGTCAGCTCTATCCTGGAATCTACTGAAAAAATTCAAAGTGAAACATATATCTGGGCGACTTCCCAACATTAAATACATCAAATATCCAATTACTTCTCTGAAAGGTTTTTTAGTTTTTTCATGCTGAATTTTGCATATTTCTAAATTTAATTTTGGTTCAATTGGTATTTCAGATTTCTTACATTCGACAAAATTATTTTTTTTTTGATATTTTCTTTGTATATGTCGCCTGATGTATTCTCATTATCCCTTCTTCTCTGTTATAATCAATTTCAAGTCCCAGAAAATGCTTTTAATCACCTTTGTCCTTCATCTCAAATTTTAACATTGATATATCTTTCATTTAATTTATTACTTCCAGATCTGGCCCTGAACTTTCGTTTTACCAACAACTTTGATGTGAAGATAGAAATCATTCTCAGATCTCATAAAACCTAATTCTACTAAAAAACTAATAATTTCTATATTTCAGCACTTAGGTGCTTGCTTAAGTCCATACAATGGTTTATTTAACTTATAGACCGCATTTCTGTTACAATCTAAACCTTCAGGTGGATAAATATTTATTCGTCATTTAGCTTACCTTGCAGAAATGCTGACTTAACATCTAACTGTACAAAATAGAAATTTAACTAGTTGCCAATACACAACAGAACTCTAAGTGTGGTCATTTTTAATACTGGTGAATAAATACTGTCAAAATATTCATTTTGAGCACACCCTCTAACAAGCGGTCGTGCTTTAAATTTATCAGCTTCTGATTCTTCATGTGATTTGTAACGGAATACCCACTTTTTGTCTAAAATCTGAATATTTTCAGGTCTACTAGCAATATTCCAGGTTTGATTTTTATTCAAAGAGTCGATTTCCATTTGAATTGCATCTAGTCATTTTTGTCTGTCATATTTAGTTTGAATCTCGTTAAAGTCTATAGGTACATTCTCTAATAAACTACAAGCATTAAAGGCCATGTACAATTCATAATCGTTAAACTTTTCTGGTAATTTAACTTCTGTTTTATTTCTAACATTAGAACTACCTTGATCATCAGTTGTATACCTTTCTGATGATATTTCATTTGGAGTCTCAGAATCAGAATTTTCAAAATCCACATCATTTTTAATTTGTGCCTTCTAGAAAAAATTATCCTCATCAAATTATACATCTCGAGAAACAATGATTTCATTTTTAACTGTATTCCACAATCTAAACCCATTTTGTGCATACCCCAGCATTATGCATTTTTCCGCTTTATTGTTTAAACTGCTTATTTACATGAATATATGCTGTACACCCGATAATTCTTAAATAACTGATGTTGGGTTTCCTTCCATACCATATCTCGGCTGGAGTAATATTCTCTCTCAAACTTTCTGTAGGTCCTTAATTAATAATATAGGTTGCTCCTCGCACAGCTTCCCCCCAAAATATTTTGTCAACCCCTGAATCCGTTTTCATTGCCCTTTCTACCAGTGTCCTGTTCATGCGTTCCGCTTTTCCATTTTGTTGAGGGGTATACGGTATAGTGTAATCCAAAATTATTCCATTATTTTTACAATAACTGATGAACTCTTTCGATATATACTCTCCCACATTATCGCATCTGAACTTTGAAATTTTAATGTTATATTTAGCTTGTGTCATCTTCAAATAGTCTTTAAAGCATTCTGATACTTCTGATTTACTTTTGATAATATATACTACTGTGAAGTTTGAATAGTCGTCAATGAAGGTTACAAAGTACTTCGAGCCATCATAGCCTTCAGGTGTAGCAGGCCCGCAAACATCAGAATGAATAATTTCTAACACTCTGTTACTTCTTTCTCTGGTTTTAAACGGCAACTTTGTCATCTTTTCATTTATACATGACTCACAAAACTGAATATTTGTGAACTTTAAGTCTGTATTCAAACCTTCTACAATTTTCCATTAACTAATTTCTCTAGCCCAGAATAACTAATATGTCCTATTCGTCTGTGCCATTGTGAAAGCTCATTGAATTCTGTTTGTGGAACTAAGCATTGCATCTGATCACTTCTTGTTACTGAAATTCCAAAAGAAATTTCATACAAATTATCTCTATTTCCTATACCTAATATCCCATTGTTTTTATTTATGATTTTCACACTACCTTCTTCAAATAAAATTTTAAATCCAAAGATTTCCAATTTCTTCACAGATAGATAGGTTCCTTCTCAAGCATGGTACATACAGAACATTCTTGATATTACATTTAATTTCCTTGTTGTTTACATAACTTATTGCACAAATGTTTCCTACTCCCTGTGCATATAAAAAATTATCATTCTTTGCAATTTTCTAAATCTACATACTCAATAAAATAATTTTCATCATTAACCATATGATCAGTACAACATGAGTCCATGTAAAACTTTGACACTCCTACCTGATTTTCTTTACAACCTGATACTTCGCCAAGAAAACATATTCCTTGACTTAAAGCCGACTCATCATTCCTTTCTTCTTGGTTTTCATTCTGTACGTTTTCAGTTTGTAATGCATGTCCCCTGTATCTTGAATTTCCTCTACTTCTCAAACTATAATTTCCCTCCTGGCTCCTCGTTGAAAATATCCTCCTCTACCATATGAATTATAACATCTCTTCAGTCTTTTTTTAAACGGCCAATTTCTCCACAGTTGAGGTATTTGGGTTTTTCAGTTATGAAAGCCGTATGATTTTTAAGTGTTCCTCTTTGTTCTGAGTGGTTCATTTCTTGTTTAATGTAATAGTCCAATAACTTTGACTTGACATACTCCAGAGTTAATTTGCTTTGTTCTATAGTCTCTAGTGCAGTTGATATGTTATCAAATGACTTGGGTAGGGTTAGCAATAGGTGGCATAATGTTTCGATATCTTCCATCTTTGCCCCAACACCTTTCAGTTCCCTAATTACCCCATCATACTTCCTAAAATGGTTCTCCAGACTTTCATCATGTTGTAGTTTTAATGTGAGGAGTTTTCTACCAGATACCATCGACTTGTTAATTTTTCTCTCGAATTGGGCTTCTAAACTTGCCCACATGTCCTTGGCCGTCTCCTTATCTTTTACAGTTTCCAGATAGGCATCAGAAATGCATCCTATGATTATGGCCTTACATTTCTTATTTTTCTTTGCAAATTCCGGTGTTACCGTTGCTAGGACAGTTGTAATGCATTATTTTACATCTTGTTGGTCTAACTGTGCAGTCACTCTGAACTTCCAATTATCAAAATTCTTTCCTTCAAATGTTAAATTTCCATAACTCTCTAGACACATTTTAATTTTCTTGAACTGTTCCTTTCCTATTCTTTCAGTTTATGTGGGAATCTGGGCCCATAACCTGTTATTGTGTTTTAGTTAAACAATCTGGAGCAATAAACTTCAATACTTTCATCAAACTTTAATTTCATTTTTAACTAGACGCTAACAGTCAAACAGTTGAACAGTCTCTCGTCCTTAACCCTACTTCTATCTACCTACTTTCCCGCTCATATCTCTTCTTCTTAGATTTTAGTGAACCTTCAACGAAGGGAAAATTATATATTTTTTGCATTTTCAAGTATTCATAATATGTATTTGAACATTCTGAACCACTTTCCATGATGAAAGTTCTTGCGATTGTCACGAATGAAAGTAGATAAATGAATATTTTGGAACCTTTGGTGTGAATACAATTCAAGAAAAAGAAACTACCTAAACACCAAAACTACGTCACAATCACACTCGACGCGCGTTTCGCCAACATAGTTAGCATCATCAGGAGCGAAAAGCTTACTGAACGACTAATTCAACCCTACTTCTATATATACCACTATTTCTCAATGGACGTCAAATTATCTAACATTCCTAGGTAGATTCGAAATCATAGATAATTTGACGTCCATTAAGAAATGGTGGTATAAATAGAAGGGTAGAATAAGTGGTTCAGTAAGCTTTCAGCTCCTGAAAATGCTAAATTTGTTGGAGAAACGTGCGTCGAGTGTGATTGTTACATAGTTTTGGCGTTTGGGTAGTTTCTTTTTCTTGAACGAATAAAAGTAGTTTATTCGTGTACAAAGTTCATATTTTTGGTCACTACTCGTATACGACTACTTCTTATTGAAATTACATTTTTACCCAAATCGGGAAATATAAAAGTTTTCCATATGTCACCAACGTGGGTATATTTTTGGTATATTTCGAGTTGTAATTCGAAATAAAAGGAAGTATTATTATTAATAATAATAATAATAAACGCTTTTATTGGTAGAAGCAGAGAAAAACAAACATTGACAATAAAGTATACAGATCTACCAAAAGGCAGAGTTAGCTTTTGCCTGAGCCACAGGGGTCAGGCAAGTGCTTTCTACCACTCAACCTTGAAAACCTTGAAAAAAAAAACAAAAAAAAATACAACATGATGAAAATACAATAATTGACCAATACAATTCTATAATTAAGCCTAGGTTAAAACAAGAAATAACGCCTGAGATAATACTAATAACAAAGTAACTTTATTCAGGATTACTCATATCAGGAGAATACCCATCAGAAATTCATATCATAAGTACGAAGGATATTTTTTAAATGTTTTTGAAACTCAGTATGTTCATTCCCTTCAGGGCTTCCGGAATCCAATTGTAAAGCTTAGTGATTGTGTATGAGAAAGAGGACCGATATTGAGCTGAGGTGTGAATGGGTGGCGTGAGCCGAGATTTAAATCGTACATTGACATTATGGACATCGATCCGAAAAGTGATCTAACGGTATAGATAGGGTGGTTTTTGGGTCGTGACTATCTTATGAAATAAGGTACAGGCATGCAGAATACTTCTCTTCTCAATATTTAGCCAACTCAACTCATTTAGAAATTGAGATAAATGGGCACGCCTGCCTAATCCACAGATCAGACGAACACAGGGGGCTTGGGAGGCTACCAGCAGCGTCGGCAGGTGACCGGACGGATAGCCGGATGGCCTGCGGCGTGCACTGTGCGACCCACAGCCACGTCGTAGGTTACCACCGAATAATAAAATAAGGTGGCGCTGAGTAACCCTCCAATCCAAGGTGTTACGAGACCCGTGCCTGTGGATGCATGGCGGTGGGAAAGCACCGTCTCGAACGGAGCCTAGAGGATACCAGGTGACCTCCTCGAGTATCAGCCTTGCCACACCGTGCGGGGCTCCGGCGTGGTCGACTATTGGTTCCCTAGCTATTCGTGGGACCAACATGAATAAGAAAAAAAAAAGAAGAATCGCGGGAAGTCACCGCAACCCAGGATGCTCAAGAGCGTCCTGGCTCCTCCCACACACCGAGCTCACCTCGGGAAGCAAAGGGGGAGAAAAAGGAAAAAGAAGGAAAACCTTCGGAGCAAGCATCCGGTAAAGGTACTTCCACCAAGAAACCCTCCAGGAGCAACCGGAGGAAACAAGACCTGCCACCTCCAGGCAATCCTGGAGGTATCGATGATCCGATGAGAAGGGGCCTCAGCGGGGCAGGAGTAAGATGGAACCTTCGCTTCCTTGAACAGGGCCTGACACCTGAGGAAGCAAGATGGAAATCCATCGAGAGGAAAAGGCGTCAAGAGCAACCTCCACAACAGACGGAGAGGAGGGGACCCAAAACCAAGACTCCCCCTCAACGTCCAAATGTTAAGAGGAGGAAGACCGAAGCGGGAAGTAGCACCGCTGCTGCTAAGCAAACTGGGTAAGCCACCAGCTACGCCGAAGCAGCAAGCACGGTTAAAGTTGCATTCCTCCCCAAAAACTACCCAGGGGAGACGCTGAGTGCTGAGCAACTCACAGCACTTGAAGACGCCATCGTACAGGAGATGGTGCTGGGCGCAGAGTGCAAACTCCAGTTTGGAGGAATCCACTTTCGCCCAAGCATGCTTGTGGTAGACTGCGTCACCCAAGAAACGGCAGACTGGCTGAGGGCAAATGCCCCCAGACTGAGCACCTGGAAGGGTGCGGAGCTGACGCTGTGCCTGGGAGAAGATATCCCAAGGGCGCATACCATCACAGTGTTCTTCCCCAGGAGCACAGACTTCGATACGGAGAAGTTGCTAGCCCTAGTAAGCACACAAAACATGGGGCTTCACACCCAGGTGTGGAAGGTACTAGGGAGCAAGAAGGAGGGCAATGGTCAGTTTCTGAATATCGGCATTGATGACGAGTCCTGCGAGGCCATCAAGAAAATGGGATACACCATTTTCTTCAGATTCGGAAAAATCCCCGTTCACGGTCTCCGCAAGGACTCGAGCAAGAAGAAGAAGGAAGAAGAGGCGGGCAAAACACCAGCCCCTGGGGCTGTAGAAGATACAGTGGCGAGCGAAGTCGAATCGACTGGGAGCATGGACCAGGACATCACGGTGACTCCCAGCGACGAAGAGCAAATGCTGCTGGACGATGAGGAGGCAAACCCTCCAACTCACCCGTAGAAATGGCTACCCAAGTCAAAGTTGCCCAGGTGAACACTCATCACGCTAAGGGGGCATCAGCCGCCTTATCGAGGGTATTCGCCAGGACAAACTTGGGAGTTGTGTTGATCCAAGAACCTTGGGTCAACAGAGGACAGATCAGAGGACTGCCGAACAAAGAAGGTAAGGTGATCTGGGATGTCAGTTGTGACAACCCCAGATCTTGCATCCTGATCAGAAATAATATTAATTATATCTGTCTTTCAGAATTCACGACGAGGGACCTAGTACCGGTTCGGGCCAAGATCCGCACAGGGCACTCACTCCTCGACGTAGTAATAGCCTCAGGATACTTTGCTGGAGATGGGCAAGCACCACCAGAAGAAGTACAGAGGCTAACCGACTACTGCAGCAGGAGCAATCTACCCCTCCTGCTGGGCTGCGACGCCAATGCGCACTACACTATCTGGGGCAGCACGGACATCAATCAAAGAGGTAAGCAATTGCTAGAATTTATACTCGCGGCTAACCTAAATATACTTAATGTGGGATGTATCCCACCTTTGTAACTAGGGCAAGGCAAGAAGTATTAGATATAACGCTCGGCAGCCCGGGCATTAGTAGAATGGTAAGGAACTGGAGGGTCTCAGACGAACCCTCTCTTTCGGACCATATAATCATTATGTTCAACATGGAAGGGCTGGTGACACAAACAACCTCCACCAGAAGTCCTAGAAACACAGATTGGGAAAAATACACCACCAATGTGAAATGCAACCTAGAACAGTTCAAGTTCAACGGCAACAGTCACGTCAAATTTGAGCAGACCCTAGGAGCGGTTAACGGGGCAATTATGAATGCATACGAATCCAGCTGCCCCATAAAAGGAAAGATATCACACAGTGGTACCATTTGGTGGAACGAATTCCGCTGACTATTTAACAAAGCCAAGCGGGACGGAGATTGGCAGGGATACACCGAAAGGCTGACAAAATATAATAAAGAAATAAGGAAAGCCAAGAGGAACAGCTTCAGGAGCTTTTGTGAGACAATCACATCAAGACCCAACCCTTCCGAAGTCATTCAGACCAATCTGTCTCTCATCCTTCTTACTGAAGACAGTGGAGAAGACGATAGATAACTACATCAGAACCAAGATACTGGAAAGGATGACATTGCACCCCGGGTAGCATGCATACATGGCGGGCAGATCAACGGAAACTGCTCTGTACGTGCTTACCGAAAGCATCCAGAGATCTCTCGAGTATAAAGAAATGGCCATATGCGCTTTCGTAGACATAGAAGGGGCATTCGACAACACCTCTCACGAAGCAATAAATAGGGCCCTTACGAACAAGGGAATAGACAGAACCGCATCCAGATGGATGTGCCAAATGCTGGCTACAAGAACTGCTGAAACGGAAGTGGGCGATACCAGCTTTCGGATCAGCACAAGCAGGGGATGCCCACAAGGAGGGGTACTATCACCTCTGATGTGGAGTCTCATAGTAGACGAACTACTCGGAACACTTACCGGGAACGGTGTCACTTGCCTTGGATATGCTGACGACATAGTCATTATGGCCAAAGGTAAATTCGAAGGAACCCTTTGCGATCTCATAGAAAGGGAGCTAGAGACTACCAGAAGATGGTGCCTCTCTGTGGGATTGAGTATTAACTCATCAAAAACCACAATGGTTACATTCACTAGAAGAACAAAGATGCAGCACCTAAGGACTTCGCCTTGACGGATCAGATTCAGGATGGCAGCAAGAGGTGAAGTATCTAGGACTAACCCTAGACTCAAAACTACTCTGGAACAAACACGTAGAAAAGATCGCCATCAAGGCAAAATCATCACTGATGTTGTGCAGGAACATTGCAGAAAAAACATGGGGCTGTAACCCATCAATACTGCGATAGATGTACACCATGATAGTGAGACCTATGATCACCTACGGAGCAGTAGTGTGGTACGGTAGAACCGAACTCGCCACAACAAAGAAAATCCTGGAGAAAGTACAAAGACTAGCATGTCTTTGCATAACAGGAGCAATGAGGTCAACTCCAACAGCAGCAATTCTGGACCTCACTCCTCTCCATCTCATGGTGAGGAGAACTGCTTGGGGAGCAAACCTAAGGTTGGCTAAAGTCGGCTCAAAGGGACAGCACACAGTGTAAGGGGCTCAACCCCCACCGGAAGTGCACACCTTGCCGATCTCCCAACTGACGAAATTACCAGGAAATTTAGTTTTGAGAATTTTTTTCGAACGGAACTAAATACCAAGAAATAATGAAGTACAGAATCCATTCGAGCACTGGGTAAGAATACCATTACATGGTACACGAACGGGTCTAAGACTCCCGATGGAACTGGAGCAGGAGTATTTGGACCTCGTACCAAGTACTCCGAACCCATGGGACACTTCCCCAGCATTTTTCAAGCGGAAATTTACGCCATAGCAAGATGCATTAATTTCAACCTCGACAGGAAATACCGGAACAAGGAAATTGCAATCCTCTCCGATAGTCAAGCAGCCATCAAAGCGTTGAGCTCATATAACATCAACTCGAAGATGGTTTGGGAATGCCTAGAAAAACTCAATGATCTTGGCAGGAACATCAAGGTGATCCTCTTCTGGGTGCCTGGGCACGTCGGAGTAGAGGGCAATGAACAAGCAGACACCCTGGCACGAAAAGGGGCATCAACGCCACTAATCGGACCAGAACCATTCTGCGGACTTGGAAAATCTTACTTCCAAGAAGAACTCAATAGAACTGAAGAAGCAATGAGAGCAACATACTGGCAAAGGCAGGCCAAAGATCTCCTCGGCAATTTCAACCGAGCAAGATCTAAAATACTGATTAACCTCAGCAAAATTAGTCTAAAGACAATCACAGGATTTCTAACGGGGCATTGCAGACTCAAAGAACAACCAAGGAAGATAGGCTTAGAAGAATACAACACCTGCAGATTCTGTGGGGAACATCCAGAAACACCTCACCACATATTGATGGAGTGTTATGCTGTACACCATAAAAGATTAAATATACAGGGATCACACCAGCTGACTGTCGAAGAAATACCACAAATGGACCCCCTCAGAATCCTAACATTCCTGAAGGAATTGGGGCTTGAGGGGCTGCTGTAAACGAGAACACCTTGAGATAGCAGAAGAAGATGAGGCACAATAGATCTAACTAGGTCGCAGCGCATCAGTCACCATCCATACCTACCAATACCAACACAGGAGTTCTGAACTAGCTGGATTGCATGTCCGTTCTATGACTTTGTATTAGGGGAAATTGACAAAATCAAACCAAACATATTTTATGCTTCTTTATTAAATATTATGAACAAGTAGTTAGATTTTAACATATATGACATTTTGACAGCTAGTAGACAATTTGTGGATTTTACTGGTTTCACACATTATCCTGATCATATCAGGATAATTTGCGAAAACTGAATATACAAAATTAGGGAACACTGAACATATATTATATGGGTTCATTTTGAAGATATTTAGAAAAACATTTTCATAAGTCCATCAAACTGGTGATAAATATCTGGAACTTTGGTATTTCGAATTGTGTCCACATTTTGCCGTATGTCCATATTTCTCATCATGAAGCTAGTGCTCGAACATCACCACGCTTCCACTGCTCGCATTTCCGTCCAAGATACACATACTCACACACATCTTCAGCCAGCAGGACACGGATCACCTCCTCATTTTTTCCGTGAAGCACAAGCTCTTACCTGTTGACACGTAGGACGCCGTCTTTGAAATTGAATTCGAACCTGCTGGAATTTATTATATCCATCCCAATGATTGCATCGTCTTTGATATCAGCTATTTATGCCCGATATTTCACTTTAGTGCTGCTCTGAATCAGTTCAGTCGGTAGCTCACTGTATACCATAACTTGTTCCATTTTTGCTGTGCGGAGCTTCCAGGTAGACGGTGCCATTTTTGCTGGTGCTTCAGTAAAAGAAGACTGAAGGATTATACTAGTCGCACCAGTATCTAGCAGCGTGATGCTCCTTCTAATAGACCTTCTTCAGTTTCCTTGAAGATTGGACATGCCCAATTTTGTTACAATTCCAGCATCTTATCTGTCTTGTCTTGGGCAACACTTTCTTCATCACTTTTCTCAAGGCAGCTTTCGAGAAAGCAGTCTTTTGTCAGTCTTCCTCAGCAATTCGGACTTCACTATGGCTTGTGAAAGATGGTTTTGCTTCCTCAAATTCCGAAGTGCGTGCCAGTGCGTCCGCAATGTGTGTTGGACGAGCTGATGTTGTCCTAGTTTCTTGGTCACGGAGTTCATCCAAGAATGCCTTAACCGCCAATTGCTCTTATATGTATTTTGTCGTCGCTGAATATGCAAGACGAACCAAGCGTGCAATGACAGCTTTGGATTCCTGTGATAACTCTCCCGATTTCTGGAAGCGGTTTTTCTGTTGAGGGTGCTATACGTGTTCTAGATGGGCTTGATTGACCATATTGTAGTTCTAGGTGTTCGATCAGCTGTTTATATTTCTTCTGTTCTCGGGCCGTGAGGGTTTGTGAAATATTCATTGCTCCTTCACGAAATGCCAGTGTCAATGATTCAGCTCTTTTTTCTGCATAACATCAATTTGCTTCAGCCGCAACTTTCAATTGTTTGCTTCATGGTAAGCTACCCTATTTCAGAACTTACCCCAACTTTTTTACACACTTTACAACTTCATCAGAATTCAAACTTAGGTCCAGCATTGAGTTCATGTTAAATGTTCGTCTAATGTGCATTTGTTATCTTCATTTCATGCATTTCTGCTTCGATTCAATCTTTTTCAACCATGTTTGTCACAAAGTTTTTAATTATTTCTTCTGATCGAGTCGCCATGCCACAAAGTTCTTTCTAAGAGTTTTTCGAAGCTATTTTTCCAAGATATTTGAATTTTCTAGAAGCTCTTCTCTTGGTCTATTCGAATTTTTTAGAAGTTCTTCCCTCAAACTTTTTGACTTTTCGTGAAGTTCTTCTTTCAAACACACAGATTTTTGGAACCATTCCTCTAGGATTCTTGTGGTTTCTATTTCAAACTGTTAAATTTCCAATGAGTTTTTCTTGAATTTTGTTTTTCAAGCTATATGCATTTTCTAAAAGTTCATCTTCTAGAAACTGAAGTTTTTTGCTGTTCTTCTTTGAAACCATTTGAATATTTGTAGAGTTTATCCATCATTGAACTCAAGTTATTTCCAGAAACTCAGAATGAAATGGTTTCGGTGTCTTCATATTCTTCTATAAGTCCGCCTGAACTTCTTCTCTGCAGAGCGGCCTGCTTACCACTTGCCCCAGCGGCAAGATGGTATCCAATGCAAATTTGAAAAATTTGCATTTCAAAAAACCTCGATTACTACACGGGATCAAAAAAATACCAAAATTCCAGCAATGAATCACAAGCTAGACGCTAGTTTTAGTGCTAGTTCAATGAACAATTACAATAATTTTCTCAGTTTAACTTCATACAATCATTTGTGAGGCTCACTATGAATTCAATAATAGAATCAGATTTTTTTTGAGTTAATTCTAACTCGTCTTTCTTCGAATGAGCAAATTCACTAAAAATAACAATAAAAGAATCAAATGTATCTGAAATGACCAAAAAATGTAACGATTTAGACCAAGCTATAAAAGTTTCTTCCACCACAAAATAAAAGACGCAAATGGCCTATAATAATTTTTATAAGATAGTTCATTAATGAAAACCCCAGTTTGCGCTCCAGCAGTATCGGTTTGTAGATTTTTTTAAACAAGCAGAAATGAAAGAAATATCTGAATGAATATTCAAGGAATCGTTTTATAGTCAATGGAACATTAGTAGAGATTTATAAAACCAACGAAATTGTTTTTGGTACGACCGGATCGGTGCATTTTCCACTGAGAAGATCCGGGAAAACCTCAAAATTGTGACCATTTTTGACAAATTCATATATTTTTATAATAAAATATAATATAATAAATCAGAAGCTGAATAAACAATATCGCGGATAAAGATAGAAAATAATATGTGGTTCAACTGTGCGCGAGATGGTCTCTGTCCGATGTGTGGTTTTTGCACAATCGCGTTATAAAATATTTAAGAGCACATCTTGCAAGATCCGCCAATTTAGGATAAATCATCGTATTCAAATTCTGTAAACTGCATCTGGAAGTAGAGATAAATATCTACAATTTGTATAGATAGATAAATTGATAGATATTTTTATTGACTATGTGACACATACAGAATATGGTTTATAGTAAGTCAGAATATATATACACAATATATACATACATATACATAAATAAAATAAAATTTGTTTAAAATAAATACAAACATACAAGTAAACACAATATATGTGTAATAGTAAAATTTAAAACCTAAGAAAATTATGAAAGTGAGGTCACAAAAAGGATGTTTGAATATAATCATCAACAGAATAGAAGCAATGATCCAGAAGCACTTTTTTCACATTAATTTTGAAACATTTATCATTCATGAATTTAACTTGGCAAGGTAATTTGTTATGAAGTTTGAAATTCAAAGAGTTTTTTTCTGATTTTACTAATCTGTTGCGTGGCACTAGTAAATCATCAGAAGTAACGGAACGTGTGTTATGATGATGAAGGCTAGACATTTTTGGGATGCTCAGTCTCTTGGAATGAATTTCTGTAAAATTTTATAGAATTTAGATACAAGGAAGTGGTAAAATCTGTAACCTCTCAAAGACTGGTCGACAATGTTCATCATATTTAACGCCGGTTAATATTCTTATTGCTCGTTTCTGTTGTTTGAATATTTTTAAAGAGTTAACTGAGTTACCCTATAAAACCGTACCATAGCTGATCAAAGAGTGAAAAATACCGAAGTATGTGTTTTTCAACATGTTCGGGTTCAAACATCGACTGAGTTGCCTGAGTAAAAACAAAATACTGGACAGCCTAGTACTGAGTATGTCTATGTGGTGTGACCAATTCAGACAATCATCCACTACAACCCCAAGCAATTTACAGTGGTTACCTCTCGTAATTTGGTTATTACTAGAAATAACTAGGTTTTGGGATTTTCCCCTGTTACTGTTAAGATTATTTGCAGAAAACCAAGTTTCTGCTTCAGATATTATTGTTTCTGCATATTCAAGAAGAAGAGAAATATTGGTATTAGAAGTAATGAAAGACGTATCATCCGCAAAGAGGAGCATCTCACACTTTGTCATCATATGGAAATATAGGTCATTTATGTATATTATAAAAAGCAGTAGCCCCAAGACAGATCCTTGAGGAACACCGTGAAGAATTTTTTTCACTTCAGATTTAGAGTTATTGGGCAGGAAGACATATTGTTATCTGTCCTCTGAATATGAATTGAATAATTTCAATGGCGTGCCTCTTATGCCATAAAATGCAAGTTTTTCTAACAAGAGCTCATGGGAAACACAGTCGAAGGCCTTTGAGAGGTCACACATGGTCAATAATGAATGTTCATGACCTTCCAAATCCTCTACTATGCTTTTCAAGAGTGCTTTTGTTGTAGACTTATTACTGCGAAAGCCAAACTGGGCAGAGTGAAAGAGTTTGAACCCTTCGAAATAGTCTGACTTTCAATGGTATCTCAATTATTTTAGAAAGAATCACTACTATTGATATTGGTCGATAATTATCAACCTCATCAACATCATCTTTTTTATGCAGGGGCACAACTTTTACAATTTTAATGGCACTGGGAAATATACCCTGAAAAACACAATCATTTATCAAGATTGTTAGTGGTTCTACTAAACTGTCCAAAGACTCTTTCAGGAAAGTATCATTTAAGCCATAAAAATCTGTCGAGGAAGATTTTTCAGCTTATGTATTACTTGGCGAACCTCATGAGTGGTCGTCTTGTACCAGAAAAAGTTATGATTTATATTTTGAATGTTCACCTAAGAGGTGGGAAATGTGTTGACTCGAGTTGAGTTCGGGCGACCTCGGATGCACTTTGATGAAAATCCAAAATGAATTAATTGTAGATATCGATCTCTGCTTTCAAACGCCATTTACAGAATTTGAATAGGATGATTTTCCTCAAATCGGCGCATTTAGAAAGATTTTCCGTTAAATTCTTTATAACGCGATTGTGCAAAAACTACCCATCGGACAGAAAACATCTTGCGCACAGTTGAACTACATGCTATTATCTATCAGTTTTCGCAATATTGTTTGTTCAGCTTCAAATGGTCTCTCTTTTGAGGTTTTACCAGATTCTCTCAGTGTAAAGCATTTCGTGGGTTTTTAACTATCAACAAAAGTTCCATGAAATGTAAAACGATTCCTCCAATACTTTTTGAGATATTTGCAAGAATACAAAAAAGTTGTAATATTTTCCATTATTTTTTGTTTAAAAAATCTCACAAAGCGAGTTTACTGGGGCAAAAACCGGGGTTTTCATTAACAAACTATCTCATAAAAAGAAGTATATGCCGTTTGTCTCTTTTATTTTGTTTGAAAAGAGCCTCATATTTTTATTTATAGCTTGGCGTAACACTTCAGTTATTTCTGATTCCTTCAATCACAAATATTTCCAAATTTGGTAAATGATATGCATTTTGAAATTCAATAAAGGATTGTTTTATGTTATTCTAGTAAAATATTATTTTTTAATTCTGATAGTTTTCAATATAAAATATAGCTTTTGACCTTAATTTAGTTTCAATAATTTCTATCAGTACGTCTTTATCAATATGAGACAATCAGTTATTCAACGTTACTTCCTACAAAGAATCGTCCAACGAAAATACACTGTATTCGTTGACTTGACTGCACTTGTTATCATATATTCAGACGGTATTGTTATTTCCAACAGCTATTGTACCTCATACATGTACATAGTAAACTACATCAAATAGGGGTTACATTCAGACAGTATTATAATTTTGCAACAGCTTCTGTACCTCTCACATGTATTTATTAAACCACATAAAAAATTGTTACATTCAGAAGGTATTGTTATTTTCCAAAAGCTATTACTTCTTGCATCTAAATAGTTTCCACATCAAATAGGGGTTAGTTACATTGACACGGTTCTGTGATTTTTCATAAGTTATTGTACCCCATACATGTACATAGTAACCAACATCGAATAAGGGTTACATTCAGACGGTATTATAGTTTTCCAACAGCTTTTGTACCTCTCACATGTATTTAGTAAACCACATCAAAAATGGTTACATTCAGACGGTATTGTTATTTTCCAAAAGCTATTGTACTTCATGCATCTAAATAGTTTCCACATCAAATAGGGGTTAGTTACATTGACACGGTTCTGTGATTTTTCATTAGTTATTGTACCCCATACATGTACATAGTAAACCACATCGAATAGGGGTTACATTCAGACGGTATTATAGTTTTCCAACAGCTTTTGTACCTCTCACATGTATTTAGTAAACCACATCAAAAATGGTTACATTCAGACGGTATTGTTATTTTCCAAAAGCTATTGTACCTCATGCATCTAAATAGTTTCCATATCAAATAGGGGTTAGTTACATTGACACGGTTTTGTGATTCTTCATTAGTTATTGTACCCCATACATGTACATAGTGAATCACATCAATGAGGGTTTTTCGAAAACATCTGAATATAGTTACATTGGGTTATAGTATATTGAAAAATGCACAATGGATACGTTGCAAGGTATTTAATTTGGAGGAGTTACACAGTCAGAGACAGATCTGTCTCGTTTAGAAATATTTCAGTGCGACATCAATACGACTAGAGAACCAACTAATCCATTGAAAAAAATAATTTTCAGGACAGCTACCAAACACAATATACTGCCGTTTGTTTTTTCATGTGGTTATGAACTGTAAGAGAAATGAAGACGATTAAATGGGCAGAAGGTAATTACCATGAAGAGCATTACAATTGTAGAAGAATCATGTGGAGGGACTCTCGTCCATCATCAAATGTTGAAAATGCTGTTTTCGTTTTTTCACTCATAACATTTTCAATTTAGTTGATATCAAAAAAAGACAAATTCATTGTTTTCATTCATAATTTGCTACGAGAGCGTCTAGGACTTCTTCTCAATAGGTTGCATTTTTTTTCAACTCATTGGATTTTTTTTTTAAATTTCCCGAGTCATTCCAAAAGTGCGAGAGAAGATTTCATTTATAATTTTCTTTTCGACATTGAGAAAAAAAACCGTTTTGTCGCAAAATTAATAGCAATCTCGTAAGCCCTAATTTGAAAATATCACAATACAGTATTCTGATGAATATAACAGGGACGCAAAGTGTAATACCCCATGTATATGGTAAGTCAACAGTATTCACTTACTAGTTCAATTCTCAAATGAAACCATTGGTACATTGGATATTCAAGTAGGGATTACTATTAAAAATCCAGCAATACTAGATTCTAAGGATCAACGTCGAATAGGTCGGAAAATATGACCAAATATCTGTTTCATATGTCCAATAAGTGGAACAAAGATGATTCCATATTGGGAAGGTCCGCAGTCTCAGTTACACACGTTGCTCATACAGTACAGCATTTTATAGCCCCCCACTTCTTTGTGTACTTTTGAACGTTTTGGTGTATAAACGAGAAGAAGAAACAGTTTTAATTAAGTGATACATGCCCCCCTTCCACTCTATTTCAAATTTGGAAGTTGAATGTTCGCTGGCATAAACGCGCATTACCTTAAAAGTGTCGTGTAAACAATACAAATATATTTTCAGGTAAAAAAGCTTTCAAAATTACAAGACATTCGAGTGAAAGTGTAGTCTCTCAGGATACTGTGAACTCATTATCCACCTGTGAGTCAACAAATTCACCATATTTTTCGCATGTTTACATCCAGAAGACCGATAAAAACTAATAATATTCGCTAGCTAATATTGATACGACAGGCCAGATTCCCATTTCACCCACGGTCGGTCGCTCACCTGGGCAAAGAACGATTCCAACCAACTGTCCCACAATGATCCATACTCCGAGTTGTTGGATGCCATAAACAAAGGAAATGTTAGAACTAAGTGTGAAATTATAGATCACATAAGAGCTGAAAACAAACAATTGCTGAACTCCATTGGAATACAAAATGACAAAATCGCAGTACTTGAGATGATGTGTCATAAATATGAGCAGAAATTCAAAAGTTTAGAACGGAAAGATAGGAGAACGAATGTTATTATCCTAGGTCTTGATATGAAAGTCGATGAAAACTTGGCATCTGCAACTGCACATAAATTGAACTCGCTATTGGGATTGGATCTATATTTGAGATTTGTATATCCAATTGATTCAAACGGAGAAAAAGCTATAAAAGTTTAAATTTTCGTCGCTCCTGGAGTAAAACTCACTTTTTCAGAAAGTATACAAACTGAATGGCACAAAAATATCAATTTTTCAAGATATGTGCCGTTTGGAAAACCAAATGTTGGTTAAACATCTAGAGAAAGACAGAGCTAAGAATTCATCTCCAAAAATAAAAAAAAACAAACTAATTATCAATGGTGACATCTATACAGTTGAAGATCTGAACCAAGAAGAAGCTGAATTACAAGAACTCTCTCATTCTGAGGAGTAAAATAAGAATAAAAAAAAAATCAACAAGCGTTTCAACAACCCCATCTACGCGGACAGATCATCCTTTTCACCCATCCGAACTAGCCGTAGAAGACGCTGTCAGTGACTCTCGGGACCAGTCCGTGAAACCGCACACCAAGAAGACAAAAAAGCATATACCGTACGCTGCTGACATCATCGACAGGAAAACCCGATCGAATGGTGCATCTTCGTCCCACAAAAACCCGTAGGCCGTCATTATCTGTTATTGAATTTTTTTCTGTTTCAACTCATTGTTTTTGTTCCTGCCGAAATTATTTCTCAGATACCTTCTTTGAACGTTAGGTCTTTATTAACTGGCCTTGATGTATTTAATGATTTCATGAAAAATAACAACTATGACATACTTGGATTGTCCGAAACTTGGCTACATCAGCATATATTCTCAAATTCCATTGCTGTTGAGCTATCATTGAGCTATCATTTGGGCAGATAGAGATGGAAGAGGTGAAGGAGAGTTGTTTTTTATGTTCACGAAGTGACAAATTATGAATTAACGCTCTCTTGGGTGAGTTCATTCCTGGAACAAATTTCGATATCACAATGATTTGAAGAAAACGATAACTAACCTGTTACCTGAATTCGATCATAACATATTTTGAGGAGACTTGAATATAAATCTATAAGTCAATGATAACCGCTGCAATTTTATCGAGATATTCAACTTCACTCAATTGGCAGATGAACCCACGAGGATTACGCTCCTCAGTCAAACATTGATTGATGTGTTAATTGTCTCAAATCCAGATTTCGTTTCGAATTTTGAAATACAAGAAACTCATGGAATTTCGCATTTGGCATTTGGCTGTTACTTGTGAGGTTGAGAGCTCGAAATTGAGAAGGGAATTCAAGCGTATTTCGTATAGAGACTTTTCGAACTTTGACCTGCACCTTTCCAATAATGATCTGATCATATAACTGACCGAACCAAACCAAACCACCTGCTCCTAGGCGCACCTATAAAATTTAACAAATGATTGAACACATGAACAGAGCATTCAGCAGATACAAAGAACTATCGCACCTTAGAGAAGTTATACGGAGTTAAGAATCTATACCACTGCAGCAATCCACCTTGAAAAAAACGTTTATTTTACATGTCTTGCGCAGAAACAAAATAAATCTACAACGCACTCAATATCTTCCGACAAAAATCTACTTCATGTCTCCCTGAGCAATTGAAAAATATTATTCAAATAAATTAGCACTTCAACTCTATCATATCCCTCCTTGATAAATTAAAAAAAACATGAAAATACAAGCAATTTTTCCTTCACCAATATATCTCCTGAAACTGCTGAGAAATATCTGAACAAAATAAAAACTTGGGTACATTTCCTACAGAATAGAAACATTCATTGATCACCCTACTGGCTAAATGAAATCCTCCCATAGAGTTATCTGATTTGAGACCAATTGGTATCCTGCCCTCTCTTTCCAAATCACTTGAAATGATTTTGAAAAATCAAATGGCGGAATAATTTTACACCCAACTTCTGTGCAGTCTGGTTTTCAAACATAACATAGCACTACAACTGCTCTTATATCGATCACTTCTAGAGGCCACGGATGAAGGTGCGGTCTCCTGTTTGGATTCATTGGACTACAGTTAGGCATTTGATACCCTACTTTGTCTGAAACTAAGTTACTTTGGTTTCTTAAACGCAGCTGTGAAACTCATATGCAACTATCTATCCAATCGCAGCCAGCAGGTCGTATTGGATGGTAGTGAGTCAGATTCTCTATCAGGTAATTATGGTGTCGCTCAGGGATCTATCTTGGGACCTCTTCCTTTTTACAATATATCTCGGACTCTCATGAGACCATAAAAGATGCTGAAATTCATCACTATGCTGATGATACTCAGCTCTACATTCCTTCCAATTTTCTCAACCTTAATGCAGCTATTAAAAATATCAACAGAAATTTGAAAAATCATTACGAGTTTTCAACTGCTCATAATTTACGACCTAATTCAAAGAAGTCCCTGTTATGTTACTCGGTTCGAATAAAAACGTGCAGGATATTCGTGAGAATATACAAATAAAGATGGGAAATAATGCACTGCCATTAGTGAATGAAAGCAAAAACTTAGAGGTTTGTGGTTTAGTTCTGAGCTGAGATTCACCAAACACGTAAATCATCTTTGTCAAACATCCTTTGATGTTCTTAGACAACTTTTTCCTACTAGACATATGATGCCTAAGCATCTGATGCTGACTTTATGTGAAACATTGGTAACATTCAAGCTGTCTCACTGCTACGTCATTCATGGCCCTGCTCTTCTGAAAACTGACCAGAGAATATGAAACTCCTCCTGCATTGTTTTCTCTTATGGCATCCGAAAATTCGATCACTTGACTGCGGAATTTGAAGACTCTGGTTGGCTAAGGTTGAACAATCTACAGATTTATCATCTATTCATCTATTCATATGGTAACTCATTGAATGCTTTCAAGCCTTCGATATGGGCCGTGGTGGCCGTGCTGGTAGAACGTTCGCCTTTGGAGCAAAGGCTCGATGGATCAAAGCCTCGCATGGTCATCGGTCTCGTGTATGGCATCACATGTTGAAAGGTAAGGGCTGTATCTTCCTTGGCTCACACAAGTCTCTTCAATACTTTCGAGGGTTGTGCGTAGGGGTGCAATCGGTTGACGGAAATAACAATTCAAACAATTTTATTAAAAATGGAGTCTTGAATAAATCTTTTGTATAATCGAGGAATGTGGAAATCCCTTCTAGCTCTCGTTTCATAGTGGTGGAATTCAAAATTATAGTTAACTTTATCTTTCGAATACACTTCCATTTCTTATTTTGAATACAAAAATGAGTGCCTGATACAATAAAAATTTGTTTTATGATAACCACTGTGGTCTGCTCAACACTAACTGCACATGACCGAAATGGAATTTTTTCATACTGATTTAACTGATAATACTGACAAACTGACTAAGTGTAAGTTTTCCTTCAAAATTGAGTTTTTTGCATTGCCAATCACTACAGTTGCCATATTTACTGACTGAATCGATTTTCTCTGGTGAATTGAGATTCAGCTGTAACTGATTTAATTATATTGTTACGAGGGCTCTTTGTACATTTCTAATCACCCTGTGATTAGTTGCGCTTGGCTACGAGAGGTTCAAATGAAGCGATTAATAATTTTCGATATTTGGTTGAATTCCAAACTCAATATAACAATCTGGATTTCATTTGAACCATTACCTGAATGATATACTGCCGTGGTTAGGCTGATGGGCGTATCTGCAAAAATAAAGTTTTAAGAAAATTAAGGTTTCAGAATTTTTTTAATATACAGTGATATAAAGTGTAGACAGATAATATTTCATTGATCATTATAAGAAATATGAAGGTTCGAATATGCCTTTTTGCTTCAAGAAAAAAATTTAACAAGTCTTTAACTATCCAAAAAAGCCATAATTCGAATTTCGATAAAATGTCAGTTACACCCTCAGCCTAAGCACGGCAGTATATTTCTTTGTTTCCTTATGGAATGTGTGTTCCATAGAGTTATAGACAAAATGAAATATTTAAATGAAACATGATTGAAACGGGTTCAAAATTCAGTAATGAAAATTATAAGCTTTGAAGATTCATTGAAATATCAATTTCAACAACTGGCGATATACATATTAGGAAGTAGTTCTTCTATGCATAGGTAAATTACTAGTGCAACAGAAAACGTCGTTCAAAGACGAAAACAATACTGTTCCGTCGCTATTCTTGTTCTGTCTTTTTTCTTTTACTTTATTTGTCTATGCATGACTCAGTCCAATTCTGGCACCAGCGCCTGAACAGGTACACAGCGCATTGCCTTTGTTTCAGATTGCATGAACTATTTTCGTAAAGAGCATCTCTGTACTCGCATGTTTTGTTCAACCCGGCTGCGCCTCATTTCACAAACTTCTTCCTCATACAAAACAGTACCGCTTTGCGAATTTGTATCACGAATAGTTATTATGCCAATCATGTTATGTTGTGAAGGAACGCACCATTGAATAAATACACAAAAGCTACTAGTATACAAGTGAGACGTAACTCAAATAGTCATCAGTTCCTTTTGGAAATTATAAATAATAGAAATTGGCAAGCTCGGGTAGAGTTGATTTTCCTCATGTCATGGCTGATGCAAGAACAAGAATCTTTCCATCCACAACAGTTTATCTGCGTGCTTGCAATAATCACATAACTTCTAATCATGACGATTTTTCTCACAACCCTTTCACTTGGTGTGATCAAGTGAAAATAGATCAATCATATTATTGATGAACGCTGCGAATGATATATTTCCACAAATGATCATCAATTAATATTATTCATCTTCCTAACATTGACTACTTCATTTTACAAATTAATAAACTGAGTAGTCTTAAAATGAACAAAAATTAGTGGCGAGAAGCTGAGACTGCTGAGATATCATAAAAATCAACTTTAAATTCTTCGAAATCTTCTTGGAATATATAGACGACGAGAATGATCGTACCATTCTTGATTCACTCCATGAATAATTGCCGCGTGTGGTTCTGAGGACACAGAGAACATCTTATCTTTTGAGCCAATCATATTGTGATAGATAGTAAGAGGGCAGGGATCTAAACAAATAACTGTTAGAGCTGAGACACCATTGGAGTTTCATGTTAATAGCAATTCAATTCAATTCAAACATTTTTATTTTCGTTTGCTGTGATTCACAATGCATTTGCCTCAGCCTATATACTCATACATTTTCTCTCCATCTTTCGCAGTGAGAAGGATGAGGATAAATAAGGACAGCCAGTTGCTTGCCGACCCATTAACTGTCGCCAGTCCACCAATCGGCTTCAACGCCTAGTCGAACCCTGATGTCACAGAGGGAGACACTTGGTACGGCCCTTGCACGTTCTGAGCATAGATATATATATATATATATATATATATATATATATTATATTGAAAAAAAAAAGGATAGTCGCTGACTAGTTGAGAGTAAAACTGTTTGCAGCGATGTAAAAGGAAACTCTTTTAAGTTTTTCCAGGCATTCGGAATCTTTTATTCCATCATCAGGGAGACTACAAGTGGAAATGTCATAAAAGATTGTAAATTCAAAATTATAAGTACTCACATCTTATTTGAGGATGCTTACATATATGTTCATAGAAGTTATTTATAAGAAACATTTTTTAAAAAGATTAAGTTTCTGCTAATTATACATATCAGGAATGCAGTATTTTCAGTTCTTTTTTTTTAAATACAGAACTAAACGGAATGACAAATTAGTTGTACATAGAGACATACTTCATTTGTTCATTTTCAAATGTGACAGTTATTAATTTGACAAGTGACATTATTTTGTTCCGAGAAAAATAAACTTCAGTATAGGTTAGAATTTCTGCGATCGGTTACTCTGAATTCATGGTGTTTAATGTCAAGAGAAAGCAAATTTTGATTGAAGTGAATTTGTTGAAACAAATGAAAGACAGAGTACTCAAAATTTCTGATATATCTTTTCATAATAAAAATTTGAAAATACTTCAAGAACTTTTCATACAAAATTCTTATCCACCATCTTCAGTTAATAACATCTTGTTTAGCTCATTTTTAACAGAAGTTGATAATAGTGTAAGACAAAATATGAATTCTCATAATGAACAACCTGTTGCAGATTTGAATCAAAATTCAATTTTCTATGCTTCATTACCTTACATCAAGGAAATAACACCCAAACTAACCAGAATTTTACAACCATTTGATAATATCAGAATTGCAAATAGGACAGTTACTTCAATAAGACAAATATATTCAAAAGTAAAGGACAAACATGATATTTTCTCACTTTCAAATGTTGTTTATAGTATCCCTTGTCTTGATTGTGAAAAAAATAACATTGGCCAAAAAAAAAGATTACTAAATTACAGAATCACTTCTCATAAAAGTGATAGTAGACTACATCCTGAAAGATGTGCTTTAGCAAAACATGTCAATGACCTTGACCACCGAATGAACTACCCTTCAACAACAGTTCATGCAAGAGAATCACATCTTTCAAAAAGATCTTTCTTAGAAATGGCCTTCATCTCTCAAGAGAATAACTCCATAAATAAACGAACAGATATAAGCCATTTGAGTGAAATTTATTCTTTTTTACTTTCTCTTGACATTAAACACCATGAATTCAGAGTAACCGAACGCAAAAATTCTAACCTACACTGAAGTTTATTTGTCTCGGAACAAAATAATGTCACTTGTCAAATCAATAACTGTCACATTTGAAAATAAAAAAATTAAGTATGTCTCTATGTACAACTAATTTGTCATTTCGTCCAGTTCTGTATTTAAAAAAAAAGAACTGAAAATACTACATTTCTGATATGTATAATTAGCAGAAACAAAATCTTTTTAAAAAATGTTTCTTATAAATAACTTTTATGAACTTATATGTAAGCATCCTCAAATAAGATGTGAGTACTTATAATTTTGAATTCACAATCTTATATGACATTTCCAATAGTAGTCTCCCTGATGATGGAATAAAAGATTCCGAAAGCTTGGAAAAACTTAAAAGAGTTTCCTTTTACATCGCTACAGGCCCTACAAATAGTTTCACTGATATATATTATATATACTTACTCTAGATCGCTAATCCCGTCTACATTTTGTCTGAAAAGTGTTATAAAAAGTCGAATGGTTGCGTCAATGCGCATGCACATAACCAGCTGCAGCGATGACAAAGTTCTGCTACTTTTATCTATTTTGGCGATTCGGGCAAAGATGATCTAGCATTACTGCGAAAATGCGAAGCGTGCTAAAAGTTCCGTCGAATTCTTTAGATGGTGCAACAGCGTTAACAGTTTCCATTGTTCAAAGAGAAGGGATGTGGGTTTAGCAGGGACGGTTTTATTTCATTGTGGTCATTTTAAATGTGGTTTATATATTAGTACTTTATCAGTAGTGTGTATTGTGTTATTAGTTTTCAAGTTTTTCTGTAGTAAATTAAAGTTTTCAATTTTGACTATGTTGACGTGCTTGGTGATATGGTGTGGAAACAAAGGAAAAACTCCTGGAATACATTATTTTTGGTAAGTAAATGGAATATTATATCGTTGATAAAACTGAGTACCTACTATAATACTTATTATTTCTTCATGTCTGACTTATGCACATTATTTCTAGTTTGACGAGAGCAATGCATGACATTTGGATGAGAGCATTGGGAAGAGATCCTACCGCGGAGCATCTGGGTAAAAAAAATGTCATTTGTAGCAAACATTTTTCTCCAAACGATGTATATATTCAGGGTATTCGAATTTTGTTGAAACCAAATGCAGTTTCAAGCCTTTTTTTACGAAAACATGATGAAGTTTCCACCCAAGAAAGGTGAGTCATATACAAGATCTAACCTAACAACATAGGTACTAGGTAGGTATCCTGAAGCTTAAAGTCTCGTTCATACCAGCGCGAATTTTTTCAATTTTTCTGCGAATAAAATAGCTGTCGGCATGATTCTGCATCAACGAATGGTTCGGCATGACTGGCAGCCATTTTATTTGCAGAAAAATTGCAAAATTCGCGAGGGTATGAACAAGTCTTTAGATTGTGTGCAATTCATTCATGATGTACGCTTTATAAATATTTGTAGTTTTTAAGGAATCCAGGTAATTTATAGTGTTACTTCTGAAATTATGCAAACTACTCTACACTTTTTTCAGAACTCTTCATGAATTCCCCAACGCATCGAAATGGATGATAACTTGGAAGTACTTTTTATCAAAAACAAAGACAATGTTCCAGGTGTTACTCTTCAAGTTTCTTGACTCTCCTACTATAAATACTATTTTAATCACAGCCTTATACAGATCTCCAAATTCTAATTTACAAGAGTTCAATAGACACTTTTATGACTTCTTCGAAAACTGTGATGATACCAATTTTGATGTATCATTGTTTTTGGGAGATATAAATATTGATCTAACAAAATCCGATGACAACGATACTGCCGAATATTTGAATACTCTGAATGGGTTTGGATATATTTCCACCATAAACGCACCAACTAGAGTACAAAATAATAGTGAAAGCTGCCTTGATCACATTTTCATGATATCTAAGAGTTCTGATTTGAATGACAAAATAATTCCACTTATATTAAAAACAACAATAACAGACCACTACACAACTATACTACAAATAGTGGTAGGTAGTGTTGGTAAAGAATCGAAAAGGGAAGAAAGTAAAAATAATTTTATAAAATGTATCAATGAAAACAAATTACAAGATGAACTCAAGAAGATTACGTGGAATAATGTATACTCTGCTCCCACTCCAAATCATGCGACTAGAATTTTTATCGATATTGTTGTCAATGCAATAGATGCATGCACAGAGAGAAGACGCACAAACAGGAAAAACACAAAAATAGCCCATTGGGTAACGAATGGTCTCCTGAAGTCTATTAATAAAAAAAACACTATGTTCCGTCTGATGCATGAACAGCCTTATGATGATGAATTGAAAACACAATACAAAAGGTATCGAAATAAGCTAACTTTCCTTATAAATAAAACGAAATCCAATTTTTACAAACAGCAAATAGACAGCAACAAAAATAACTCCAAAAAACTATGGAACGTAACTCAACAAATATCTAAGATAAATAAACAAAAACATTCTGTAGTTCAAATAAAACATCATACAACTGGTGAAATCCTTACTGAAAAAAGTCAAACAGCGGATACATTCAATACAGCTTTCTCAGAAACTGGAAAAACTCTGGCTAGCCAAATAAAAACCAACACGCATTCAAGAATGGAAAGAGTATCTCTTACAAACTCATTTGTTTTCGACGAAATAAACCGAATGGAAATAAAGATCACAATTTTTGAGCTCAAAAATGGAAAGTCTGTAGGAATTGATGACTTAAAAGCTGAAAATATCAAATTAATTTCTAACTACATTTTAGATCCCTTAACTTATATCCTCAACGAATGTGTAAATCATGGTATATATCCAAACGATTTTAAAATATCAATTGTCATTCCTTTATTTAAAAAAGGTGATAGATCTGAAATCACAAACTATCGTCCAATTTCATCAGTTACCCATCTATCGAAAATATTTGAAAAAATCATGAAGAAAAGACTCAGTTCGTACCTCAAAAAATATAACATAATATAAAAAAATCAGTTTGGATTCAGAGAGGGCATTTCGACTCAGGACGATATTTTGTCATTGACTTCAAAAGTAGTCGAAGCTCTTAATGAGAGCAAACCATCTCTCTGTGTATTCATCGATCTGTCGAAAGCATTTGACACTGTCAGTCATCACCTCCTTCTGCAGTCCCTAGAAGATATTGGAATACGAAGTAGCATACTGAAATAATTCGAGAGCTATTTGACTGGAAGATATCAAAAGGTAAGAATTGATGATACATTGAGCAGCAATCAGGTGATCGACTACGGAGTTCCTCAAGGTTCGGTGCTCGGTCCAACATTATTCAATATATATATATTAATGGATTATTTTCCCTTGGTGATGATGAAAATAGTATCGGTTTCGCAGATGACACAGCCATTTTCTATGAAGCAGATGATTGGAATGAACTGAAATGTTAGGTTGAAAATGACTTCTCTCTAATCAAGTACTGGCTGGACAACAAACTGTTGACAATGAATATTGAAAAAACCTTTTTTCTTCCATTCTGTTGCAATTCCTCTGGGATGCCCCCTTTCAATCGACTAACAATTCGCACTGACACACCCTTTCACATTCTATCCGAAAATAAAATGAAATATTTAGGAATGATAATTGATCCCCATCTGAAATGGGACTTACACATACAATATACGGTTAATAAGTTGAAGTCAATATTGTTCAAATTCCGAAAACTCCTACCAGTGCAATATTTGAAAACATTATATTACTCCCTTGTGGAGAGTCATATCCGTTACGGAATAGCGGTATGAGGAGGAGCCTTGAAAACGCATATTCATAGTCTCGAAATTATTCAAAGGCAATTTCTCAAATTGATATTTTCGAAAAAAAGGCGATATCCTTCAGATAATCTCTATGCAGAGACTCAAATTTTAGATATGAGGCAAATGTATTTTCTATGTTCTTGTATCAAATATCATGCAACTAAACATAGTGCAGCACTTCAGAAAAATCATTATATTATGCCTCGAATGGTGAGAGTAGTTACCCAACGTTCCTAGCTCTACTTCGCTCCAAAACTTTACAACTCTATTCCTGAAGGAATCAAATCAATTACAAACATCAAATTTTTCAAAAAACAATTGAGAAAATATTTGCTACAGAGTCAAAGAATCGATTTATTGAAAATATTTGGGTAGCGGGATCTGAGAAAACTGTTACTATAATAATTATTACGTATACTTGTCATATACTTGGTTGTTGCTGTTGTTGTTAGTTTTAACGTGAAATTAATTCAAAGTAATTTTTTTAAATAATATTTTATTGTGTGTATGTGATCATTTTGAATAGTTATATTTTATATGTTTCAGCCATAATATTTTGTAGTCATATTTAACATGTTATTTGTTCCACATTATCACTTTACGAAACAACTACATATTGATGTACTTATCGTTCTACACGACTTTGTTATTTACCAATCGCATTATTATCGCAATTTTATTTACTTATGTAGTGTGTAGTGTGCAGTATAATAAAGTTCTATTTATTTATTTATTTATTTATTTATTTACTATTGAAATTGCAGTGAGGTAAGATATTGAATTTATGATACTTGTGAACATTAGGGCCAGATTTTATTATTTTAAAATTTATATATTCATGATATATATGATGTGATATAATAATAGTAATGTAATAATATTGATGCTTCCTCATAAATATGTTCTCATAATTTTACGAATGTCCCCTGTTATTATCGAATATTATTTTGAGATTCCAAATAAGACTTGAACTAAGATCTCTGAATTTGATACTATACTCAATTTTTGTAACCCCAACTAACCTCCAAAGTAAATTGTTAATGACCCACCAAACTTATTACATATTTTATGTCGATATTGCGATTTTTTTGTGTTTAACTTCTCATCGTCTGGTAACAATTCTATTGTTTCAATGTTATCAGAAATAGTATTTGATATAACGCACCTTATCTATTAAAATTTTTAATATAAGTCAATGATAATTCTATTTCAGCTCACCTTCGAGTGCTACCACTTGATCTGTGAGCTCCCCAAGAAGTTTCGAAAGGACACATGAAGAAACATCAACAGATAGTGGAGGTAATAGGGGACAAATAAAAAGAGCAAGAAGAGATATCAAAACTAGATACAATTACAGGTTAGTTGAAATGATTTCAATGCTTATTTTTATTATGCTTGTATCATACTTGTTGGAGGTTGAATACACTTAGAATCCGTTTAATATCAATTGAACTCTTCCATTATACTGGAATATTCATTTTAGGTCTGATATAGCCAATTTTTTACAAGAAAACTATCAAATTTTAATATAAATGACATATATGCGATATTTTCTATTCCTTCCAAATTGATATCAAAGAAGACACACTAGTAATAATTTTTCTCTACATACAATTGTCTGGTGACAGTACTCACTTTAACTGAACTGAGAAGTGAGAAAAAAAAATCATTTGAAGTAGTTTGGAAATTGGTTTTGAGTTTTGTTAAATAATTTCCATAAAATTATTTTATTTTATGTATTCTTATTTTTACATTTTCTCATATCATGTATTTTATATTTTCAGTGCATCCCCCTCAAAACTTTATATTGAACTCAAACAAGCAAATTTTAAAAAATCCTTGGCCCAGGAAAAAGTAAAAGCTATGACAGTGAAAATCAATCACCTGAAGAAAAGAGTCATAACCTTGAAGACATTATCGACTTTTTGGAAAAATCATTGATAGGTGTCCCGCTATCATTGATGAAACGGACTGCATGGAAAAAAATTGAGAGAGAAATTCAGTGATGACCACTGTCCATAAACCATCTTCACAATACTCTATGGCTAGGTTTTTCCCTGGGGAACCAAACTCCACAGAAATGATGTAGACCAGCGATGCGTATATAGAAAATTCCAAATATCTGCTGGTTCTAGTTGTGATATGTTATTTAATTAAGAAAGTGTTTCTTTTATTTATTCGATGAATATATCGATTTGTTGCTATGTTGCTGAACTGTTTACCTATGTACATTCAGAATTGTACAATTATTTTGTTATATTATGGAATACTACTGTACACAATATTTTGAATAAACTATATTTGTAATTGATGTTTTGAATTTTGTTACCTTCTTCGGATTTCTTTGTGAAAAATGAATTCATAAAGTTACCGGTCAACTCAATAAAATATGAATTATAAACATTCAATTCCTTCATGTAATTCAACTAATCAAGCAAAATTCTGAAAATATCTGGAATCATTGGAAATAGGAAAGCTATATCTCGACTAGTAATTACTCAAACGATCCTTTTTTCCTATAAATGAAAGACTATGGAGTTCTATTGTAACAACCGTTAATGGTACATCAACGATTGTATAGTTTTTTAATTTCATTTTTGTTCTTCGAAACATTTTAAATTCATCAACACTATACTTATCTTTCGTCAAAATGTCAGACTACTTGAATATAGATTGTTATGTCTACGAGATTTTCGTTTGGGTACCTACATACATCGTCGTGAGGAAAGATAACATTGACTAAATCGGACTTAAACCAGGACAGAAAATTGCAATATGAGTGTTATTTTAACTGAATGAATAGACTTGATTGTTTGGGTGGTTTTAAGAACGTGAGAAGAAACTTACTGACGCTGATCCAGACTTTTGTAACGTCGGCAAAATGCGAGAGAAAACCTTGTTTTGGTTCAACGGTCAGTGAGATTTGAAATTTTTGTTGTTGTTTCGCGTGACCGATACACAAACCCGCATAGTAGTTTGAAATCAGACTCTCCCTTCGGGGGAGATCGGAACTTGAAATCGGTTCAATTGTGTTTCTTTTTGGTGAAGCGTAAAATCGGAACCGGCTAAAATTCTAAGTGCGAATCAGCCAGAGAAGAATGGTACAACAGCCAGGGTTGGGTGAGCAAATTCTGAAATTGTATGTTAACGTATATAACATTTATTCGTTCAAAGGGGAGTTGTCTTTCATATCTTTTGTTTGGTCTAGTACTTCACTAAACGTTTTAGTCTGCTAGCCTTCCTCGGTACAGGGTGCGAGTCTTCGCAAATGTTTATTGTTTTTGGTTTTATTTCTTTTCATAGTCATTTACACAAAATTTAATCACATAGTTCCATTTTAATTTTATTGAATAGGTATATGTGTCAGATGATATCGGTGTTTCATTAAAAGTAACACTTCCTCAGAAAAAGTCAACTCAATGCTCAAGATTATAAGAGTTACCATCAAATATAGTTGATCAAATATAATTTGTGGGTTACTGAATCCTCACAGTAGGAGAAAATGATAATACATAATAAATGGTGGAAAATATGATCTGAATGGTGAGATATTACAGGGCGATATATTAACGTGTATTTATGGAAAATTCTACAGTTAGTAAAATAATAATAGCTCAGTGAAATAATTATACGATGATGGTATATTCATAATTTGAACGGAGGGGTTCAAATTTGTTAAAATAATTGTACTCTTGAACTCAAAACTCTCAACTACAAGACCCTCTCTTCGTGCAGAGTGCAGGACTCAAGCCTTTCAGGACACCAAATGGTCAGAAAATCCAGTAAGCCTCGTAAGAACCCATAGCTGGTTTCCCTTATCCAGCTAACTAACTTTAAGGGGTTTAACGTCATCTAAACACCCTCAAAATAGGGGTGATGACAGCATAGCTGCCAATTTAAACGGGTTCCTAAGATTCGGTAGCTCACTACCGACCTGGGTTTGCGATTTTAGGGATGATCTGAGCTAATAAAATATTTTGGGGTAGTTAATACAACATCATAATCGCCAACGCACCCCAGTGTCGAGTATCACACTATCAGCTATGTCGAATATTTTGGCTTTCATCAGTACGGTGTAGCGAAGTGTGAGGATGAACAATTCTTGATAGCACGCAAAAACAGCAAACAAACGGAGTCAGAACCAGAAGCTTCTGTTGGGTGCAACCAAGTATTGCTTATCCTCATACTTGGCAACGCCGTACTGATGAGAGCCAAACAGTTCGATTTGTATCTACGGTTTGCTTGAAAAATAATTTATATACAGATAGATACTTATATCCTCATAGCTTAATTAAACCTTTGAATTAAAATATTTTTGAATGCTCTATCCTGTTTTAGTCTGGATAGCTTTCTGCTATTCTGAAAAATATAACCGAGATACTTCTGGATGAAACTTTCATAAACATATTTCAGAAACTTCACTAATAGTGACAGACTTGAGACATAATTTTTTTTTCATGTCATTCTTTTATTAGATGCATTTCTTGAATATAATCATCTCCTCCAAAATGCACTTCTCATATTACATACAAAGGACTCCGCAAACACCTTATGGAATTTGGGTCCCGGTGGATTTTTTTGAATTTTTGGTATGATGTAGTCCATGTAATTCTCAACCAATGTTAGACTATTTATTTTTGAACCCGGTAACAATATTTTCACTTGTTTCATTGTTGTCAATGTTGCACATTATTGTGTTGTTTTATAAAAAAAATTCTTACCCCCTCCCCATTTTCCCCCAACTCCAATTACGAAACACAAAAAAATATTTCTCGAGTGCCTTTAAATTAATCGTCGAATGTTCAAATATGCCTAAATAAGGAAAATAGCAATTTTTTATGATTATCCCCCCACCCCCCAAATGTCACAAAACGAAAAAATTTCGGTGGATTTTTCTAAATTTTTGATATGATGCAGTTCAAGTTATTTTGAATAGAACTAAATTGAATGTCAAACCCCAAAAAATTAATAGTTTTTATGCTAGGGGGCGTGGAAATCATACCTTACTCAGAATAGACTATTCATTATTATAGGCAGAAATAATAGCTCTACGTATTTTAGTTTAGATTATACTGATCAATTGTGTAATTTTTTATAAATTGAAAATCTAAAACCTCCTCCATACCCCCTACCCCTATTTTAAAACATGAAAAAAATGTATTCCCGACCACTTGTAAATGCTTTATCAAAATAAATGTTTTAATCAGCTGAAATTGAGGAAATCGTACAGTTGTATAATTCCACCTTTCCCTCCCTTCAGAAAAATATTGGTAGAGTATGCTGACTTCTTAGTAGGGCGTAGTTCATGATTATTAAATATAAATTAATTGGGCGAATATCTTGAAAATAAATAAAAATTTGACATCAACAATTTGAATTTGAGTTGGTGATTGAATTAATTTTTTTCGTGTTTTGGTTTGGTTTGGTTGGGGGTAAGGGGGAGGTTTTAGATTTTCAATTTATAAAAATTTACACAATTGTTCGGCATAAAATAAAACAAAAATATTTAGAGATATTGTTCCGCCTATAATGAAGAATAGTCTATTCTAAGCAAGGTATGACTTCGACGCCCCCTAGCATCAAAACTATTCATTTTTGGGGTTTGTCATCCGATTTATTTCTATTCAAAATAACTTGAACTGCATCATATCAAAAATTCAGAAAAATCCACCAAATTTTTTTCGTTTTGTGTCATTTGGGGGGTGGGAGGATTATCATAAAAAACTGTTATTTCTCTTATTTAGGCATATTTGAACATTCGACGATACATTTGAAGGCACTCGAGAAATATTTTTTTTGCGTTTCATTATAGGAGTTGGGGGAAAAAAGGTTGGCGCAATGGTAACATTGGTTGACATTGGTAACATGGACCACATCATACCAAAAATTCAAAAAAATCCACCGGGACCCAAATTCCATAAGGAGTTTGCGGGGTCCTTTGTAAGCCTGACACTAAAGTAATATTGAATCGATTTTACTTAATGTCACGAATCACAAAAATCTCACTGAAACCTACCCTATTATGAATGAAGCTGGTTGTGATCATGCGCACTGAATCATGCCTCGAACTTTTTATAACAATTTCGTCCCATTGAATTGGCATTCTAGAGTAAATATATATTATGATTTCTATGGTTCTAAGTGGGCAGGTCCGTATATACTCCGAGACAGATTGGTAATGAGCATAATCCACGCCACCTGCAATGCTTATGCGTGGGTCGGGTGATGTTCTAAACAGAGACTGAACGAACCAAATTGGTGTGGCCAGTGGTATGTATGAAATCCTGGAAATGCCAATGAGATTTTTCGTAAGAGGGCTCTTTGGTAGGAAATATTTATAGAAGTTATATGACAACGTTCTAATATATGTCGGACAGTGGCGATTATAAGGATTCGGGGTCCCCCGCCAAATTTTATTATGATATTCATACATGTGGAAATAAAATCTGGAAATAGCAAAAAGATCGAAGGGGCCCCTTATCGCCGCCACTGATGTTGGAACAGAGTCGACGCCGCAGATCTCCCAAAGTCAACCAGGCGAATGTATCTGTCACTATTTGTGATAATACGAAGTACTATGTTCTGCATCTTGTCCAGTCTCGCGAGAGGCGTAGGTTTCAGGCTGCAGAACACCTGACAAGCGTATAACATTGCGGATCTTATTATTTGCTTATATATTAGTAGCTTATTTTCTAAGCAGAGCTTTGAGTTTCTTGCTATCGGGGGATAGGTTCGCCAGGCAGCAGCCCATGCCCTCTGGATAGCCGAGCTTGATTATCTAACGTAGGTATCCCGGTTTTGACATTGATCTTATTTCTCTCCATATACGGCTCGATGTCCTAATCCAAATGAATTTGAATCATTTGTGCAGCGACCACGCAAAAGAATGAATGCGAGTATAGTGAAGTGTCATCCGCATATATGGCCGCATTCACTTTTTCGGATCGTTGAAAATCGTAGGTATATAGCGCGTGTAAATGAGGAGAGATCACCTGCTTCGACTGGGTATCTCCCTGAGAGATTGCTGTCTACTCTCACCGCAAAGGATCGACCTGTAAGATATGAGTCGATCAACCTCACTGAGTTCAACGACATACCTATCCTTAGCATCTTGTTGACCAGACCTTCCATCCATATGGTATCGAAGGCCTTTTCCATATCCAGCATATCTCGGTTGAAGGCATTCTTCACCTCGTGTACAGTCTGGACTACCTATGAGGTCGTGTTATGATCTCTGCGGAATCCGAATTGCACGTTCGGGATGAGTTTCAGCCTTCCCCCGAAATTCAGAAGCCTTTTGAGGATGATTTTGTCTACCACTTTGGCAATCACGCTGAGCAGCGAGATTGGACGGTAGATCGTAAGCTGATGCTTATTCTTGCTGGGTTTCAATATTGGTAATATCACAGCTCGCTTTACACAATCTGGATAATAAATTACATGATTTGAGATTTCATTTTAACACGTCCTATTTTAGGTATTTCTAGATTTCATTTCCTCAATAGTGGATTTTAAAACTTATTACACAAATGTTAAATTGTGTGCCAGCCTCAAGACTGCTAAAAGGATAGGATCTGAGTTACTTTCAGATTTATTCAAATACTATTCTGATTTTTTTATTGCTTATATTTTCTCAGGCAATATGCCTTCATATCATTTTGATACTTCATTTAGAATTCATGTACCTACGCTTTGACCACCTTGTACTTGGTGTAGCAATACTGTTACCCTAGGCGTATTCACTACTTCAATTTTACATTTATAGCCCCCTCTCCTCCTCTTAACTTTCATACGGTTTGACGTACAAACATGGAACGAATACCACCTTGTGGAGGGGGGCTATAAAATAAGCGCACTGTATAAAGATAATCTCACGATAAACGGAAACGATAAAAGAATAAATGAGGTCAAATAAATAATGCCCATCCCGTGTCTAATGAATAACCACAAGTGTTTTCGAATATTTTGCTCCTTGACCTGAATCATCGACAATCATCTCTGAAAGATCCCTAGGATATTGCCAAACTACGAATAAAAACAAATAAAGACTTCTTGTGGGAGTTCGTTTAGTAACGAAAAGTCGTTGCTGACCAGTGTTTCACCCTTTGCTCCCATATACACCTACAATGTAGGTTCATCATGACAAGTACTTGTCAGAAAACAACTACTCCCCTGGCTAAGACCACGAAGGGTATTGAATTATATCTAACAGATACTTGTGCAAATAAAGTTTGAAACTACTCCAGCTCGCAATCCTTACAGTTCCCAACTAGTCGATAATTTTGCAAATGGGGCAGATTACCCTGAAAACTAGCGTTGTTTTGTATATGGCTCTTCTCCGGATGAATATCAATTTTAAGTTTTATATTCTGATTCTTTTTAAATGCCAAGCGCTGTGCGAACTACTATGAATTTTCCATTATAGCTGTAGATTTTCTCGTGCGAAAACAAAAGCAAAAAGATTTTATCAAATTAAATAGACAATAGAAGTGTGTAATAACATCACGATAATAAATATACAAGATATTGCAAAAATCAATACAAATATTTGCAATGTGTATTCCTAGAGTGAAAATTACTTTTTTCCATGAATATAAGTTATAAAATCAACTTCCTACGGGCAACGCACATCATGAGTTGCACAAAAAAATGTAAAGCAATCGTCTATCCAATAAGGTCAAACTCACATATAAATCAAATTTCTGTTTTACAATTTGAAATACAGGATTTCCGTTTCATGGCCATGATTGTTGTATGTGGAGATGGGCAATTTCTACCAGTGCAGTAAAATATCAGTTTGTGGACTTCTAGAAGAAATCAATTGCACGTCCAAACTGACTGAAAATCTGGTTGAAAAAAAGGGTGTTCATCGTTCATTCATCATCCAATCACTGAACTTCTGAACAGTGTTTCGTTACAACATATTGGTAACGAACATGATATATTCTGACGACTATTATTAGTATTTCAGAGAACCACGTCAATTGTTACGGGTTTATTTTGCACTATAAAACCCTTTCTGTTTCAATACAATAACATCAGAAATTCTCTGTTATCGATATACACTTTTTACTCCGTACGCCACTGTTTCAAGATGACAACTTGATCGTTGTCATGTATAGCTTATTCCGAATATTAGTACTTACCTTTGCCATACTAGTTCGAGCGGACATGAACCGGCCTCAAGCTTATGACCGTTATCAGTTGTTCTATTTTGCGGTATGACATCGTTGTTTTGTAAACATAATTTTGGTTAGTCTATTGTTTTGTACTTAGAACACAAAACCGTAATATTCCCACTCTATCTCTGTCTTGTGTCATTGAGGTACCTACTTCACATTCGAATACTTGACCTAGTTTGTGTTTGGTTCTGAGATTGAGAGGCTGACGTTTTCGTATTGGTTCAGTTGGCAACACTGAATCTCAAGGTTTCCCTTTCATAGCTACAAGTTGATCGATGTAGTTCCTGGACTGATCCCACCGAACACTAACGAACGAGAAAGCGCCTTGTCAGATATTGACAGTTTTGACTTTGACTTCTGAGACATATTTTCCGCTTCCTTATTTCATCTTGATGAGTGACTGACCTATTTTAAACATTTCCAATTGTAGTTTGATCATCGTTGATGGATCTTGGGAACATTCGTATCTGTAGAGTTTCTCATATTTTTTGCGATTTTTGACGCAATATATTTTTGAGAAATCTCCTTTCGCTTTGCGGATTTTTGAGGATAGAAGTCATTTCATCATTGTGTAAAGCCACTGGAAAGAGAAACTCGCTATCAGACAGCAAACAGACCATCAAAGCTGTTATCAGAACCCTCCCACTTAATAGAGGTTAGTATTTGCATTCGGGCTGTACTTATGGCCCCATAAAAGTGTAATCGAAAGTCAGACTGGTATTGTTTATTCTAGGGTGCTCCGCTGCGGCTATTGCTCTGCTTCTACTCTGCTTGCTACTGCTTCGCTGTTGCTAGTGCTCCACTACGGTTTTATTGCTCTACTATTTCTACTGTTTTGTTGTTCCACGGTTGTCTTTCCACTGTTCCACTGCTGTGATTGTTCCTGTTCAACAGTGGTTGTCCCGCTGTATATCTGTTGTTCAGCATTCCTTCGCTGTTCGTCCCCATCGTTGGTATTCTTTGTTATGATGGTATTCGTCCCAGCTGTACATGTACTTTGATTGATTGTGTCGTACCCACCTGTGCACCTGTATACACCAATGCACTGATGAACTACAACCACAATAATTGGTGAACTGGCACGCTTGAGAATATCTACATAGTATCAGATAAGTTCAGAATAAGACTGCCCTTAAGGCATAAGTATCCATAATTGTAAGCTATCATCGTGACGTCACAGGCATATCCCTCACTGAAGGTTTCATAGATATATTCAAACGATACCATACTCTCAGTCACAGCATTCACTTGAATTTATCTTGGTGGTACAATATTCACATTGATTTCATTTTCTTTTGTATGGTGAGCTGAACTGTGCACGTGCAGAGAGATCAATATATTTTATTTGTAAGGGACATGACTATTTCTTTTATTCTGGTCCAAGTCATCCAAGCGTAAGGAAAGACAAAACCTCTACATATTTATATATTATTTTTATACCATTTACAGGTATCTATTGTTTAATTTTTTAGTGATATTAGTGCAGTGGGTTGTCTCATTCCATCAGGGTGGTTTCGGATTTTTCACTAGCGATAAATCCGTGGCGCTCCGGAAAATTTACCCCATATTTCAATCTTATCGAAATCAATTTTTATTGTCGAATCCACTGAGCTACTGAGTATGTTAGTGGCGTGAAACATCATTGCACATTCACTGCTCTCCTTTCCTATATTTCGCCACTAACACAATTTAAAAGAAGAGAATCAAATCTAGGTATTATCATATTATACCTACTGATTGCTGTTTTCATATGAACCATATAATTGAAAAATATTTTAATTGAAATTTACCCTTAAAAATCACCGTTCGATTCTATTCTACCATCATATGCAGTGTCACAGCTTAAATGGATGAAAGCTTTCATTTTGTTCGCATGTTGGTAGCAATGCCGATGTTTCAGTTGGTTAGCGATTCGAACGAAATCGGCAAAACGTGCAATGACTTATGACGCCAGTTGCACTATACAATAAAATGCACGGCATAAGCGCCCCCACCAATGATAGGTTAAACAATTCTGTATGAATAGTCATTTAATCGCTAACAACTTTGTATTATTCTGTCTACGTAAGGTTATTAGTCAGGTTAGATTAGGTTGGATAGTAATTCGCGAATTTTCAACTCAGTTTGCCTTCTTCTTGTCGGTCATTTAAACTTACCGACATCGCAGTGACCAATCATAGAGAGTGCCGTGCAGTGCACTTTATTGTCGTCTGCCAGTTGCATGTCGTAAAGAGAGAGATATATGGCATTTTGAAATTTTCTAGTTTTTGAAGGTGCTTTATTGATTCTAGTGTTCGAGTTTACTTGGTTAACTATTCAATACTGAGTTCAATCCACCGTTTTTACCAGGTTAGTATCGCTAAAATATAAAGCACTCTGCATGCAAATTACGGGGAAAGATTATAAGGTTTCAAAACTGATTGTTGTTTGTATCCAAGGTGGAGGTGTTTGAGTACGATGAGGTGCAAAAACACTTATGAATGAAATTTACAAGGAATATTACTGAAGAACAAGAAGATAATTCAATGCCACCACATCTGTTCACCGCTATTTGCATTCGTAAACAGACTCTTCATCAAAACTTCCTCTAGTTCAGCTTTGATTTCAAACTCGTTCAGCATGATGTAATATTTGTCAAATCCACTGTCTAGTTTTTGTCCGTTGCACAAAATTGGATGTTCAACTCATAAAATTCTGATAAAATATTTTTGTATTTTTTTCATACACACAACTTATCATTGATTGCTATTTTCAGGTGATGCAATATATCCTGTTCAGTAAATTCTCGATGAAATTTGGAGATTTGGTGAACAATAAGATAACGAAATCCATATTTGTATCTTTCCACTTCTCCATTAATACAGATACACACCTAATTCAATATTTTCATTGAAATATATAGATAGAAAATATCACGTATTTCTGGTTCTTAGGATGATGAATTTTTTAAGGCAAGTAAGAACTATATGGTTTCATTTCTGATTGTGACAATATCAAATTTCTCCTCCTCACTATTCGTGGAGAAGAGAGTATTAAATTTGTAATTTTGAAGTTGTCCAAATTGTTAATAAATCAGTTTTCTCTTCTGTACCTCTATACTTCAAAAAACAAATTGATGGAATATTATCACTTTGTAGATATTCCAAGTCAGTTCAATATTTTTTTCCTGAAAACATGCCAAACATAATATTCGAATATACATAAAAAAATTTATGAATAATCCATGCTGATCTTTCATTGTAATTTTCGTAGAAATATTCCTATGCTGCTTTTGTTTTTGAAATGTGTATGATACTTTTTTCAGGTGCATCTGACTAGACGAACAGCATCAGCTGACACTTCGCCCTTTCAACTGAGTCACACAGCAAAATTATGTATGAATTCATATTTTTTGCAAAACGAATCAAGACGATTTATTACAATTATTACTATTATTTGTATCATTACTATTATTACTATTATTTTTATTAATACTATTATTACCATTATTGAATGCAAAGAAGAGCCAAAGAACAACGCAGCAACTATGAAAATCATTAACTACATTGAGTTAAAGACTTTCTTAGAGAATAACTTTTTCCGTTTATTTATTTATGTCCAGATCATATCCTTAACATACATTTCCTGTCCATAACATATCAACACATATCCAGTTCATATCCATAACATATCAAGTAACCATGGGTCCAACATAAGTTCATCAGAGGTACATGGTATATTTGTCATGGTAATTTTCGTTCAATGTATGTCAATTCTTCGTAAAATATGAATATATCATGGATATCAATGGGATATCCCTCTGATCATGAACAGAAGTTCACAGGATATTCATTATATCATTTGTGGACATCCTTTGGATTTACATTGCAAGTTCGTGTGTAATATGGGATACCCCTTCCAATTACCAGCGATTTTCCCGAAAACGGTTAGCTAATTCAGATAAATTAAATGAGCCAAATTTTTTTTCATTACCAACTTAATTGTGATATTTGAATTTATTTATTATTCGGCAAAATTAGAAGATTTTGGACATAATAACCAACCCCATTTTTGATTCAAGGAATTATTAGAGCGTCTAAAAAACCGAAGGCTTGGTTATTTGGCGATTAATTGTACCAACAATTCAAACTTTACGATTTGTTTCGCGCAATTTGCTATGTCTACAGCTTAGAGGGGGTACATTTCAGGAAAAAATTCTTCTTTGAGCCCAGGAATGCGCACTTGTTATATTTGTATTGAATTTTGAAATTTGGAATTGAAAAAAAACATGTACAAACTCATTGAAACTATAACTTTGTCAGTGGGGGAAAACGAGGGTATTTTCCATACTGGGTTTGGAAGTGAAGGATTTTTCTTGCCTTGCTGTGGCATTCAGCTCTCACCTTCAAAAGGGACTACGTTGTTATCTAGGTTTTTCTTCACTGTACCATAGTTATCACAGCGCAGAGAACATAGGAATAATGGAAATATTATAGTTAGGGAGGTGGCGAGCATTTCGGTATATGATTAGCACAAGTTTCATGTCGAGGTGGATTTCAGTTCAGATCACTACGAATTGATTTGGTTCAGTCAATTAAGGTCATATGTCGCTAAGTTTTCGCGTTACAGCGGGTTGAAGTTGCTTAAAAAGGAGTTGTATTGAATCATTTGCACATGACTGTCTTTGTGGTTCATGGTCACAATCATCCTGGAAACGACGAAAATCGAATGGGCAGACTTTCAGGTCTCTGCATTATCAAGGAACGGAGTTATAAACATGCAAATAAAAGCTCTCTCAAGTCATTCGCACACTGTTCCAATTGCGCTCATTCGATTCACTATGACTCCCTGGATAAGAAAAGACATTTGGCAGACACTATGCTCACTGATTTACAGCTGTACAATTGTTTGAATTCCACGTGATCAAGCGAAAGTGGGTTTTTCATTGAATTATTGTGATTCTTTTTATAACAGTCATTATATGGTATTATATTATTTGCTGAACTCACGGTAACGATTCAACTTCTCGAGCTGAAAATCATACCTAAAAATTATATTAATTATTTTTACTAGTAATGCTACAAGAGCTTTAATCATAACCGGAAAAAAATTTCAAGAACACGCATATATCGAAAATTCAGTCCCAGAGGCAGACATGTGCGCATAATTGATATAGCACACCTTTTTTTTTAACATATTTGAAACGCCGTCAATTGACAACGCAGCGATAACATGATGTTTCTGAAGGTATAATTATCGCTATCAATAACTTCTGCCACGTGTGCCGATTATATAGAAATTTTGCTCGGCACCTCCCTAACTATTAGAGCAATTGATATTAATTGTCCGGCGATGAGCCAAAAATAGTCTCACAGTGTTGTCTATTTTATCCGCGATAATAGCTGGTTTGTGGAAAGTGTGGGGATTACAAACTGGAATAATTTTGAAATTAAGTGTTATTACTCGTGATACGGCAATATAGTAGGGATGCTTCATCAACAATCGATAATGATTCACGCAATGGGGCAAAATATTATAGGATCTCGCTTCTCGTTATTCTTTAGGCAGGGTCTGGGCAATAGTTGATTAACCTCATTCATTGCCTTCTGTGTTCCGTTTATTGTGAGATTATCTGAATGATGAAGATATCGGGAAGACGTTTCTATAGAACCGGCGGATGTGAATGTCGATAGCGACAGTGCTGCAAGAAATATTTTCACGAATGTTCCCGAGAACAAAATGTTCTATATATAGACTACGGTTCTGCGCATGCGCATTAACTCTCGTTTTCTACATAATCCCACAGACCTCATAGAACATGCACCTCAGTGAGGCTTGAGACAAGCGCATCATTAGCCATTTGAATGTTATTGCTCTGACAAGCTTCGAGAAAAAGTGTTGAAGGTAATGAAACACATGATTGCTTGTGATTTAGTCTGACATCTGACATTGACTAATACATGTTTCTATTCTGATAATGAAACATGAGATTTTTTGATAATATTATTGATATTCGAGGACAGTCAGAAATCTAACGTTCTCAATGCAAACCACGTGATAGAATTCTGAGTTTCTGGCTCTGTACTGATCCTCCACATGCGATGTGTTCTGTCTTCGCTTATTGCACCAATCAGACTGTAGCTGTCTATAAAACACAGTTCTCATCCATACCCAGTAAACATTATCCCAAGTATGATCTGATTGACGCGTTGACAGCTGACATAGATTGGAATATCACGACTACGGAATTATACAATTCTCCCACTTTTTGACTCTTTCAGATGATGTAGTACCAAATCCAAAAAATACAAAGATATTTATTCATCAAGCCGTTATAAAAAGTATAGCAATCACAGCATTGAACGATTGAATATATAAAAAGACACACACACTTTAAAACTTCTACAAGCCACCGGGTGGTTGTGAGGGTGAGAGTTGAGAATGCGCTTTTTGAGGAGTGAGGATTCAATACCTCAACTGTGTTGCAATCACGATTGAAACCCTTCCCCACCTCGTGAACAATCCAGGCCAATTGGGAGGTCGTTGAATGAACTATTCGAAAGCCGAATTGATCCGCAAGGAAGAGATCAAGCTCTTCTTCGTGATTATCGAATCTCTTGAAGAGGATTCTGTCCAACACCTTGGTTACACCACTAAGAAATGATATTGGTCGGTAGCTCTCGACCCTTGCATCCGGTTTTATAGCTCTAGGATAGGGATAATCTCCGCCTGCTTATGGCTCAACGGATAGTGTTTCTATCTTATGATGGCATTGAAAATGTGCAACAGCTACACGAGAGATTGTCTTGGAAGATTCCTGAGTGGGACCAAATCCACCCTATCTGCGCCAGGCGCTTTGCTCCTAGGAAGCCTTTTTATAGTATCCTGAAATTCCCCAAAGCTGGCCATCAGCTTTGAGGAGGATTTACCATATATTGCCTCCTTTGGGGCTGCTCTGAACTTTCTAGCTTTCTCAGAAACTGACTCATGCTCCTGCATTGAGTCAACGCCTGCCCGAAAGGTGCTCTGGTGGTTCTTCCCGGGCATTTTTGTCCTTTCCGAATCAGTCATCAGTTGTCTTCGACCATTCTTCATAGCTGGGATATCCTTTCGCCTTCTTTCGAGGCTTTGGTTCATCCGCCATAGGAAATTATCTACGACATTCAGGTTTATAATTCTAATCTTCCAGACGTCATTCCTATGATCCTGAATGAGTGAACGTATCTCTTGACCGAGTGTTCTCATATGTTACCTCTGAATTAGATTTCGAGAACTGCTTTCATTCTCTATTGTTCATCTTAATCAAGTCCAGAATCTGGACTGGAAGAGAATTCGGATTCTCTCTAACTTTCCTTTATCTGGTGGTAACATCCCTAGATTTCTGGTTGTTTTCTATCAGAGTCTCCTTTTCTATGTTTTTTTTTTCATGTGAGTAAACATGGACTTGGTGAGTAAACATGGTACTGTGAACATCTGTTGAATGAGCTCGTGATTATTTCAAAGTTTAAGTGGTATATCTATTGAAAAATCAGTATCTGCTGAATAAATCGGTTGCAGGGAAAAGTGTGACCATAAGTAAAAGTTGAATCTTATCTGAATCAACAGTGAGATCAGAGAAAATTTGATTCCATTCATTAAATTATTCCGAACCTCTGAAGCGCTGTTGACAGTTCTGTGCCATAAATTTTCTCGAAATGGAAAGTAGAGGACGAAGTAACTCTGGACCGAGTACTTTCGATAATGAAACAATAGATGTTATGGTTAGTAAATTAGCACCAAAATTGATTAAGAAACTTGGCGAGAAAATTAATCAAAAATTGAGCAACATGGAACTCACACTTAATGATGTAGTCCAAAAAGTATCTTCACTAGAAATAATGGCAAGTGATAAACGTGTAAACTCAGATAGCGATAGGCAGAATATACTAGAGCAGAGCTTGAAATTGAATACTCTGAGACTAAACTAAATTGAAGAAGAACAAAATGAAAATCTTAAATCCAAGGTACTAACTCTCATCAACGACTCATTACATGTAAAATGTACTCTGTGGGAACTGAACAATCTGTTCAGAATTGGGAAAATAGTTGGTGAGATTAATCAGCCTAAACATAGGACAGTCATCATACAGTTCGTTTCCTTTCTGAAAAGAGATGAAGTGTATCGTGCCAGGTCGGCTTTGAAAGGGACATGCATATACATCAATGAAGATTTGTCCAGACACAATCACAAACTTCAAATGGCTGCTAAGAAAAAATTCGGAGTGAATGCTGTCTGGTCCAGGAATGGAAGAGTAACCGCGAAACATGGCAACGTTGTTAAACACATTGGAAATGAGACAGAATTACTTTAACGAAGTAAATGTGAAAAAATTTAAATTTCAAACTAATAAGGTTTTTGTAATAAATATGGTTTTACTTTTTCGCCTCTTTGGTTAATGTGGGTCTATACCGTTCGGTTAAAAATAGTATTCATGATGATTAATATTCAGTTTCCAAATCTGATCTGTAATTATTTTCTTTTACTCAAATATGCTTTCAATGTGAACTTCATTTCTGTTCCATTTGAGTAGGTTTTTATTTTTCAATTACCTTTATTTTATAAAACATTTTGTTATTGGTATCACTTAAACAGTAGATAAATATTATATTTCGAATATGTGAGCTCAGAAAGTTTCATATACACATGTCTAATAGTCTCAGTATATACTACCAAAACTGCAGAGGTTTGAATAGTAAATGTACTGATTTTTTCAGAAATTCATTAGTTTGTGTTTATGATGTTATAGCTGTAGCCGAAACATGGTTACGTGAGGGAGTCGAAGATGGGGAATTAGTTGATACAGATATGTTTCATCTGGTACGAGCTGACAGAGATTTAGAATATACAAACAAGTCCACGAGAGGAGGTGTTTTACTGGCTATAAGGAAAAAATTCAAAATATTGCAAGTAGTTAGAAACACGACACTTTTTGAAGCATTAGTTGTGCAGGTAAAAGTAAATAGTAGTAAGTACACGCTATATGCGATATATATATATATATATATATATATATATATATATATATATACCTTCAAATAGTGCCAACAATGTTTATGAATCGGCGGTAAACTTTCTGCAAGATAATATCAATGATGATGAAAAAACGTATATTTTTGGAGATTTCAATATTCCTGAAATAACTGGTAGAATCTTAAATTACCCAACTGTTAGCGAAAAACTTGCAATTTTGACTGATTTCATAGATTTCAATTCTTTTCAATTATATAACGAAATTCCTAATTTCCAGGGAAAAACGCTGGACTTGGTAATCACCTCTGAAGGTAATATGAACAAATGTACAGTGCAAAGAGATTTTTTATCATTTGTCCAGGAGGATATTTATTATCCTTCCTTGAAAATCACTATAAAAGTTCAACGTGAAAAAGAAAAGCCAATTTTCTTTTGGAAACGAGTTAGATATACTGATTGGGATAGTGTTTTATCTGAAAATACTGTGGATACGGCTGTAAATAAATTTTATATCATATGGAATACAATCATAGATGAATGCGTGCCCAAATATACCAATAGGCGTCATAACAAAAGTTTTCCTATTTGGTTTGATAAAGAGATCAAAGAATTATTGAAACAAAAAAACATATTTAGAAAATTACGATTAGTTTCGGACTATCATGGAGAAAGGTATACAGAATTGAGAAAAAATCTTAAAAATTTGGTTGGGTTGAAAGCTAAAGAATATGTAACAAAGGTAGAGGGCGAATTAAAAACCGATGTGAATCAATTCTGGAATTATGTTAATAAAAGTAAAAAAGCGTCGACTTTTGGAAACTTTAGTTATAAAAATGATGAAGTAAAAGACGAAAATACAGCTCTAGTATTTGCAAATTGATGATTTAAATTTCAATACCGATGCTGATATGGTGAATAATTGTTGCGATGTTAGGGAAATAAGTGAAAGAGATTTTGAAAATGCAATAAAGAAACTGAAACCAAAGAAAGCAGCGTGTATTGATGGAATTCCCCAATACATTCTTGAAGCTTGTAGCGATTGGGTGAAAATACCACTCCTGCACATATTTAACCTCATCATCAAGTTCAGTGTTTTTCCAGAAACGTGGAAAACCTATTCATAAGAGTGGTAGAAAAAGCGCCATTGAAAATCATCGACCAATTTCCATAATGTGTGCTCCGGCCAAATTATTTGAGCAAATTATTTATACGCGAATATTCCACTATGCAAAAATATATCACGGAAGAACAGCACGGGTTCGTTACCAATAAATCAATCAATACAAATCTATTAATTTTCACCAATTATGCAAATAATACACTGGAATCAAGGAGCCAACTTGATACCATATTCACGGATTTCAGGAAAGCCTTTGATAAATTTGACCACGATGTTCTGCTATACAAACTGAATAAAATTGAATTTTCTGAGAATTTGCTAAAATTAATGAGAAGTTACTTACAAAATAGATATTTCTGTGTTAAACACAATGGTAACACATCAGGTAAATTCCATGCTAGCTCTGGTGTTCGTCAAGGATCAAACCTAGGGCCACTTTTATTTGTTTTATTTATCAATGATCTTCCTTCCATTTTAAAATTTTCTAAATGTTTGCTTTTTGCTGATGATTTGAAATTATATAAACAGATACAAACAGTTAGAGATTGTGTTAATATGCAAAAGGACATCGATAGTATTTATAAATGAAGCATCACAAACAAATTAAAATTCAATATATACAAATGTTGCATCATCACTATAACTCGTTTGAAGGATCCTGTTATTTTTGATTATATGATGGATAAGGAATTCTTCCAAAGATGTTCTGAGGTTAGAGATCTTGGGGTAGCTTACAATAGTACCTTATCATTTGCTAAACATATTCAAAACACCGTTAAATCCTCAAATCGAATGTTAGGATTCATTATCAGATAAACTCGAGATTTTTCAAATATCAATACTATTAAATTATTATACTATTCACTTGTGAGGCATAAATTGGAATTTGCAAGTATAATCTGGTCTGGTGAATACCGGTCTACAATTGATGCAGTCGAGAAAATACAAAATAAATTGCTCAGGTACTTATTTTACAAACAGTATCATATTCGGCCTGACTATGGAGTAATTAGATCCAACCAACTTAGAAATGACTACAAAGTTCTCTCTTTAGAAACTAGACGATCACTCAATATGATGTATTTTTTGTACAATTTAATAAACAATAAGATAAATGCACCCGGATTCTTATCACTACTGAGATTCAATGTCCCTTCCCGTAAAACTCGAAGAACATATCCATTCAATATTCCTTTGGTGATTACAACGAACAGATCCCCTCTCGTGACCATGCTGCGACTGGCCAATACATGTAGCGTGTTAGTAGATTAAGACTGGACTCTACCTCAGGGAGTATTTCGTGGGGCAATATTAGAGTATTTCTTGAATATATCTATTTGAAACGGTATATATGTTTTAAGCACAAATTTATTACCTATTGAATAACATTGTCTGTCCGCTGAAGCATACTCTTCACTCAGTAACTATCGTGTATCATCATGAAATATATATTGCACAACCAAATTTAAATCTAGAGAACAGTTCATTGCTACTCAACCTCAAAATTTTTTAATAGGTACACAACTCACTTTATGATTGAGCACTGAAATGTAAAGATTTCTGTATATGTTTTATCCATGTAATTAGACCTTTGGTCTGTTCGGATACAAATAAATGAATAAATGTGGGTTGTGATTAGTGTTGGTTTGTTCATCACTTTCCTGTACTATTTCCAGTCAGTTGTTGAGTAATCGTATGAGATTATTTGCCCTTCAGGGTTCAGTCCCTTTACTGAAAAGAGCACAGGATCGTGATCTGAAATCAACTCAGATAATGCTTGCAGCTTGGTATTGTCTAATACATTCTTGTTCACCACTAGTTCCGGGAGGTAAGGCATGATGCTGTTCTAGATATGGTATGTCGGTACGTCTGTATAATCGATAGCTATGTTGTTGTTCATGGAGTACTCCCAGAGCGTATTTTCATTCGCATTTCGGCGATTAAAGTTCCACTCAGGTCTCGTCACAATGAAATCTCCCGCCAGCAGTACCTTGTGCACGCTGCTGCAGAGATTATCCAAACCCGCCTGTGAGAACTCGTTGCTTGTAGGATTATACACCTCATACACATTCGTGTCACTTTCTAGCTTTATTTTTTTTCTTTTCTCTATATCGGCTTGGTCGACGTTTGCCTGTGATACTGTTCGTTTTCGCGCCTGTGCACTATCATTATTTTTGGGTTTTTTGTGGGGAGATTTTAACGGGAATGAGAGATGCTCTCCTGTTTGGGGATGTTTCCTTTTCTCCTTAATGATCTTTTGTCTTGGGGGTGTCCGGTTTCTGGGGGTGAGTTCTTCTTCACACCCGAGGGCTCTAACAGCCGTGTGGATAAACCAATTGGTTTCGGTCAATTGATACACTGAACCGACGAATTCTCTGTTTATTGTGGCCTATTTGGCCAGAAAGGGGTGTGGTTTGCTGATATAGTCTAGCCAGACTCCCAAGAGCTTGGGTTAGTCCCACAATCTCTCGAAGGATGTGACCTACCTTCTGCTCATCTGCCTAGACACTTTACCACAATAAAAACTGTTTCAAAACTGACAAAACTGACGAAAAGTAAAAAAAAATTTAAAAAATTCTCAATATTTTCTGCGTAGGTTTGCTCTGGACGGCTGGCCAGAGCGTACTCGATGTGATACCAATGTTCTTCCAACGCTCTGAATGTACCACATGTGGTACAATTGACTACTTCTGGCAAATCTAATTCAGGAGAAGAAGACGAAGGCGGGAAGTGTACTTGCTTCGTCTCCTATGGCACGACTCTACCCTGGAAAAATGTATGCCGAATCACGTAGACATGAATACAATGTTCCACGATTTTCCGTTATTGAACTGGACATTCTCTTCTCTATTGGACTAGTCAGGAAAATTCAACAGTGACGTGTTCTTTGAATTTTGGATGAAAAGTTAGGTTGAGTAATAATTTACAAGCATTTTTCATTCAGTTTCCATTCACCTGTCTTGTCATTCAGACTATTCAGTTTGTTGTTCTCACGCAGAAGCCTAATAGCAGCCAATTGTGAACATTTTCTTTCAAAATTAGGAGTATGTTTTTCTAGGGTTGCGTCGTGACACAGAAGAAAATAATATTACGCAGGCGGTTATTCTGATTATTATTGTGATATTTTCGAATGAATGATGAATAATCAGTATAGCCTGTTCGTGATTTGTCAGTTCAATCTTTCAGTAGGTATTATTAATTGTAATAATTAAAGCAAATTCACAAAGTCAGAATATGAATTTATTATATGTATTAACTCAAGCTCAATATTATTCGGTTGAGCGGAATTTCAACTCCTATCAGTACAATGAATTTGAATTAAAATTCATTCATGAGATCCAAAATCCAGCACTTTTACAGACAGCCCCAAAAAGTACAAGAACCCGTAATACATGTATATTATGTTATGGTTCACATTCAGTACTGTTCCTTCCTATAGTATATTGATTTGATATATTTACGTAGTCAGGTAGCCGAGTGATAAGAGCGCCGATATTTCCTGGCTACCAGTCGATGGTTCAAACCCTAGCGACTGCAGACATTTTTCAGTTGTCCCCAGAAAGAGCTAGTAATCGCACGTGAAGAGGTAATACCTCGTTAATCTTTGGCTCGCACAAGTTTCGACTCCTGAAGAATTCTATAAGAAACTTTAGAAAATATATTTTTGAAAACTATTTTAGAACATGGAATGCGACTAGATAATGACAAAGTCAAACCGATTGAAAATTTAAAGATTTTTCAAAAAAAAAAACAATTGCAAAGCTTACTAGGTATGATTAATTATTTCAGGAGTTTCATACCCAATTTGTCCAGTCTCACTAGTCCTTTGAGATAATTACTCAAATCAAATAGGTACACTTTGAGATTGGACTGTTCATCAGACTATAGTTGAATACAATTAATAAGTTCACTACTGATCCTAGCCAATTTTGATGGAACGCAGAAAACTGTCATACAAAAAGATTCTTCAAAGGATGGAATTGATTATTGCCTTTTGCAAAATAAAGGACTCATTGCATTTGCTTCTAGACCTCCTACTGAGGCAGAACAGAACTATGCCCAAATAGAAAAAGAATATATGACAATTGATGATGCATGACAAAAATTTTACTTTCACATTCACGAAACGAGAAGAAAAATTCAGATAGATTTAGACCACAAGCCACTCCTTGGTATGATACAAAAAGGTATATCCCAAGTTCATTCAGCAAGATTGCAAAGAATGGAAATGAAATATAATATTCATCTTATGTTTGAGCCAGAAAAATATCTTCATATTGCTATTCTGTTTCACGTTATTTCCTGCTAGATACAGTTGAAGACGACAAAGATCTATCAGAAATCGTACACATCAGAGAAGAATATAAAAAATGTAACAGATACTATAAAAGAGGATTTCATACTTGAAACTTCTGAAGATTCTGTCCTTCACAAAATTATATTGTTCTGTCAGAATGGTTGGTCAAATAATATCAACAAAGTTTGTGAAAATTTGAAAGCATTTTGAGGTGTTTGCTATATTCATTTTGCTAATGGTATTCTATTTCATGATGACAGAATGATGATCCTTTCCACCTTGATATTTGGGATGATGAATCAGCTTCATGCTAGTCACTATGGCATAACTAAAACTCAACAAAGAGCACAAGATATTCTCTTCAGGCCAAAAATGAATCGTGATATCTGAAGATTAATTGAGAACTATCGAAAATTTAAAAAATTCAGAAATTCAAATCAAAAACAAGAGCTGATACCTGAAATATTTTTGAATTTGGAGGATATGCATATTCAACGAAAATTAGTTGCCGAAGGAAGTTTTACCATTTCCTCCCATATACACTTACGATGTAGGCTCATTACGGCAAGTACCTGTCAGAAAACAACTACTCCCCTGGCTAAGACCACGACGGGTATTGAATTATATCTAACAGATACTTGTGCAACGTTCCTCATTGCAGAGGATGTAACTGCAAGCGCTCCTTAGTACGAGTTTCTTAATAAACACCAACTTTTAGAACGAACAGTTTTTTTTTGGGAAATCTTCGATCAAAAAGTTTTCCTTTTGTTGCATACTTTTTTAAAAACATTGTACCTACTACTTTTTGGAATACAATACAGCAAGCAGGAATTTTTCAAAATCAGCCTATATATATTCGAAATGAATGAAGACCAAAACATTTTGAGTGGGACATTACACAAAGCACAAGAGTAGGTCAAGACACGTTCCTATAATATAATATAATATAATATAATATAATATAATATAATATAATATAATATAATATAATATAATATAATATAATATAATATAATATAATATAATATAATATAATATAATATAATATAATATAATATAATATAATATAATATAATATAATATAATATAATATAATATAATATAATATAATATAATATAATATAATATGATATAGAACGAATACATTGTATTCGTTTTTCTGTGTATCTATCCGTTTGAATATATTTTCGTTTTCAACAAAATGTGTTTTTAGGTTTGGAATACTACAGATCTCCGAGTATTCATTAAAATTTTGGTGAATTTTAAATGTCTACTACTCAACCAAAAACAACAAGCTGCAGATTCAGCAGTAATAGTCCGTTGGCCCATGACACTAAGGGAATCGATTATCTACGGAGGTATGCCCTTCAAGGGATATGGAAATTAATTTGGATTATAGGGAAAAGAGTGGTTTTTTGGATCGGTACCCAGTAGCCTCCCTCCCTGACATCAATGACGTCACCATTCCTTCAAATACGGTTAAATTCGCCTACTCAAATTGTATGCAAATGTTAAAACATTGAACGATGGGTCAAAATGAAGGGTTAAACGAAAGGGCATTCCTTCGTTAATGATCTGAGGGAACTGTCGGCAAAGGGTAAGTTCCGGTCCGTATGCCAGCCTTGGCAACCGACCTAGACGTATGCAAATCGGCATGAGTCCGGTTAATTCAGCTGGACGCGACTATTCCAATATATTTGTACAGCTGCTTCTATAATATCATTTCTGACATTGCTTTTAACCGGAAGTTGAACAGGGAGGTGGGCGACCGCGTACCCATCCAACAAACCATTTTTTCCCAATGATTCAACTGATCTTAATATCCCTTGGAAAGCGCTCCTTCTTAGATAATCTACACTTTTATTGTCATGGGCCAACGGTCTATAAGTGTACATAGAAATTCGAAGAAAATCGAATCATAGTTAAATGAAATTTCTTTTCATTGAGATTGAAAGAGTCAGCATATGAAACCGTAATTTGGACCAAAATATGTGCTGTATGCTCTCAGATTGTTGTAAAAAATACGGCAATACATGTAAATAATTCAAGTTTTAAACTGAAACTTGAAACAAAAAAGCATTTAAAAATTTCAGCAAATTTAGCAGAGAAAACTTATATAATTTCAAATAATATTGAATCGAAAATGCAGTATTCTCAAGAGGTGGAATGAAAACAAGCAAATATCAACTTTTAACCAAAATCGTTGCGGTAAATTCACGAGTCTCCTTCAAAATGGTTAAGTATCCAAGGGATATTTTGGACCAAATCCTTGAATCAGTTTTGAAACCACTGTTGAAATGAAAGCATATTTTTGAGGGTCCGTTACTAGGGCACTGCAATGATGACTGGTTCATTTTCATGATAATCAACACCGTCCAAATCCACCCAGTACATTGTTCTATCGAGATTCTACTTCCGAAGGCTTCTCGATAAGATTTCACCGTCTAAGTGCTTCCTTACTTTTCTGACTACTCGCTTTGAATCCAGATTATGTATGGATGTCTGCCAGTAGGGTTTCGGGTATTACTGAAATTGTTGAATAATGCAACTATTGCCTTTGTTGGTTATAGTCTATGAGCCAGTGAAAAGCAGAAACAACATATTTCAGTAAACCCTCAATCTTTTCCAAATATTTTTTTTGTACTTTCTGTTCTTGAGTAGGGGACTAGCTGAGCCCGGCCGAAGCAGGATGAGTGGCGCTCAGGTGTAACAGGTACAAAAATTAGACGACTTTCGAAAGAATTTCAGTAAAGCTGCCGTTTATGTGTTTTAAACTATATCATTATTGTAACTGGAAAATCACAAAAGCAGACAGTTATGGCAATTGTATATAACGTCACTTCATACGCTTTTCAGAATTGAAAATAAATTCAAGTTCAAACATATTTCAATAAATCTGAAATTTTAATGTTATTCACAACAGTAAAACTATCTTATATTCAGCAAAGCAGACATTTTCTCTGGTTGTAATGATCTTGAAGACAGAGAGAACAAAATTTGCAATGTTTTAGACAATAAAAAATATGTATTGTCAGTTATATTGATTTTAATTGGGCCTCGTCAGCAACATCGGGATCATCTTACTCGTCGTTAGAAAAGTGTTGGTCATCCTCCGTGTTCATATCAGTATCCGAAATCATAATCATTTATATTTGTAAATCGAAGTATTTTCAGAATAGAATCCATTGTAATTTAATTATCTGGAGTATCTTTTACCAAATCTCTGACAAGATCTGGAAGTTGATATCTCATATACCATTTAAAAACGAAAGCTTTCTTCCTCCATTCAACCAAGTTCCAGAGGGCTCAATGTGGTGGGCTCTTCTTTGAAAGCATTTTTCCATATACTAGAAATTTTATGAGTTCTCAAGAACTTCTGGTATAGCTCGATTTTGCTAGGTGGAATAGAACTCTCGTAGAAATTCCTTACTTTTTTGCTGAAGCTTTCATTAACATCAGTAACTTTGTAGCAACTGATGAATAACTGAAATCTCTCATCATCAACGTCCACAGATTTTTTAGCGCCATACATTTCACAAGTTAATATTTTTACTGTATTGAATAATTTCTGTAGTTCATCCTCCGTCAAAAAATCAACGTCACCAAGAGCTGCAAAGGCTTGTTGAAATGAAATATTTGTTTTCTCCCCTTGTTGAAAAAAAGAAGGACTAAAATCACATCCAGTGGAAGCATGGAAACCAACTAAGCTTTTGCTTGGTTCTTGATGATTTTTGGTGACGTCTAGATATAATAATATAATAATAATAATATTTATTAATTGATCATACATATATGAGAAGGTCTTTTCAATCGGGCCATGTTACCGAGCATTATTATCATTATGTCGGTGTCAGAGCCTCTTATTACAATATTTGATGGATCTGCAATAATACAACCATGGTATATGATCTCACTATCTGCTTCTTCATGCAAATCACAACACATATTAATCCACAATATTTGATTCTACTTCCTCATTCTCAACTTCAGAAGAATGACAATTCCGGAAATTGAGATGAATTTATTTTTAATAGACGGTACCATTTAACCACTTGCCCAATGTATAACAAAGAAATAAATCAAACTTTAATGAAACGAAAGAAACACAATTTTGTCTTATTTCCACTAGTTTTTTATATTTACGATCGGTTTCGGGCTTTATCCCATTATCAAGTATGAAAACTAACTAATACAATTGTACTCCTAAACCTAGTTATATAGGGAGTTTGTAGGTAAACTGAATGGAGAGGTAATTACAGTGGCGGGGCCTCTGGTACAGCATTGTTAATTCTAATCGCAATTTCAATTGATTCATGCCACTAATTGGGGGTTTCCACACATTACGGATTTCTATGCTAGCTTGACTGAAGACTTTGTTGTTCATAATATATGCCATCTCTTTGAACTTCCTTCTTTACCAGCCCTCTTCTTTATGGATGACCTCGGCTTCAAACCATTTTATGTTGTGTTGGATCATCCAGACGTGATCCGCTATCCCTGACTTAGGTGTTTCTCCTCGTTGAGTGTTTCTCTTGTGTTCAGCGAGTCTAACGCTGAGTGGTCTCTTAGTTTCTCCAAGATGAGCTTCACCGCATTTACAAGGGATGCGGTAGATGCAGTTTTTGGAGTCAACGTTAGAGTTATGTGGTCTTGTCTTTGTGAGATGGCTGCGAATAGTATTACCTGACTTGAAACATGTCCGTATTTTGTATTTCGATCCAATTCGCCGTATTCTTTCCGATAGACCTCTAACATACGGAACGCACAGGGTGGCTTGTGTCGGCTCGTCTGGTTTCTTGTTCTTATCCCCCCTGCGGGCTAGAACCTCTTCTATATGTTTTTTGGGGTACCCATTTCGTCTCAGATCTTTCTTGATATCATCCAATTCGATGGTAAGACTTTTATCTGTGTTACACAGGTTGTAGGCACGGTCCACCAGCGATCGAACAACCTCTTACTTTGTAGCATCATGATGGTTCGATTCGAAGTTCTGGTATAGTCCAGTGTGAGTCGGCTTTCTGTGTACTGATGTTTGGCACGTATTATCGTTCTTTTTAACTTTCACGTCTAGAAAAGGTAAACCGTCTTGGGTCTTCTTTTCCATCGTGGAGTTTATGGATTTTCTGATGTTATTCAGATGTTCCAAAAAGACGTCAAGTTCCTCGTCTCCGTGGTTGCATATGACAAACGTGTCAACAACATATCTCAACCACATCTGAGGTTTCTTATGGGCTGTCTCTGTGACAAAAGTTTCAAACCATTCCGTATAGATGTTTGCTACCAAGGGCGATAATGGGAGAAAAAGCGGTATTTTTCTTGAAAGTAGGAATTTCGCAGGCAGCATTCTAGCAGGTCCATAATGCCCAGTACTGGTAGGTTCGTCCTGTTCTTCTCTGCCTTCTTGCAGATTTTTGCGAATCATTTGTAAGGCCTCTTCTACCGGGACGTTAGTGTAGATACTTCCCACGCCAGAAGAGGGCTGGTATAAAAGGAAGTTCAAAGAGAGTGCATATATTTTTAACAACAAAGTCTTCAGTCAAGCTAGCTCAGAAATCCGTGATGTGTGGAAACCCTTAATTAGTGGCATGGATCAATTGAAATTGCGATAAGAATTAACAATGCTGTACCGGAGTGCCCGGCACTGTGATTAAGAAGCTTACCTGAACACCGGCAAATTACCCCTAGGCTAATGACACACAATTATCCATAGCATAAATAAGAAGTATCCTTGAGATTGTCGCATCATACACTTAATAACGACTGTAGATTTTAAAAGTTGAAACGTCGTGATTAAAAATTGCAGAGAATTGAATTTTTCTTTGCTATTTTTTAGACAATGAAAGTCCAGAATAACCTTACTTAAAGTGAAACATTGTCAACCACTTTCTAACAAACATTACAAATTTTGTTTTCTCTGTCTGCCATATTGTTTTAACAGGAGGAAATGTCTACCTTGCTGAATATAAGATGGTAATACTGATGAGAATAACATATTCGAATTTCAGATTTTCTGAAATAAGTTTAAATTTTTTTTTTTCAATTTTGGAAAGCGTTTGCCGTGACATTACAACTGCCATAACTGCCTGCCTTTGTGATTTTCTAGTAACAAAAATGATATAAAGGGTGTTTCTTAAGTACGTGTAGAAAATTCAGAAACGTATTGCTGGCATCAAAATAAGAAGAAAAGTTCCCATAAACATATGTTCACAAGGTATTCGTTTCTGAGATACAGAGTGTCAAAGTTGAATTCTTTTTTTAATTTTTTGTGAATAATTTTAGTTTGTGTAGAAAATATATTCTTGATAGAGGTCACTGCGAGCAACTGTTTTCGACTTATTGAGATTTGAAATAATCGATGAAAGTGATTTTGAATGACAAGATTATTTAATTCAAAATAAATTCAATTAGAAATTAGTTTTTTCACAATTAACACATAATTTGATTTTGTCATTGAAAAATCATCCCAGATACCAAACTTCACTCGGATATCACAAATATTTTGGCATTTATTCACAAAAAAACAAATATAATAATTAAACTTTGACACTCTGTATCTTAGAAACGAATAACTTGCGGAAATGTGTTTATGGAAACTTTTTTCCTTATTTTGACGTCAGCAACATGCTCTTGAAGTTTCTGCACGTACTTAAGGAACACCCTGTATATGTGAACGGCAGCTTTACTGAAATACTTTCTAATTCTTGTACCTGTTACACCTGAGCGCCGCTCAACCTACCTCCGGGCTTAGCTAGTCCCCTACGCATGAACAGTGAGTATAAGAGACAAAATTGAGGGGTTTACTCAAGTATGTTGTTTCTGCTTTTCACTGGATCTTAGACTACTAGTCACAATTGAGAGAAATATTTCATAACCCAATACAATTTTTAGAGCGCTTTGGACTATATTTCACAGATTGTGAGATAACAGGCAACATCATAGCAAATAACGAGAAATCTGAATCTGCAGGAAAATTTTTGTTTTTTAGTGACGGAAATCATTACAAAATTAAAGGAAAGAACCCAACCTTGGATTGTATCCTAGAAAAAATCAAAATTGGTTTTAACAAACTCAGTTGGTATTAGCGTGCTCTTTATGGTACGGCAAGCACGACCCTTGTTCCAAATGCCTTCAGGGCCGATTGTACATTGAAGGCATGAACCTCAGTTCACCCTGAACCGCAGATAACCTTCGCGTTCAGAGAAAATATGCATGAGTTGTACATTGGTGGTTTATTGTTCAAAACTGAGTGCTTTTCCACCATAGACCTTGTTTCCACCATGGTCCTTCCATTGTTTCAGGGTTTCCTTCAATTTTGAAAACCAACTGGTGGTTTACTGATTTTGAAACGTTCGTAGATGTGATTGGTAGCGAAACTTGGTTACTTTGTCGAATATATTTTTCAGTGATTTCACGTTATATTATCTCTTCGTTTCTTGTTTTCATATTGAGAAGAAAGTGCTCATTCACCATGGATGTACTACAGAAAATTTCAAGAATTTTTTGGAAATGAAAACAAAACAACATAATATGTTTTGAATGTAATTTCCTTCAATTGAACTTCAAATTTTACTGTATTTCTAAAAAATACTACATTATATTAGGAGGCCATGTGTATCCTAAAGGCACACACACACAAAAACGATGGATTTCAAGAAAAATAAATATTTTCAAGCACAACTGAGCTACTAAATACATTTTCAAAGGAAAATAAAATACACGAAAAAAATGTTACTCCTCAGTTTCACCAATGGCCTTAATTTGCAACACCCTGTGTATCCTAGAAAAAACAAGTGGTGGTCAACATGTTGAGCTTCGGATGATATCCTGCTTGTACAATCTGCCCTAATACAAGTGCAATTGGTTATAAGGAGTGCAGCTCCACGTTTTCTTGTTGGATAGTATACAGAATGAGAACTTCAGTAAGCAAGTAGAATACCGGAAGTCAATTCGAGAATTTAGACAAGACCAGACTGTGTCGCAGTAAATTGTGATTTGCCTTCTTTAAGGACCCCACAGACGATGAGATCGGTTTTGATCCATGTTGCATGATACGTAGTAGCGATACAAATTGCATTGTGTGTGTGCTTGTATCAATATCATGGTATCAGTTATCACTTTGTATTATCGTCAGTATCACTGTAGAGAAACGGCAAATTTTTTTCTCAAAAGATCATACCAACACCACCGCAACTGCCACAACCACGGGTTTGGGTAATGACATCGTCGAAACGTTCCTTATATACATTCAAGGAAATACTAGAATATTAATTGTTTGAAAATATATTTTTTTATTGTTTGAATTGTTTAAAATGGCTAATGATTTCATTGGCAGTAGCCGCACAGAAATGAAAATAATGATGAGAAAACTAAGAAGAAAAACTCCACAGAGAAGAAAAAGAAACGAAACACTAGCCGTAACCACACCAATAAAAAATAATGAGAAAAAGAAGAAGTAAATGTTAACAAAGAAGGATAAAAAGAAATTATTAATTGATAGATTGTATGTTTACGTTTACACTTGGAAAATGTCATTCAATGATAATTATCTTTACCACTTTACCTTTTTGGGAACACCCAAATTACTTGTAGCAGCTATCGATATTCCACCTAGAATTACCTTCAGTATGCATACCACCGGTTTACAGGCTAGGACTATATTTTCAAATGCAGGTCAGAAGAAATATACTATGAATAAAATCTGACTCAGCTGAGTTATTATGGATACAGGTTGATGTCCGTGAAGGTTAGATCCTATGATGGTAAACCGAGCGGAGCCAGTGGTTCTACTCTCAAATTAATTATTTTAAGGTAACCTTTTATATCCAATTGGAAGTTGATAGAGGTAGGACTTCAGTGTCTCCAGTTCTACCTTGCGTTTCTTTCCAAACGTAAAGTCCACTTTCCAGTGGGATTCAGAGGTACTACAACTCTATTTTATCTACCAACCATAGACTAAAGCAGATGTGATAGGCAGCAGAAGCGTAGTTGTAATAGTGTACTGGTACGCTACAGTTTCAATCCCCTCGAAGCTAAGAGATAGAGAGGAATTGGGGAACTGTCACAAGGAGCAGAAAGTGGAGAAGAATTCGAAAAGGAAGAACTATCTATAAAAAAGGACTGAAAGCAATACATATTTCAGAAAAGCAATAAATAAAACCAGGAAAGATAGGTTTTGAATGCTAAGCAGAATTATACTTGAACGTACCTTTGATGAAGTGTGGCTTTCTAGAGGGTTTTGTTGTCCTTCAACAAGCGAAACTTCACAGAGATTGAGATTTATATTTGTTTAATCAATCAATGTTAATAATTGATTATATCTCCTAAGACAAAGTCATTTTTGGATTTGAAATCTAAAATCATCAGGAAAATCCAAAAAATGCGATGCTCTACATGTTCTGGTTCAAACCAAAAGAAAGAGAAATCTTCCTTTTTTTAGTTTCTTTGAAGTCCCTGATAACCCCTTTTCCTAGAATATCTGCCTCCTTGTCAGTGAGTGACAGGTGGTGAATGGTTAACATTTTTGAAGGAAAGATATCCATTTGGAAAATTATTAAGAATATGACAGGTCCACTCCAGCAATCAATAAGAAATATATCTGAGAGGAGAAAAGAAGATTATTTGGAACGTTGATATTGCGATGTTTGCGTTTGTTCACTAACGTTTAGTTTACTATCGTAGGAATGTAAAAATTTGAAAACGGACCTAAAAAATTGGAATAACTGAAAAAATTACCTAAAGGGAGTATAAATTAGGATCTCGATAAGATGAGATAGTATCTGGAGGCCAAAACCTTACTGAGGCGATGAAAGTTAATTGGCCCCACAAAAGGTAGATTGTCATCTTTTTTTGTTTACCACTCCATTGATGTGATTGTCATTTCAGAACGCTGATATTGAAGTGAAGATGCTAGTGAAGCATACTGAACTCGTAATTCCAGCCCAGATCATCAGGAAGAATTTTCCACTGAAATATAAATATTTGCCATTCCGATTTTATTTTGGCAACCCATTTACATCGATTAAAATTCTTGTAGTGGAAGGGATACGAAGGAACATAAAAATTTAGTTGTCGAACGTTGAATGGTTAATTCTGTGTTGACAGTAGTATCTTCGGTGTATGGAGTATTTTCAATAGCAAATTTCAGTCACTATTTTGCTACACTGCATTGCAAAATTCAATGAATTCATGGGGAGGAGATGCAATCAAATGGACTCGAATATCAAAGTTCACAGAATTGGAATCAGGGGTAAAAAATTGTCCTTTTTTCAATTATCAATTATTTTAGAGATCATCACCATCAGAGTGAACTGTTTTCTTGTATGTGTTTCTAGATAAAAAACTGTTTCAGATACTATGCTGAAATTTTGATAAAATAACATAGAGTACTAGCATGCCATATATGGAATGTCCGATACTTTTTTATCGGAATGTAGCAAGATGGAAATTATATATTGTTACAATGAGTAGACACCCAAAAACATGATAACTTCAACAATTTTCCGAAATGCAAAAAAATTATTCAGTTTCTATTGGGTGAACTTTCCAATTTCTGCACGATTTCTTACTTGATCAGCAACCGTGACAAATTCCTGTCAATTTTTTTTCCAAATTCCTTCTAGAACACCAACTGATATAATTGTGAGCTTTTCAATTTGAAGGGGATCATTTAGCATTGATGTCCAGTAATTACAATTCTTGATTCATTCCATTTCAAGTCATCTAGTAATTTATTTACTCAACGATATCAGTTGGAAAGTGTTCAGTGGGTACTGATCTGTATCTGATGAAACTTCTGTTTCAGCTTTGTAGCAGTCAGTATCAGTACCAGTGTTTATTTTTTGATAATCGCCGTATTATTATTCAAAATTTCAATTATTCAAGTAAAATTTGTGTTTGACGTCATCAGGTAACCTAAAACGTATCATTTGAATCCCATCGTTCTTAGATTTCCATATTAGAAATTCTATCAACTACCGTGTCATTATTTATTGATGATATATTTGTTCTCCTCTACTCTTTATATTGCTCATTTCAGTTACAATTCACAAATCGTTGCCCTCCGTATGAGATGTCATTACGTATGAGTGTGCAGTTTTATAAATTCATCGACAATTTCGAAATACAACTATTGGGTGACAGCACTTCAGGGGGCGGAACTTTAGCATTTGTGGATACGTTCTGTCAAAAGTCAATACATGTCAAGTATATTGTCATATACTTGAACAATTTTGAGTTATGTACGTGATTTATGACTCGTAATGTTCCGTTGTTAAAATAGATATAAAAAAATGTCATGTATGTCAGTTGATAATAGAAATTATGCAAAATGTTTCAATTAGTAACTGGAACAATTAAATGAAGTATTAATTCAAATACACCGAAACAAATATATAAATAACAGGTCATGGGCCCAGTCTACACCCTGCGGAAGATAGATTGAAAATACAGATACTCTTAATGAAGTTGTCTTTCCGTCCAAAAAGCAAATTATGCAATAATTCTCCAACAAATCGTCTTCATCAACACAAATGCTTGATTCAGTTCCCAAATTGAGTGATCCTGCTCATAGAGCTGGAAATTATTATTCTCGTTGCTCACCAATCGAGCTGTCGATGCGCTTTTTTCCCAGAAACCAGGAATTAATTAAAACATTAGACTGGAAAACGTTGAGCCAATTAGTATAAATGTAAACGTGTTTGCAGTGAACACTTTATTTTGGGAGATTCCACACCAAGTAAGAAAATTTCTGTTTATAGTTGGCGTAAATCTGATGATTTTCTAGACATAAGAGGCAAGGTATTGAAATAATTTGTCAAGGGAACGAAATGAAAATTGTATACAGAGTTTAGAAAGTCGTTGCTCATAATTCTCTACCTCACATAATAAAATATGATCACTGCCTTCCCTTCGTCTACTTTTTCAGCTTGGATGCTGAAAAAATAACAACCAAACAATCCTTCACAACAGGCATTTCTGATGCACTCAAAAGTTGAGAGTTAGAAGTATGAATTCAATAATTGGAATATTTTCAAAAAGACCACTCGCACATGTTTTCAAAAGTGACATAAGTCAAAAACTAAGATTTTGAGTTAATCTGATAAAACTGTCTGATGAACACTCTTCCACCCATGCCTCAATAGTATATTGAATTACCTTCAAAAAGAACATTTTATAATTTCAAATTATCGTCAATACTCTAAAATCTGTGAAATCATTATCATTAGAGATAACAGTTCTCTGCGGTTTTGAAGTACATGTTCGAACTGTCAACTTATATACATGTGACGTTTGCTTTGTTTTCTCGGTGTTGGTGCGCCACCAGGTGCCAATGGTGATCACGAATTCCGAGTGAAAATAGGAACTGTCAAATCTTTGAAGTATAATCAGTAAATCATTTACTGAAGTGAAATACCTCGAATCTATCGCCATTGGATGAATGAATAATTGTGTGGTTCATTTTTCGACAATCATTCCAAACATTCCTAACATATCAGGAAGTATCATAGTGTGGTGAGAAAATGTCAAAGCTGACAATGAAATTATAGCAACCAGTACCCAGATTCATAAGTGGTGCAAACAAAGACTGCATTCACTTGGTATATCAAGTTTTGGTCAAGATAACTGACCCCTGGATACCGACCGTATCTCCATATGATGCTATCCTGGTACATACATGGCGCAAACCATCTGAAACTGGCCTTCGAGAGATCGTTACAGACATACAAGTGTGTTCAAATAAATGAATATTTTGGAACATTTGGAGTGAATACAATTCAATAATTAATACAAGTCTGCTGCAGTATCATGCCCTATTCTAACCGCTTGACCTCACCTGCAGGAGACTGTTGGATTGGGTATTCTGGTAAAGGATACTCCAAATTCACCATACAGAAATTGCCTCACAAAGCCCACTGTGAATCTTCTCTTATATTGGTTGGAAATAAGTATAATTATAACAAAACAAAAATTAATTTTTTCACAAATGTACTCAATGTACGGAACTGATTTGAGTTTACCGGTGACTAGCAAAGAAGAAACACTGGTATTGCTTGTAATAATTACATCGAGGGAACTTGAGGCAGACTGTGGGTTGATTACACTCAGTAAAGTAGGCGATTATCTATTTTGTGGAATAGAACATGAAGATGTTCATACATATACATACATGAAGTAGTTAGTTTTTGGTCACTTCTCTGTCAAATACAATTTTAATTAAAAGAAGATCCTGATTCAATAGAAGTTCCACAACAGGTTATGGGTCCAGAGCATTGTTGAACGCGTCCTTATATGTTTTACGTATCAGTAATAACATTTTTCATAAGTATTGATCCATCTTTGGCTGTTATCAAACCGCTATATGATGTTAATTACAGTGTAATGAAATTTAAAATAAAAACGTATTTGATGCATAAAGGTGTATAGAAAGCTGTAGCAGGATATCCTGAAAGTAATGAAATCGACAGTAACAAGACAATTGAAAACTTTGATAGCTTTCACTAAGATTTCTTTAACTTTGTAAGGTCCTAGTCAGAAGGTGTGAGTCAGCTGGGGAAGCTTCAGGTATGTTTGCTAAGGCACATGAAGATAAAGGATGTTTGAATCTTCAAAGAAAGCTATTCTGTTACGTTTGTCAGATTTCCGCACCATGGAAGAATATCTCATGGAAATAACCGAGTCAGCACATCAGTTAACGGATATTAGAAAGGAAATCGATGATGAGTCCATAGGATCCTTTCGTCGTAGCACTAGAAAATTCAAATGTCCAAATAACTTCTGAAATAGTAAAGTCAAAACTGTTTAACGAGATGACATTCAGTTCTCCAGCAGAATCAGCGATGGCAGTAACAGGAAAGAAGTTTTGGAAAGAACAAGAAGAAAGAATGAAGCTCTATGATTAATGAGGACAGAAATCATTTGATTTTGTTGAATGAGGACACTTGGTATATACAATACTGATGTCAAATGCAAAAAAAAAAACAAGTTAGTTTTAGTTACTGATATTATATTTTTGATGTATGTCAATATAGAATAATAAAGTGTATTTTAAAGTTGTTCTACAGAAATATATCCATTCGAGTTACAATATTTAACAGGTTATGGGCCCAGGTTACGTCCAATTCACTGTTATAAAGTTTCTATAATTCGTGAACAAAAATATTAGTCACGTGTGAACATTATGAGCTCGGAGAACAACCGTCTAGTTCGTGCAGTAAAACCGTTCAACGGTCAAAACTTTTCCGACTGGAAGCTACGAATGGAGCTTTACCTTGATGAGCAAGGAGTTTTGGAATCTGTGAAAGCCAAATCAGATGATGCGAAAGCTATGAAAATGGATAAAAAGTGCAAGTCCCTTATAGCACAACATCTGGAGGATTCCTATCTTGAACATATCAGGAACAACTCAACCAGTTATGATATTTGGACTTCTTTATGCCATACCTACGAGAAGAAGGGGCCATGCAGTAAGAGGCTGTTGCTCAAACAAATTGTGGAACTCAAATACGATGCCAATAAAACACTGGAATCCCATTTTGTTATATTTGATAGCACCATGCGGGAATTGAAAAATGTTGGAGCGAAGTTAGATGAATCTGATTTTTGCTGTATACTCCTAAATACTCTTCCTATTCAGTTCGAATCAGTAGTCACGGCACTTGAAACTTTCCATGAAAGTGACATGAAATTGGACGATGTGAAGAGAAGGTTGGCCGAATATGATATGAAACTGAAAAGTAATTCGTTAGTTGGTTCTAAACATAAAGAAGAAAAATCAGAATTGAGATATAAAAATCAACATGCATTTTCTGCAACGAAAACCATTTATGACAAAGAAAATAAATGTAAAAATTGGAAAACAAATTTGAAATGTAGCTTTTGTGGACGTAAGGGTCATAAAAAATCAAATTGTTACTTTTTCAAGAAAAACACGAACCAAGAGGTCAATGTTGTACAAAATGAAAATTCTGACAGCGAAGACATTGACAATGAATTTGCTTTTTTAAATTTCAAAGATGGTCAATCAAATCAGAAACCTTTTGAAATTAGCTGGTTCCTTAATTCTGGAGCGTCGAATCATTATGTGAACTCTGAAGAATATTTAACTGAAGTTGTGTCTTTGTCAAAACCCGTTCAAATAAAACTTGCCAATACAGATACTATGGAAAGTACAAAAACTGGGAAACTTCATCTTGTTGATAAAATTTCCAAGAACTTGTGTACTTTTGACAATGTTTATTATGTGCCTGGATCACGGTATAATTTACTGTCAGTACGTGCTATCACGGAACAAGGCTACAATGTAATCTTTGATTCAGCTACAGTTCGAATTCGTAAAGCCGACGAAACTATTGCTTTGGGAGTAATAGACAACAGTCTTTATCGTTTGGATTTCATTGTAAACCAAATTTCAAATCAAGCTAATCCCTGTGAAATCAAATCAAGTGTTAAGCTCTGGCATAGACGACTTGGACACATAAGCATGTCAGGTTTGAGCAAATTGATGAAAGCGGGAATGCTGCCGAATATTAATCGAAATGATCCAGATTTATCAACCGAGGTTTGCAAGGAGTGTGCAGAGGGTAAAATGACAAAACTATCGTGGAAAAATAATACCACACCAGCCAGAAGATGCCTTGAACTTGTTCATTCGGATATTTTTGGACCTGTCAATCCACCGTCAATGAATGATAAAAAGTATTTTATTTCATTCCTGGATGACTTCACTCATTTTACGGTAATATACCTCATGAAAAACAAATCTGAAGCATTCGAAAAGTTCGTGGAGTACGTAAAAATGGCAACTTCAAAAATGAATACAAAAATAAGTCGTTTCAAATGCGATAATGGATCTGAATACAAATCTGAAAAATTTCGAAATTTCTGTAAAAATCATGGTATTCAAGTCGAATATACGGTTCCATACACACCAGAGCTGAATGGCAAAGCTGAACGCTTAAATAGACTAATTGCTGAGAGAGCTAGAGCCATGTTATGTGACAGTGGCATAGATAAAAGTTTGTGGGCAGAAGCAGTGCTGACAGCAGTGTATATTATTAACCGAAGTTATACTACAAATGAAAAGCTGCCAGCAAACCTGTGGTATGGAAAAAACGTTGACCTGAGCAATTTGAAAATTTTCGGATGTCAAGCATTTGCTCACATACCAAAAGAAAAGCGATCGAAATTTGATCCCAAAGCTGTAGAATGTTATATGGTAGGTTATACAAGTAATGGCTACCAATTGATGAAGAACGACGGTGTGATATTTAGTGCTCGTAACGTAATTTTTGACGAATCAAAAACATATCTCAAATCAGTAACACCTCCTGATATTGAAAATCAAAAAAGGGAATCAGAAGAAGAGATAATCACGTCTGAACATCAAAAATCATCACGACCTACTCGCAAAACAACCAAACCTACCTGGCAAAATGATTTTGAACTGAATTTATGTCTACAGAATGATGTGAGATTCGAAGATTTGGAACATATGTCCACAGAAGAAAAGGTCAAATGGAACGCTGCAATGAACAGTGAACTGGAATCAATGAAGAACAATGAAGTATGGACATTGGTGAACAGACCAGAACATTGTCCGGTCATTGATACCAAATGGGTATTAAGAGTAAAATCTAACAACATCTATAAGGCTAGATTGGTGGCACGAGGTTTTCAACAGATAAATGTCGATGCAGATATCTACGCTCCTGTGGCAAAAATGACTTCAGTCAAAATTATGCTCACACTAATAGCAGTCAAGAAACTTCATGTCATGCAGATGGATGTTCGTACAGCTTTTTTGAACAGTCCATTCAGTGGTGATGTCTACATCAGGCAACCTCCAGGATTCCGAGAAGGGGACAAGGTATGCAAATTAATGAAATCTATTTACGGACTGAAAGAATCTCCAAAGAATTGGAACAAAGTTTTTCATGATTTCATGAGAGATAATGATTTTCACCACTCTAAAGGAGATACTTGCCTGTACATTAAAAATATCGGTAATATCAAATTGTTCGTTTTACTGTATGTTGACGATATTTTAATGGCATCTACTGACATGAGTCAAATGAAAATTTTTAAAAATTCACTCAAGAATCGATTTGAAATAACTGATCTTGAGGTTGAAAAAGACTTGAAATTTCTTGGACTTGAAATACATTTGTTACCTGATAGGATGATCATTTCCCAGAAGACTATGATTAGCAAAGTAATACAAAATTTTCATCAGTTAGATGCGAAAAACACGTTGACGCCTATGGAAAACAAATTACAACTCGAAAAATCTGAAACAACTGCAGAAAATCTTCTTTTTCGTCAACTCATCGGATCATTGATATATATTGCAGCAGGAACACGACCCGATATAAATTTTTCAACTAATTATTTGAGTCGTTTCTGCAATAACTATAGTCAAATTCATTATAAACATGCTTTAAGAGTTCGGAAATACTTGAAATCGACCACTGACTTGGAACTACACTACTTTAGAGAAGGAAACTATCCAATTCTAGAAATGTATAGTGATGCCGACTGGGGCAATGATTTGGAAGAAAGAAAATCTACATCAGGATATGCAGCATTTGTTTTCGGAAATCCTGTCAGTTGGACCACGAAAAAACAATCGTTGGTCTACATCTTCATTCGAAACAGAATATATAGCACTTAGCGAAACCATCAAAGAAGCAATTTGGATGAAATCAGTCTCGGAGGAATTCGGAATGATTTTTCAAGAATCTGTTACTATATGGGACGATAATCAGAGTGTCATCACTCTCACGAAATCAAATCAAGTTAACAAGCGATCTAACCATGTTGAAATCAAATATTCTTTTGTGAAGGACAATATAATAAGAAATGTCATTAAACTTGAGTACGTGCCTAGTGCGGATCAAAAGGCTGATGTACTGATTAAACCATTAGGTTTGCCTTTGTTTGCAAAACATAGAAGTGCATTCAATTTACAATAATTTCTTTGTTTACTTATTTTATTCATCAGCATTGAGAAGGGGTGTTGAATGAGGACACTTGGTATATACAATACTGATGTCAAATGCAAAAAAAAACAAGTTAGTTTTAGTTACTGATATTATATTTTTGATGTATGTCAATATAGAATAATAAAGTCTATTTTAAAGTTGTTCTACAGAAATATATCCATTCGAGTTACAATATTTAACAGATTTGACTGCGAAAACCAGGACACATCAATTCTAAATGGCCGAAGCTGAAGAATCCTGATGAAGACAAACTTTTAACAGTTTTTTTCAGCTAATGTCGATTCTGATAGTTCGTATGTTGATTCAGGTGCCTCAGCACATATGACTTCATAAGGTATATCAAAAATTATTTTAAGGCACCAGCAGATTTGGAAGTGACTATTGCAAATAATGAGAAACTTCACAGTGAAAGTTCAGGGGCTATTAATTTTTCTAACTCTTCTTCTCATGCAAAAATAATTACAAATATCGTTAATTTGCTAAATTTGAATGCGAATCCCATAAATCAAAATCAAAATAAAAAATCAAAAACAGTAGAAAAATGTTTTTCTGAGTCTATGGGCTGTTATTTTCATAGACAGGATCGGTGTGAAATAGATGGTGAATTATGTTATCTATTGTTTACAGAATATTATAGATACATTGGATTCATCGTCTGCTTCGGTTGATCATGTATTCATAGTCTTTGGAAAGGACAATGCAGGTAAGTTGCATTCATGACAAGGACCCTTCTGCCAATGCGCTACCAAATGCCTCAAAATAAAAATGGCACATGGAGTAGATTTTACAAAGGGAAATAATACAATTTGCTAAGTCTGCGTCGGTGGAAAGCAATACCAATTAATATTTAGAAAGGTGAAAAATTTCTTGATATTGTACATTCTGATGTCTGTGGTCCTTTCAGTGCGGAATATTTATAAGGAAATGAACATATGTTGATATTTGTTAATTATTTTACAAAAAAAATATTTTTATCAGCTCTAAGACCGTGGTGAAGTCAAAGTTTGTTGAGTTTCAAGCTCGAGTAGGTGATGAAACTGGTAATAAAATCACCTCTTTGAGGATCGGCAATGGCACTGAATTTATTAATAAGGAATTTTGTGAATATCTGAAAATACGAGGAAGCATGCATCATAAATTCCCTATACTCCTGGGCTTGATGGTGTTGCAGAGCGTACCAATCATTCTGTGGTTGAAAAAACTAGGTGCATGTTAGTAGAAGCTGGTTTACTGGTTACTGAGAAAAAACTGTGAAAAATAGCTGTCTGTTTGAAAAATAGGCCTCACAGGTCTATAAGTAAAATGACCCCAGAAGAGAAAAAGTGGTCAAGCTATAAACCAAATTCAAGTCATGTAAAAATGTTTGGATGAAAGGCTTATGTCTATATTTCCAAACACGAAAGGGATAAGTTTTGTATGCTAAATCTAAGATTTATATTTTTGTGGGGTATAGTGAAAATTCTTGATCATACCAATTAAGGAAGGTTTCAAATTGTAAAGCCAGGAAATGCAAGACAAGCATTATCAGATGAAGAATCTGAAAAATTGAGAGAACCGATAGAAGAAGAGTATTATTCCCTAATAGCTAACGAAACCTTGATTTTCGTTACCATACCTGATGATTATAAGGTCATTCCTTGCAAATGGGCTTTCAAGAAGAAAATTAATGAACAAGGTGATGTCCTGAGATATAAACCTAGGATAGTCGGTGGAAGGCATGGTCAAACCCAAGGAATTGAATATGAGGGAATTTTCTCAACCGTTATGAGACACTCTATAATGAGAAATCTGATAGCTCTTACTGCTGATATAGATGTTATATCCAACATCTACAGTAACCGTCCCAGGCATATCAGGTTACATTCCAGGAAAACCGCCGACTCGACAGTCTCACGGACCCAAGCGATGGATATCCAATTCTAACTATCGAGCAGCATCGTCAGCATCTCAGATGTTATAAATTCACGTTTTCAAATGTAGATTGTCACTTATTCATTTCATGTAGTAGAATAAAGTCATCTTAGTATTTTCAATTTTCTGTAATTATTAAACGAACCACCCGAATACAATTTTTAAAAAGTTCAAAGTGAAAACCCAGATATAACAATTGGCGCAGTCGCTGTAGGATCCTTCAACTCCTGCGGAACAAGGAAAGCCTAAACCGAAGGAGGTGGATTCCAATCCTTAAAAGGAAGAACTAGCAGCTCCAGCAGCAACTCAACACGAAGAAAACCCCAACTCAACACGAAGAAAACCAAGGAAGAACGGCAGGACGATCTCTTCAACGGAGGAAGAACACGCGAACGCTAACTTCGTCCGGAGCATCGCTTGTGGAGTCGGATTTCATCCACCGTATGGACATCCTTTGGTAAGACAATTTAAGAATCGTCTCGTACATTATTTTATCGATTTATTTTCATTTTAATCAAATAACCAGTTCTTTTATCAATCAATCATGCCTGATAATCATCCCGAAAATCCCCCAGTTGCAATCGAACCTTATAGACTAAACGAAATTTTTTCTATCGTCCCCGAATATGACGGTGACCAAATATTTTTAAACACTTTCACCCATGCATGTAATACCGCTTACCGCATGGCAGTGCAAGACCAGAAGGTGCTTGTAGTTTTGCACATCAAAAACAAACTTCGAGGAAAAGCCGCGGAAATAATAAGTTCTCGTAATCCTCAAACATGGGACGAAATAAGAATCCTCTTGAACCAATATTTTGGTGACACTCGCGATTTAACCTCGTTGATACAGGATCTTCAACGAATTCACCAACTACCGGGAGAGTCGCCACTAATTTTTATAAACAGACTGCAAACACATAATGCAAAAATGCACGCTTGTATCCAAAAACAAAATCTTACTTCCGACCAAAAAGTATCCCAAAGTGCACTTGTCGAAACGATGGCACTGAACACACTCTTAGCTGGTTCAGAACCCCAAGTAGGACAACTAGTTAGGGCAGGTAACCCTACTGACATGCTCTCTGCAATTCAGAGAGTAAGAAGAGAGATGCAGTTGAATTATTTTCAACAGCAAAAATCGACAAATAGTAGAAACACAAATTCACAAAATAATAATCAATTTAGAAAAATAAACCCGAACCCAATACAACAAAAATTTTGTTCTTTCTGCAAAAGACAAGGACACACTTTGAATGAATGCCGCACAAAACAATACCAACAGTCTCAACAACCTCAACAAAACTTCCAGAGACCCAATTTCCAACAAACACCAAGATTCAATCAGAATCCAAGACCCAATCAACCAAATCAAACGTTTACCCAAAATCAATCACAATTCAGACCCCCAATAAGTGGGCCAAATCCTAATTTCAACCAACAGAGACCATCAGTCATTCATTCAAACCCAAATTTCAATAGATTCAATAACACTCAAAGAACTCATCATTTAAATTCACAGAATCCCGACCCAAATAATTATACCGCTAATTATTCGGACCCACAAAATTTTGACGATAATTATACTGATAATTATCAAGATCCTCAAACTTTTGACGCTGACGGTTATACTGATAACTATCAGGAATACCAAGACTTCACTCATCAGTCCGACTCTTATAATACTGAATATTCAGAGTCAAACCAATATGAAAATAATCAGGTTTTTCCGATAAGCCCCACATGTTTCGATCCACCAATAAATCAGCAAACGAACCACACTTCGGAACTACAGAATCAAATGCAAACCTTGAACTTATCGGACGACTTGAACCCAAACCTGAACTTTCCAGAACAAAGATTCCTATAACCCAATCGCTTATGATTAGTTCAAAAAATTTGTATTATATCATGGACGCAACCAATACTTTCAGAATACTTATCGATACCGGTGCTGGTCTGTCGATATTTAAACCAAAAACTGTTCAAAATTATTTCAATAGATCCCCAGAAAATATTTTGATTCAAGGTATAACCAATCAAAAAATCAATATCTGTGAATCAGTATTGATACCTTTTTGCACAAACAACCCTCACAAAGTTTTTATTTACGACTTGGATATAGAATTTGATGGACTCCTAGGATCTGATTTTTTGGAACATTATCACTGCATAGTGGACCTGAAATACAGACAACTTATTACTGATTTCAAAACAATCCCCCTGATTAAAGTAACCGACTGTGAAAAACCCGCCGAAAATTCAATTCCGACACCCGTGGGCAACATCCAAAATATAATCTCAATCGAACCACGAACCGAACAAATTTCTAAACTTAGCTGCAATTTTTTCAACACTGAAGCTATACTGATAGCCCAGGTAAAAGACAATGTTAGATTACCCAATGCGTTAGTTAGAGTGAACCATAGAGGCGAATTTCTCACTTCTGTGATAAACTCAAACGCAATGACAAAAACAGTAAATTTTTCTGATATACAACTGGAACCAATCCAAAATTATTCAATCAATAATTTCAACGAAACAAATGATATTGACGTACAGACGGACAGAAACTTTGAGATTCAAAATCAACTTCGATTAGAACATCTGAACGAAGAAGAAACTGAACTCATTACCAACGTATGTCTTGAATACTCAGACATATTTTATTTAGAAGGCGACCGACTTACATTTACGAACGAAATAAAACACCCCATTGATACCAAAGACGCCAAACCCGCGTTCACGAAATCGTATCGCTATCCCCAAATCCATAAAGAAGAAGTCAAAAGACAAATGAACAAAATGCTGGAAGACGGAATTATACGCCCTTCCATTTCACCATGGTCCTCCCCTGTATGGGTGGTCCCGAAAAAAATCGACGCTTCAGGTAAACAAAAGTGGCGCGTTGTTGTCGATTACCGAAAGTTAAATGAACTTACCATCGACGACAAATACCCCTTACCTATGATATCAGATCTACTAGACCAACTTGGCAGATGCCAATATTTTACCACTCTCGACCCCGCATCAGGGTTTCACCAGATCGAGATCAATAAAGAAGACATTCCAAAAACTGCTTTCACCGTTGAGAATGGTCATTATGAATTTGTCAGAATGCCTTTCGGTCTTAAGAATTCTCCATCAACCTTCCAAAGAGTTATGGACAACATTCTACTCGGAATTCAGAATGAACGATGCTTAGTCTATGTGGACGATATCATCATTTATTCACCAACAATCCACGAACACATTTCTCGGTTGAAAGAAGTCTTCAAACGTCTCAGAAAAGCCAACCTGAAGATACAGCCTGACAAATGCGAATTCCTAAGGAAAGAAGTAGCATATCTTGGTCATCTCATAACCAGAGATGGAGTAAAACCAAATCCGAGCAAAGTCGATTGTATCCTAAACTTTCCTGAGCCAAAGAACCAGAAAGAGATCAAATCTTTTCTCGGACTGGCTGGATACTACAGGCGTTTCATCTCAAATTTTGCCAAAATCTCTAAGCCACTGACAAAATTACTTCAAAAAGACATCCCATTCATTTTTGGAAATGAATGTAAGACATCTTTCGAAGAACTAAAACGAACACTCACTTCGATACCCATACTCATATACCCCGATTTCGAAGATACCTTCTTATTGACCACAGATGCAAGTGCATTCGCCATTGGCGCCGTATTGTCCCAAGGCCCGATCAGTAAAGATTTACCAATCGCTTACGCCTCAAGGACGCTCTGTTCTGCAGAATCCAAATACTCTACGATAGAACGGGAACTTCTAGCCATCGTATGGGCCGTAAAACATTTTAGGCCATACATATTCGGTAGAAAGTTCAAACTCATCACCGACCACCGACCACTAACATGGTTATTTTCTATCAAAGATCCCGGAAGTAGACTTGCGAGATGGCGCCTGAAATTAGAGGAATATGACTACGAAATCATTCACAAACCTGGAAAGATCAATAAAAATGCCGATGCACTTTCCAGAATCAAAATCGACTCCCCTACAAAATGCTTCTCTTTAAATTCCAAAATATTCACCCCCTATTCATTGGTACTACCTACAAACAAAGATACCGACACACAAATAATTTCAGACAGTGACGAAGAACAAACCACGCCTGACCCAGAACCGAAAGAAAAACCTCCCGATACTGACAAACCTCCCGATACCGAAAATCCTTCCGATACTGAAGACATTCCTGAAAATGACCCTCCAACATACTCTTCCGAACAAATCGAACGAGAATTCCGAACCTTTATAAATCTGTATCGAACTAAATCACTAATTGACTATTCGAAAGTCGAATATTCAAACTGCCAATTGCTCGACAAAGAAAACAAACATATTATTGTATTTCCCCGACAGAAAAAAATCGAAAACCTCCACCATACAATTTTTGACGATATATTTGAACAAAAATGCGACATCCAAAATTTAAAAATCAATATCGTCAAGCAACACAGTCAAACGTCGAAAATACTACATTATATTTCTCCCATTTGATGACGACTTAGTGATAGAACATTTGTTTCTCACCCTGTATAGAAATCAACATGAACTTGACATATCACACATTTATTGCGTTGAGAATAACTTAGAACTTCCTATTCTTGAAATACTTTGTTTCATTTTCGCAGAAAAAGATATTAAATTCAAAATTTGTCAAAATTTAATTAGAACTCCAGACGCTGACCAAATCCCAATAATAATCGATCAATTCCATAATGGAAAAAATAATCTCCATAGAGGTATCAATGAAACCATTCGCAGAATAAAAGAAAAATATAATTGGCAAGGCCTTACAAAAGAAGTCGAAAAATATATTAAAAATTGCCAAATTTGTCAAAAAAGCAAGATATGTAGGAAAAACCTTAACAACCCGCTAGTAATAACCGAGACTCCTAGAACTGCCTTCGAAAGAATCAACATCGACATTATAGAAATCCCGACGAAAAACTATGCACTTAGTATACGCGACGAACTAACAAAATTCACACAAGTTTACGCTATTGAAGACAAATCTTCAAAAACTGTTGCAAACGCCCTACTCTGGTATTTCCAACATTTTGGCACACCCTTAAGAATACATTGCGACCACGGCAGAGAATTTGACAATGCAATCATGAAAGATCCTTGCGCACTCTACGACATTAAATTAACATACTCCAGCGTAAATCACCCTCAATCAAATGGATCAGTAGAAAGATTTCATGCAACCCTTCTCGAAATGATTAGAGTATTTCTAGCCGAACACCCAGACGAAGAACCATTAAACGTACTTCCTCATGCAGTTAATTGCTACAATAACTCGGTGAATAAAAGTCATGGTTTCACCCCCCATGAGTTAGTTTTCGGGCACACATCTAATAGACCCCCCGAAACTCTATACAATCAGGAACAACTGATTACCAAATACGTAAGAGATCTGAATAACAAAATTTCACATTTCTATAAACTTGCTCGTGAACGCATACTGAAACAAAAACAAAATGCCAAAATTCGATTTGACCGAAACATATCCGGAGAAACCCCAAATTATCAAGTAATGGACAAAGTCTATGTCAAAGAATCTCAAATCAAAGATAAATTGCAAAATAAGTTTAATGGCCCCTTCATAATCGAACAAATACTTCAAAATTCGGCAATTCTTTTGAATCCCCGAACCAATCAAAGATCGAAAGTAAACTTCGATCGTATGAAGCCGTACACTGAAAATTGATTTATTTTCAGGTTACCGCTGCTGTTCGGATCAGTAGTCTGTCAATACCAAATCCAATCAATCAATAATACTATTGGCGTCTACTACCACGAAAATAACAACATCGTACTCACCAATGACAAATGGACTATACTCGTGAACAAAGACATTTCAGTATTCAACAATATATACGAAAATAATAGGAACATTTTAGAAACCCTTATCAATACAACTCTATTCACTGGTCAGAGTATGAAAGAATTTCACTCTGAAGTAAAGACCCACATCAGTCTTCTCACCCAAATTTCAAATTCAATAAAACAAAAACTAATAAAAATTGTTTTAGATACCAAAAGGTATAAAAGAGGCCTTATCAATGGTATAGGTAGTATTTTCAAATCAATCACAGGAAATCTAGACGCTACCGATGGTGAATATTACACGAACTGTATCAATAGATTAAATAGCGATGAACCAATTTTCGTAACAGCATCCGTAACAGCATCCGTAATCCAAAATTTCAATGACACCATTCGAAAATTGCGAATCAATGAGGAAACTTTCAACTATGACATAAAAATCGTAGAAAGTTCCGTTAATAATTTGAGCGATAATATAAACAAAATCGAAGCAAAATTAAAATTCTTCGACATTTGCGAAAAATTAATGGAAATCTTTTTATTTCTCGAAGAAAACATTGATGATGTGTTGGACTCGATCACCTTCGCCCGATTAAATATCATTCATTCTTCGATTATTAGGCCTGATCAATTAGTTACTGCTTTGCAAGAAATTTCCCAAAATTTACGACGGAACAACCTTCCTCTCCAACCGAAACTTTCCAACATAGCCCAATATCTTGAAATCATTGAACTTGAAGCTTTTCAAACCAATTCAAATTTAGTTTTCATCCTCAAAATTCCTCTCATCGAACCTCAAATCTATACTCTATACCAACTATTTCCTATTCCGATTTACGATAACAGAACTGGCCTCCATCACATTCTTTCTATTTCTCAAAAATATATCGCGAAAGACGATGATTCTTTAATGTTTATACCAGTGACGGACTTGAAGCAGTGCAAGCCACTTTCGTATAAAACTGAACTATGTTCCGACATGTTCGCGTACCCCATCGACTATAATTCGATTTGTGAAGCCCAAATTTTCAAAAACAATAAAGACATTCCACGAAGTTGCAGAAGTTCGTTAGTTTTCAGCCAAGGTTACAATGTGCAAAAACTTGAAAACAACCTTTGGCTAGTGATCCTTTCTGAACCATTGCAAGTTACTGTGAATTGCCCAAAAATGAACTCGAAAACTGAAATAGTGTATAATAATTCTATAGTTAAATTACAGACAGAATGCAGTGCCTTCATTGGAATAACCAAAATTCAAGCAAACTCCCAATTGTCAAAAATTTCAAACGTAACCTACAAAACACATCCAATTTCAATTCCGTATGAATGCTGTGCTGACATCCCGGAAAAATCAAAACTTCCAAAATTACAGCCACTCAAGTTAGACGACCTCAACATCGATGATTTGAACATCGCCAAACACAAGTTGAATTCGTACTCCAAAACTTTGGACGACCTAATCCAGAGACCATTCGTCGAGAAAAACATTTCGTGGTTTACATACACCACCATAATATTAATCATACTTTTAGCAGGCCTTTACCTCATCTGCAAGTGTAGAAGAAAACTAAAATTGTCACCAACTAGACCCGACGCTTCGCCGCTTCCTCCGACTAGATCGTTCAGACCGTTCCAAAGGATTCCAAGCATCTTTCCAAGGAGAAAACCAAACCTACAAGAAGAAGTGCAAAACGAATCCTTCAATCTAGACGCAGTCGCCTAAGCAACCCCCGTCTGAGGAACCCTAAAAGTTGTTGCATAGCATCAACTTTTCTAATATAAGGGGAGCTGTTATATCCAACATCTACAGTAACCGTCCCAGGCATATCAGGTTACATTCTAGGAAAACCGCCGACTCGACAGTCTCACGGACCCAAGCGATGGATATCCAATTATAACTATCGAGCAGGATCGTCAGCATCTCAGATGTTATAAATTCACGTTTTCAAATGTAGATTGTCACTTATTCATTTCATGTAGTAGAATAAAGTCATCTTACTATTTTCAATTTTCTGTAATTATTAAACGGTGGTTCGAACCACCCGAATACAATTTTTAAAAAGTTCAAAGTGAAAACCCAGATATAACATAGATATAATCAATCATCTAACTGTCAAAACAGCATTCCTCGATGGAATTTCACAAGGACCGTTGTTTATCGAACAACCAGAAGGGTATGAAATCCAAAGCAAAGGAAGGAATGCTGGCAAATTGAAAAAGGTGTGTATGGGTTGGAACATGCATCTTGAGCCTGGAATCAAAGTGTTCATGGAACATTTCTAGATATTGGTTACAAGCAATCTAGTCATGAAAACTGTGTTCACTGTAAATTTAATGAAGACAAAATTATTTTCATGGCTATGGGACGATGATGTCTTTGTTTTCACCAACTGGAATGAAGAAATAATAAATTTGAAATTAAAGCTTCCAAACCATTCCAAATAAAAGGATCTAGGAGAAACTCAACATTGTCTTCGTCTTCTGTTCATAAGAGGCAGGAATAACGGTGTCACGGAAATCACTTAAACCACTTACCACTTACTATATAGACTCACGAAAGAACAAACACAGTTTCAATGTTTAGAAAGGACGATGATGTCTTTGTTTTCACCAACTGGAATGAAGAAATAATAAATTTGAAATTAAAGCTTCCAAACCATTCCAAATAAAAGGATCTAGGAGAAACTCAACATTGTCTTCGTCTTCTGTTCATAAGAGGCAGGAATAACGGTGTCACGGAAATCACTTAAACCACTTACCACTTACTATATAGACTCACGAAAGAACAAACACAGTTTCAATGTTTAGAAAAATTCCAATATTCGTTCAGGAATCTGAAAAAAGGTTTGATCAACTGTTCTGGGGTGGGATTATGAACACTCGATACGAGAGCTGTCACGATACGTAGGCTAGAACGATGTATGTTCTTGATTCGAAACGAAATCGAAACTATGAAGTTTCTTTGAATAGAGATAGAATGGAATTATATCTACCATATAGACCATTGATATCGACTCATGTTGCAATATATTTTGAATTGTATTGGTTTTCATAATTGATAAAATCTGACATATGTCAAACTAACTACGGATCGAGTGTTCGTAATCGCACACCTGAGCTATCCCCCACTGAATTGATAAATCATTTTGGACACGGATGCTACCAACGCTGTCATATCTCAGATCGAGGAGGAAGTAATTGATAACTTCATTAAGACCTTGTGCGAACCAGAGCGCAATTACTTTGTCAACTGATGCAAACTGCTTTTGTCTGTAGTCAAAGGAGAAGAGCACGTCTACAAGTACGTGTATGGGATGAAATTCCTGTTGGGATCTGACACGCAGCCCTCAAATTGCTTCTAAAGTCCAGGCAAGTGGGTTGTGAGCCAGCGACTGTGAAAGCCTCCACGAAAATCAAGTGAGTCAGGTCTATGGCAAATGAAGGCTGAGTAAGCCATGGTAGCTGGGGTATTCCGAAATAGAATATATTCCGATACATAGTAGAACCCTGTCGATGAGACATTGTGATCAACAGTCACGTAGGCTAGATAATCCGGCGTTGAATATTATTTCTGCTCCAGACTGGGCCCCTGTCAATGAGAGAGTGCAGAAAAGTCATCTCTGATTGACAGGCGCTGTCAATGAGTGAGTGTGAGAAAATCGTCTTCGATTAACAAGCACATGGGGTGAATCTTCCAGTGATGAATATTCTTTCCGATACACACTGTACCCATGTCAATGAGAAAGTGTGACAAAAGTCGTCTATAAGAAATAAACGCAGAGGGCAGCTATTCAACCATAACCGTTATTGCAAATTCAACAACACCGTTTTGAAATGTGTAATTTCTTAGTGTATTGCTTCAGTTTCAGAGCGGGACGGAAATAGCTCTTCGTTTGTACAGATCGATAAGCGTAAGGATGCCTCTGAGATGCGCAAACAATAGAAAGCGTGAGTAGATGTGCGACAAAGATCGACTACTGTTTGATAAGGCAGAGCGATGGAGCTCCTGCCCCACTCCAGGGTTTTGTCTACTGCGCAACCAATTCTCGGATGCATCCTTACGCTTGTCGATCAGTACATGAATATTAATGAGCTGAGATCTAGATTCAAGTATTGTAAAACTGTTGTGATATATTTGATGTTTTGATTTAAATTATTTATAACTACCCTTTTAATCGAAATCAATTGCTTTGTCAGTTATACAACAACTACCAGTCTGCATTTCTGTTCACCTGAGCTCTGGTCAAAACCACAACTAAACCTTGTAGTATTATATTCATTAATGAAGTTGCCCAGAGCATGTGCCCAATCACACGTCAAACAGAGGTGGAAACTGACCACCTTTTGGCGAGTAATATCAGACAATATCGTTATATGGATGAATTAATGATTGATTGCAACTGAAATGAAACAAGAATTATAATCACCGGAACTATATGCTGAATAATACTGTCCAGAATTGAATGCTAATATTTGAATGGTTTGGTTTTCTGAAAGAAATTTGGAAAGAAACTCTACATGAAATTGTTACGGGTTCTGCTGATTCCAAGTGAAGGTAGGTACAGAAATTGAAATGTTAATGTGAGAACCAACTTTGGATTTTCAATTCAAGGTTGGGCTTCTTTCGCTGATTTCCAATTGATTTTCGCCATTACTGAAAAATACTCAATTTTTCCTGCAGATTTGGATTCTCCGAGATGTGCTGACACTGCCTGTCATTTTACAATATGCAAAACGTGGTTCTGAGTGCCCTGAAGTAGTATTTGAGTTATAAAATATTTCTCCCAATCGTAAATAACTCACAAAGGCAATGGTTGCATTATACATCAAGGACCCTGTACGGAATACACGGGACTTTGATTGATTGTGGAAGTTAATGACACTGATAAATTGTGAATCATGATCTGTTGGTTCTACTTCAAATGGAACATAATCAAATCGTGTGATCAGTTTCGAAAAGACAGGGTGATTTTGAAAGTAGTTACAAAAACAGAAAATTAAAGCAATTTATAATGCTTGTATATGCTTGTGTAATGTAAATATGCTTGTATAATGCATCATCCGCACATAACATAAAACTAAATGCTAGTAAATCAAAACTCTTGATTTTTGGGCCCAAAAATAGGAAACTAACTTTTGCGCGACAAAATAACATAAATATTTCTGGTGATGCACTACCAGTGGTAGAGGAATGCAAAAATTTAGGACTATGGATCGATAGCGATATGAGATATACAAAACATGTTAATCATCTGAGTATAATATGGAACAATATACTTAGGAATTTATACCCACAAAGAAATATTCTTGGTAACAGTCTAAAACTCCTCATATGTGAAGCGTTAATCATGTCTAAGCTCTCATACTGCGATTGTATAAATGGCCCTGCGCTTCTGAAACAAGATCAAATGCGTTTGCAAAGAATACAAAATTCATGCATGAGGTTTTCATTAGGTATTCGTAAGTTTGATGCAATAAGCCAGTCATTTCGAGATACAAAGAAACTTAAACTTCCACAGCTTCGCAAATTTCATTTCTTAACACTCGTTCATAAGACCTTAATTACCCAGAAGCCTTCATACTTGATGGATAAACTGAAATGCTTCGAAAACATCAATGAATTTTCAACAAGGAATAGGCGTTTGCTAGTGATTCCTAAACACTCTACTACCACTTTCAAACGTAGCTTCTCCTACACCGCTTGCATGCTTTATAATTATTTGCCTCCTGAGTTCACCAACTATTCTATTAGAAACTTCAAGAAAAAACTTAAAGCTCATCTTCTCTCTACTGTGTAAGTCGATTATATACAAAAACTGTAATGAGGCCATGTTTCTGGGTTTTGAGATAGGCATTTGGTAATACTTCTTTGGGATTTCATATAGTTTTGAATTGATACAGTCATTGATATTGTTGATAGTATTGAGAATTGACGATTCAATTTAGTTCTATAGTTTATTATTAGTACTTTCTATTATACCATTTAATTTAGTTTCTATGCTGGATTTGAGTTAAAAAACACTGCTTGGCAGTGACACTCCGCCTATTCAATCATATAAGTATGTTTATATTGTTCTATTGTAGTTGATTGAATAAAGTCCTATTATTATTATTATTATTATTATTATTATTATTATTTATCATTAATTGTGATCATTTTCACTTTAATTCCATAATTTGGCTTGGATATATCATGCCTTTGAAAACTCAACATAATTATAATCCAAAACAGTATTGAGGTTACCTGGGTCATCACAAACGTACTCAAAATATACTATTTTGGCGTTGTTTACTTCACCTATCAGAATTGAGATAATTTCTAGTCTGATTTCGAGATTTTTCGTCTCAGTTATGTTGACCGTTCGAAGCATTTACTCTATTCATAAAGCGGTTGTTCTTACTAGATACAAAGGGGGGTAGACATATCACTAGATTATTGAATATTAAAAAAAATCTATAATTTATTAATCAGTTATTGACTACAAACAAATGAAGATACGTCCTTACAGCTATGTAAAATCAAAATACCTAGTGACTCAACAAAACCCAAAACTATTCTAACACTACCTATCACTTTTTTTTCCATGGTGTACTACCTTTCACTTATAAGAATTTCTACTGTCCAGAAAGTCTTTATTCCCAAGAATTTTCAGTTATGTTCTAGATTAAAAGAATAGTCCGCGCGCACAACTGTGTTTATAGTCAAGGTAGCGGAGACGAAATAATGTTCAATAAGACAATAATTAGAGACTGGAATGTACGTATGGAGTATGTGATACAATCGACAGTATATGTCACTCATGGAACTCAGAATTTTCCCTGCAGCATCCTCGTGATCAAAGTGTACTTACGACGAAAATCACCAACTTTTATTTTAGATTAAAAATACTCTCTGCTGAATTTTTCTTTCGACTACCAATTACCCCTCGTCCTGTGGTATTCACCGTCCTCGTTCTTCTCCCCGATACCCGCAAAAAGGTTCACCGTACGTCACACACAGAGTCCCGGCGTCCCCAGCTACAACAGACACATCGCAGATCAGTATATACCATAAGAATAAATATAACTTGAAAATGATAATAATTAATATACAGGTTGGGCACGCCACACGTTTAAGAAAGTAATACTATTTTAATACAAGCACAGTATGTCACCATACAGGGGTAATAAAAAAGTGCTCAAATATATCCCATTTCGAAGTTATTCACTTCATTCTTTCAATATCAACCTTGATTTACAACATTTGCGCACATAGCGAAATAAATAGGCATAGACATGAAATAACTACATGTGTTGGGCAGATCGCGAAACAACAATAAAGTGAAAAAACATGTGATTTTATTATAATTTAGGCATATTGTTCGAATTTACCAAATTTCCTTTGTAATTTTTTCAAATTTTTTTCCTGAAATCTTTTCTAGGTTCACAACGAACAAAACAAAATAATCATTATGCACATCTGTGGTTCGAAACGTGATTTATGGTTATGGTTCAGTTTTTCCAGAATTTTCCAATTTTCCGAGCAACTTTTTCAATTTTACTCACGACAATAATTAAAAAGCCAAATCGGTCCAGCTGTTCAAGAGTGATGCGCTTAACAACGAATAGCACTCTATTTTTATTTATACCCGGTGTACACGGGAGGTGGATAGTCCCTATAACGTTTTTGTTTTTCAAAACAATGGAACAAAATATGAAGGATCTGTATATGACATAAAACATAATTTTTTTTACAAGTGATTCGGATCCTTGCAACTTCCGGTTTTTAGATGGAACACCTGTTATATTTTCACTTCATTTGTTAACATATGATATTCTGAATACAACCACGTATCACACATTCCTACTAATTTGGGAAAAATACAAACTAACTTTTTCGGTTGAAATGTATCTGTTATATAAAATTGAATTTGTATAACTTTTTTTTCAAATGGCAACATAATCGCTAGTCAGCTTAGGAAAAAAGAGCAATTTATTACGATTGAAAACGCACGAAACGTGAAACAGATCCAGCAATAATTATCATCGGGCATTAGATTGATTTACCCAGACTTGAATTGGAAGTCCTCAAAAATCTAACTGCTGGAGTTTTTCAGTTGCGGCTGTCTCCATCCTAATATATACAGGCAATATAGACCAGGATGATTGATAAAGATACGGAACTCAATATCAGTTGTTCGTGAGATTTAGTATGGATGCAAACGAAATAATATGACAGTACTGCACATGTCGGTCTAGTGCTAAGGTGGTCAGAAAGTACTGCCATGTGGCAAGTACCATTTGGTACCTCAGCTACAATAGGCATATTATGGAGAATATAAAATTTCCATCCACCAATACTTTGGATTGTGTTCAAGATATCGCTGTTCGTGAGGTTGCGGAAGAAGAAAATGAGCATTCAGAATTGGTGTAGAGTATTTTAACATGCACATCAAATAGTGGGATACATACAGTGACCGCCAAAAAGTATCTACCATATGGAAAAAAAATTATTGTTAGAGTTTGGAAAAACATTTCTGGGAAAAAGTTTGTGCATGTCCGATAACCTTAAAATTGATTTTGAAACATGTCACGTGACCACTGTATGGCGGAAAATTGGAAAAAAATAAAATGAAGAGGTCAAAAGTGGGATAAGAGGGCAAGATATCGAAAATAGTTATTTGAAAAAGTTGCTTGAAATTCAATTTTACACTCACATACAGAGTTTGAAGTGGAAAATTTTAGTTGATATTTTCATGATATTTTCCGATCTCTTCACAAAAATCTGAATGGCTTGACTGTAATGGAATATTTTATTTTGATCAAAATTACAAAACTGTCATTTAGTCCGCACCAGATGGCACTACATTTAAAAATTTGGTTTTTACCAGAACCCTCGCTGTTACTTTGGTTCTTATTTAACAGTTATATCATAATTTCAAGACTGTTGTGATGATATAAAACACTGTGTTTGTGTTTTAATAGTATTGCTTTACCAAATGGTCAACTTACCCAGCCAAAAATTCCCGAAATCAAACTGGAAATAACCTCAATTCTAAACAACGCCGAAATAGTTTATAAACTAAACTAAGTAATGGTTTGGATCATAATATTAATATTGTGAACTTATATTTTTTCATGAAGTATATTTCTTCCTTTCAATGTATATTTCTCTACTTACACTTCAAAAACCTCTCAGGTTATGAGCCCAGGTCACTAGTAGATGAATGGAGAAGGATACAGGACATCCAGTTGAAGAAATTGAATGCAAATGTCGCAAATCGAAAATCTGATAGACAAATTGACTGGCAGAGAAAATTTCTCATCTTGGAAGTTTGCTTTGAGAGCTTATTTGGAGCATGATGATTTGTGGGGATGTGTTGGAGGAAAGTATAAATACACAAGAGATCAGAAAGGTGAAACAAAAGCGAGATTAGAAATAATCCTTCATCATGAAAAAATTTTCGTTCTCCAGGGCGCCAATACTTCTGAAAACTTTTCACTCAAACATTTCTTATTCATGAGTATTCAGTATGCAGGAATTTTAGAGAACCTGACAACATCGCATTGTAGGTACTCTTATAAAGTTATCAAGACTCATTGTTATTGTTAATTCTATGAAAGACATTGATACTGGCTACTTTGTTATGAAATAAGCCATTCCGTTGTGAGATAATTGGATTGGAAAAAAAAAATCTTGATATCAATATATTAAATGCACAAAACATATTTTTAAATAGACGGAGCATGTGAGGGGCATGTTTTGCAAACAAATGATGACTCAAATAAACGTTTCGGATCACAAATATTTATTTTTGGTATGTGCGCAAACAGATAGAAAAGACGCAACCTAATCGTATTGAGTAGTTGGGTAAGCTTGGTTAGGTTTGCATAAGATCGGGTCTGTTGGGTTGAGTTATAGTCATTGAAGTGGGTTATTTTATGTGCAAAGTGGTCTTTATTTTTTTTGTGCGCATGTGTATTCATATTATGTTTTCGCACATTTCCGTGATCTGTCTTGTCCTTCAAATTCTGCTAGTCATTAAGAAACATAATAAGTACAATTGTTTAAAATGTGCAGTTAAAGTGTTGATGGGAAAATGTAGTGGTTATATCAACTCATTTTTCATACTCACTGAAATATTCCATGTGATACATGAATTGAATATTTCTGGAATCACATGGTATTAGGACATTTGGGCGCGGCCATCTGGGCGCAGGGACAACTGGGCGCAAGGACAACTGGGCGCATGGACAACTGGGCGCAGGGACAACTGGGCGCAGGGACAACTGGTCGCAGGGACAACTGGGCGCAAGGACGACTGGGCGCCAAAAACACAAAATTAATAATTATTCTTCCATAACCCTCATCTGCTAATAATAGGATAGGATGACTCGACCAAAGTACCCCTGCGGAGTTCACAAAATGAATTTTTCTTTCAGTTCCAAGCTTTCGACTTGCGAGCTAGGTTAGTTCTGTCGGGATAGATCAGACTAATAAAATACTACACTCAAAATGAATTTATGATAATAATTATGATTAGTAGATATTTTTTGGCGCCCAGTCGTCCCTGCGCCCGGTAGTCCTTGCGCCCAGTTGTCCCTGCGCCCAGTTGTCCTTGCGCCCAGTTGTCCCTGCGCCCAGTTGACTCGCGCCCAGTTCACTCGCTCCCAATTAGCCGCGCCCAAATGTCCTACACCCGAATCACATTGGTAATGTTGAGAAATTAGCTTCGCCCTTCCGTTATTTCCAATATTACCAACCTGACACCTGACAACCTGACATAACAGATATTCACTAAACAAAACAGAATGAATTTGTTGATTTTGTTAACGCTAAAAGAAGCTAACATTTGTTGATAAAAAACTGTTTTCAATGAAAAAAAAAAAAAAAGAAGTGTAAAACTGGTGAATTAGGGTGTGTATATTGTGCTGGTGTAAATAAGGAGGAATTTGAGTGTAATTTTCAAAAAAGAAACGTGTGCTAGAAAATGCCAGTAATCATTGAAAAAAAAATGCCCGTATCTCCGAAATTACTTGAGACCGTTAAATATTTCAACTTGGATCTTTTGTGCAGGAGGTCAAACTACGTCAGTCCAAGAAATTTGTTTGATACCTTGTAGCGCCCGGTAAACAGAATTTTATCGAATATCGTAATCCAAAAGAATGATTTTGGTCCATGTCGACGATTTTCTTGTACTATCAGATGATGGAAACTACATGATGGAAATCAAAAATGAATTGAAAGAATCGTTTTAAATGAAGGATATAGGGAAAGCATCAAAATGATTGGCATGAAAATTACAAGAAATGTCCAAGAAGGAAAACTTTGGTTTGATCAGTCTTAATATATCCGGGGTATGTTACACAAGTTCATAATGACAAAATGTAAACCGGTTTCAACTCCCCTGAATCCCAACAAAAAATTGGATAAGGATATGTCTCCTGAAACTGATTCTGAGCAGAATAAAATGAGAACCTTTCCATATAGAGAAGCAGTGGAAAGTTTATTACATGCCTATCAAAGAACCAGACCATCAGATATCGCCTTTGCCACAGGAGTAGTTATTCGTTTCTCTAATGACCGTAAAAAATTCATTGGATAGCTTCGATTTCGTTATTTGGGTGTTACAATTAACATGAAGATAGAATTCGACACTAATGGTGGTAATTTGCAAGGATTCAGTGATGCCGACTGGGTTGATGATACGAATGACCGACATTCGGTAACTAGAACTATATTTACTTACCAAGGAGGATTGATATCTTGGTTCAGTAAGAAACAACAACGGAAGCTGAATATATGGCCTTATCAGCCACTTGTCAGGAGGCATTGTGGTTAAGACAGTTATGTCGTGAGCTCGATCCAGATGTAGTATCTGAAGTTACAATGTGATAATGAATAAACTGCAGCTTACAGACAAAGAACCAAACACATAAACGTTCGACACCATTTTTTGAGAGAAAGAGGTCAAATTTCCTTGTTATTCCTACAGAAGAAATGGTAGCTGATTTATTAACAAAACCCCTGTTGAAGATTCATGTTTTAACATTCATCTTTTTTGAAGAATATGGGATCAGTGTAATGATAGGAATTATTAAAACATTGGGGCTGTTAATATTGTTAACTTATATTTGAAGTTACTGTATATGTTGTAAAAAGTGTAATTGTATATGTCTTCAATAAAAAAAAAGAAATGACAAGTTTTTCAAAAAGTTGATTTCTTTCTTTAATGGTATATTTCTCTACTTCCACTTTGACAACTTATCACATAATAGTGTTGCGTTTACAAAGGCATGTCATATTTAAGCTTCGTCACGAGAATAAACTAGAGATCGTCTCAATTTGTGATGAATTACATTAATTTTCTGTTTTTGTACCTACTTTCAAAATCGCCCTGTTTTTCCGAAATTATTTATACGATTTGATTATGGTCCATTTGAAGGGTTACCGATAGATCATGATCTACAACATACCAGAGTGTCATTAAATTCCGCAATCAACCAAAATCCCATGAATTCTGTGCCGAGTCCTTTGGTGATTCCTGAAAACTTACTTGCGGAAATCTATACATAATCCTCAAAAAGTATTCAGAAGAGTAAGGGAGCATGCTTCGATAAAATCTCATCGAAAAACCTCCAGAGTAGGTGAGTCTTGATAAAACAATGAACTGGGTGAAAATGAATGCGTTAATTACAATGAAAATGAACTAGTCAGAACACCACGTGCTGAAGTAACGGAGACCGAAAAATATGCTTCGTTAAAGCTTGTATTTTTACATTAGTTTCGATACAGATTCAGAGATTTGGTCCATACAATTCCTGTAATAATCGTTTTGGGTTGAAATTGCGGATATCCTTGCTGTATTTCAATTTCACCTATGGATTTGTAAAAAAAATTGTAAAATTTATTTTTGCAAAACTCCTAGGTTTCCAGAGAAAGTTTCTCATAAGCAGGTGCGAGCGAGGGAGATCCGAGACCTACATTTCTTCTTCTTATTTCTTTATGGGGCTATGTCCTAGAACAATTTACACAGCTAACTCATTTTGGAAATGTTCTAGTCTTGCTCAGAGCAATTGAACCTATCCATGTTCCCAACTATCGTTCGATTGACTGAAAGTTTCTCCAATATTTCATTCTTCTTTCTTTCGTAAGGGCTTACATGTCAGTAAGGATTGACAACACAACAAAGGAAAAAAACATTTCTCTCTTGGGGGCAGCCACCAAGCCAACACAACCAGAAATGCTAACGAATAAAACTGGAATCAAAACTACTTTAGCTCAGTGACACGCGACCAGGGATCCAACTCGGACCGCCTAGGTGGAAGCCAAAAGATCTAACCCCACGACCACATCGTTCATTTCTGAATTCGATATTACTGTAGTTTTGTCGAGATCGAATATTCTCAAAACACATGTGTTGTGAAAGAAATGCAAAAACACGTAGATTTTTAATCTGAGGGGAACTTCTTCATAACATAACCTCAACTGTCATACGTCCCCCCCTTCCCCTCGCCACTATCGCCCAAATAATTTGAATGAGAAAGTAGTCAGTGTGACACATCATTGAGGAGGTAATTTCTTAAGGAATTCAGCCATGTCAATTTTTGGTATCTAACTTTTTATTTTGGCTCCCTCTTTTGGCCGAACAACTATTCTGTTTTCCAAATTATGATACTTCATTTGCAAGCTAATTTGACATGAATTTGGTGACAATGCAATATGGAATTTTTCAAAGGGAAGAAAACAAAAGCAGCTCCATAGTGGTTGACATGATTGGCAATTATGGTCCGATTCCATTCAAAATTGAAATGTGGTGATTTTCAGGGTCGGAAATTAAGATTTGTTTGTCAGTGCAAAAAACCAAGATGGTGGCTCCAAGATGACGGACGAAATTTGTATTATGGTGCGATTCGAATAAAAAAATGTATGTGGGGATTTTCAGGGTCGGAAAGTATGATTTTTTTGATGGTGCAAAAAACCAAATTTGTAATCATGGTTCGATTTGACCCGGCATCAAAAATGAATTCTTCAGAACGTGTTGTGAAAAAAAAAATGCAAAAACATGTCGATTTCAAATATATGCGGGAAGTCAACTGTCATACCACTCTCCCACCCCTTGGTCACTCATACAATTTGAATAGGGAAAGTTCTAAGTGTGACACAGCATTGAAAAAGTAATTCCATAAGGAATTTAGACATGTGTATATTCGCTACCTAACTTTTGACGCCCTCTTGCGGGAAGAAGTTACTATTTCGTATTCCAACTTTGATTGATTGAAATTTGATTTGAAAGCTATAGTGAACAATTACTGAAAACAGCAGATATTAAAAAAATAACTATTCCATGAACTTACAAATTGGAAAATGTTGCTTTAATTGTCCAAAAACGTCAGGCAGCGTTTCGGGACTAACTTATACTCATGTATGTTGGGATGATTGGATTCGAAATTATAATAAGGTTTTCCAATTTTTGAGTTTACGCAATGTCCAAATTTTTTATTCTTCAAAAACTTTTATTCGACTTGCCCTGTTAGTATGTATGTATGTGTAGGACAAATCTTGTAGCTTAATTTTGAACCACTTCTAGTTGTCCGATCAACTTGAACTTTGGTGGATGTTCATAATTGCGACAACAATGCATTATGTAATTTCGTTGAAAAAAAAAAAACAACAAAATGGCAGCTTCATGATGGCGGATAAGGTTTGTAGTTATGGTCCGATTCGATTCAAAATTGAATTGGGGGGTTTTGGGTACAGATTTTGTCTGAAAACAAATGAATGAAATTGTTGAAAAGCTTTCATACAAATGCGATGAAGAGGAAAAAAAAATTTCAGACGTGCGACGTAGGTTATTCTGTTCGTAACAGATCCATGAGGTGGCCGAGAGTGCAAAATAGGTATTTTTGCGCGGTAAAATTCGGTTCTGTTACGCACAGAATAACCTACATCAAATATCTAAAAAAAAATATTATTTTCTTTTTAGCGCATTCGTATAGAAGCTTTCCATTATCATTTCAATTAATTCCATTTAGTCATACTGGAAACTTGTAAAAACCCCATGTACCAATTTTGAATCGAATCGAACCACAATTGCAAATTTCGTTCGTCATCTTGGATTTGCATTGACAAAAAACATAATTTCCTATCCTGAAAATCCCCAAATACTAATATATATTCGAATCAGATCATGATTACAAATTTCGCCCGCCATCTTGGAGCAACCATTTTGTTTTTTCGCATTGAGTCGAATCGGACCATAATTGCAAATCTCGTCTGCTATTTTGGAGCCGCCATTTTGTTTTTTCGTTTGGAAAAATTCCATTTCCATTTCCCGCAAGAGCGCGCCAAAATAAAAAGTTAGGTAGCGAAAATTGGCATGACTGAATTCCTTCTGAAATTACCTCTTCAATGATTTGTCACACTCACTACTTTCCCTATCCAAATTGTTTGGGTGATAATGACCAAGGGGTGGCGGGAAAGGTTAGACAGTTGAAGTTAAGATAGGAAGATGTCCCCTTTGGATTAAAAATCGACGTGCTTTTGTATTTTTACCACAACACATGCGTTTTGAAGATATTCGATCTGTTTCGTTTTCGGTGCCCCACCCTGTAATATAGATTCATTCAATATCTTACTACACAATATTATAGTCAGCAAAACGAAAAATACCAATTCAGTTAACAAGAAAGGGAATGAAATTTGTAAAAACTCATATAATAGGGTGGTATAGATTAAAATTTTTATGAAATATAAATAGTTCCTAAAAATCATGACTGAGAATTTCCATATCACTTTGAGCACTTATTTTTTTATTTTATGTAGTCAACAAAAATTTTGGAATAGGGGTGGAAATGTTCCTCGAGCTCCTACGAGTAATCCGCTTCAATTCAATTTGATTCACCTTATATTTTTTTATGAAATATGGAATGGTAGGTTCATAAATAAGCTTCTTTTCAGCGTCGATCGCTTTATACTGGTTAACGTCCGTTTCAACTCGGATAGTTGGATCTAGTATAAGAGCGTTCTTTTTCTTATCTTGAAATTTCTGAGTTCACTACTGAAACTGCTGTTATTTCAAGTGCTTTTTCCATTTTTATTCTCGCTACTATAACTGCCGTATTTTTCATAACAATCTGAGAATATACAGCACATATTTTGGTTCAATTTACGGTTTCATAAGCAGACTTATTCAACCAAAACAAAAAATAATTGTATTTATGCTTCGATTTTTGATTCATTTCTATGTACACTTGCTGTTGAATCTGCAGTACGTATTTTATTGTGGTTTTACAGTAGACATTCAAGAGTCACCAAAATTATTATGAATATTCTGAGATCTGGGATATTCCAAACGAAACAACACATTTTTTGCACGCGCAAGAAGTTTCCATTACTAGTGGTAGTGCGCATAAAAGAGTTATATACATGACTTTTTCCAATACTTTGGTTTCTCAATAAAGAAATGGAAAAACCAGTTATTATTAAAGTTTAAAACGCAAACGTCTGATTTTTTATTGTTTTGGCAGTGACAGTTACATATGGCGAAATCATTTCAGTCAGTCGTAGTACAAACCCACCAGATAAAATCAGAACAAATAGTTGGTTGTCAGGGTGCATTTTGAAAATTTCAGTTATTATTATATTAAATCGCTATTACTGTTAAACCGGAATCAGATAAATTTCGTAAATTTATGAAAAGTCACTTCAATTATAGATGAATAAATTGATTTCAGTGATACATCTATTTTATCTGCCGATGTGATGGAGTCAGCTGAAGCTTAGAACTCCTTCCAGTGGAGTCTAGACTACTACACGAAAAAGGAAATGGTGCACTTGATAGTTTGTGTTCTCAGACAAAAAATATCTGAGTTAACAGAACCCGTCATTCCTGCGAATTTCGGAAAAAATATAAGATTGTCAACCCTGTGCTCAGAGTTTTCTTGTGATGAAAAGCGATTGAAATGAGAATAATGGGTATTTAAACAACGTGGGTGTGTACATTTCTGCACGCCAGACAGAAACTTGTTTTGGTACTCTGGTCTAACATAGCCTAGTTTGACACGTAAACACACAATTTCGACGTTGACATTGAAAAAATACATCAATTACATTTACTTGATCGTAACAGGTTTGTAGTGAAGAGAAGATGTAACTTCAACATGCTTGCACGCAAAAGAAACAATAAGGGCTCAACAATTTGTTCACTTTGTGAGCTGCATGTTGAATACTTCCGTTAATTATTGCTATTTAGAAATTCGATACACCGATACTCCTAAAATTACGCTATTTTCGTCAAAAAAATTTGTCTTAATCTTAATTTTAAAGCTATATAGGATCATTACCATATTTCAGTATTGAATAACATCAAAATAGAAGATGCAAATTTATTTGTATTTATTACTAAGTAACATCTATGGTCTTACACAGGGTACTCCATAAAAAAGACATTGAATTTTATTCACACGAACACCATTTGGGTTTTATTGCTTTATATAAAATTTTACGTATAGTACCTACAATATTGCATACCTGAATTTTCCATTAAGCCCATTGAGCTGCATTTAAGTCTCAGCTGATATATCGTAAATCAAACACTAATACACTACCAACGGGTTACTTTCATTCGTTAATTTTCCAATGGTTTAGGCATAATAAATATACATATAGAAAATCTTAAATGTGTAGACGTTTCTTTACCTTTTCTGAGATTTGTTCAATATCCCACTCAGAATTATTCAGACATCATTCATTTCGGATATTATAGGCTGATTTTGAAAAATTACCGATATCTGATTCATATCACAAAAAGTTATATACAACATATAAATATAAACGATCTGCATTTTTGTGTCTATCACGACGTTGCGGTAAAGGGTATCTTATTTGAGATAAAGGATGAACAAAAAATTACAGAAAATCTTACTTGTAGATATCACCCGGTGTATTATCAAAAAAATTATGTTCAGCTTACATATCTCCAAAAAAGTTCCTCAAAGAAATACGAAAATCATGCACATGCACTCAAAATATACACTACAACTAACCCAGGCATCTGTAAACCCCGAACATGCTTGCGACGATGGCCGGAAGAAACATTTTCACATTGCCTGCCTCGATTTTACAGGTACCTGTGATTTCACAGTCCTTTGGCAGCGATTTTAACAGTATCATAGGCTTTGGTACTTTTCGAGACTTTTTGTAAAACCGCTAGGTTTTTGGACCATATGCATGAATTTTGATGCAAAATTATTGTACCGACAGAAAAAGACCTGTAACGCAATATGTTCCCTACTTATAAGACAGGCAGAAAGAAGCAGCAAGTTTTTATTTAATTTTATAGTTGTTATATTTTCTTCATTGATAGGAGAAAATGCCATACTTGTGTAAGTATATTTCGTGATTCAATAATCACTCAATCCAATTAACTACAGGCCCATTAGTCTCCTATCCGTACCTTCCAAAGTAATGGAATCAATAATTGTAGAAGATATGTCAATATTTTTAACAAAAAACGCAATCATACCATCGGATCAACATGGCTTCGTCAGCGGTAAATCCACCACCAGCAATCTTCCACAGTGCTTGAACGATTGAACGACAGCTCACGATATAAAAATACCGACAGATATCGTTTATCTTGACTTTGCCAAGGCTTTCGACAGGGTCTCAGTGAGGAGGCTAATGCATAAACTTGACACACTCGGTATTCGGGGCCAACTCAACCTATGGATTGAGAATTGCATGGCAGATAGAACTTTCAAGGTCAAAGTGGGACATTCTTTTTCTTCGAAAATACAAGTAACAAGTGGAGTTTCCCAGGGGTCTGTTCTTGGCCCACTCCTCTTCGTTGTTTATACAAGTGATCTTGCTCTTCATATGAAGTCCTGCAAGTCGTTTCATGCCGATGACACTAAACTTCATAGAAATGCTGATGTTGAACATCAATTCCCTCAAGAAGACCTCAACTCGATTTGTCAGTGGTGTTAGAATTGGCTTTTACCTCTTAATGTCGACAAATGCGTCGAACTTCATCAAGGAAAGAACAATCCACTCCACACGTACACAATAAACGGTCAATCTTCACGTATAGTGTCCTCACTATTTGGGAGTGACTATCAATACCGACCTAACTTGGTCCGAACATATTATATCCACATGCAAACGCGCCAACACACTGATCTACCCCATCTATCATATTCGATTTCCATAAAACTCTATAAAACCTACTTTCGTCTATTTATGGAGTGTGCAGGTCCGGTGTGGTTTCCTGTTCTGGGGTGCTATTCTCGAGTTCGTACGTATGAAAATTCGATTTACTGTTACATGAAATGTGTAAATTTGTCTCTTCCATTCGTATATGAATTGGAAGTCAAATGATTCGAGAATAGCCCCCCTGGTGCGCGACAAGAACCTGTTGGAAAATGTTCAGCGTCGAGCCACGCGCATGACTTTTGGTGAAGTGCGTCCAACTTATCACGAAAGACTCAGTACGGCACAACTGAAACCGTTTGACCAACGTCGACTCCGTGGGGACCTCATCATATCATTCCGTATAGCTAAGTATAATTATGCTGATCAGAAAAAACTGTTTGTTTTCAATAATGATTCGCGGTTACGTGGTCACACTCTCAAATTGAAAAAGGAGAAATTTGCCACAAAGCAGAGACAATTTTTTTTTGGTGAATCGTATTTTCGAAATATGGAATAACTTATCCAACGATGTTGTGAATTCTGACTCAGTGAATAGTTTTGAAAACAAAATAGACATTTACTTATTTGCTTAATAATTTATTGTTTCTATGCATATATTAAATATTTTCATTTTTCTTTTTACACGAATTATATCAACTTGTTAATCTCTTTTAGTTTTTAGGCTTACATAGGACTCTGTCCTCAGCCTTTATTTATATGTAATATTGATAATAATAATAACTCTGTGTAGAATAACCCTCAGTATAAGCTCGTCCCGGTGAAGTAAATAATGTCCCTAGATCCCTCTGTATCGAAAGTTCAGTCAGAGCGCAACACCCTCTGCGCTAGTCGTACCACAGAACACCTAACCGACACAGAAGAACCAGTCAAGCTTCCCTCCAAAATGAATTGTGGCACATGCGCGAAGTTCGGCTTGTTTCTTATCAACCTCAAATTTGTAGACGTTGTATTGTTGTCATTGATAGGTGTTTGGTATTTCATTGTGAACAAGTGTTTTGTATCTTGTACCATTAATTTGTGTTGTATTATCATTTATCGTGTAAATAACAAATATTTGTGTTTACAAAGATCGCTACATGCCAAGGTTGGAGTGTTTCTGCTTATTGAGGATGTATCTGAAAGTCTAGGTATACAACGATGTCTTTTTTTAGATTTCCAAGAGATGTTGAAAGGTATGGTTTCTATGAAATAGCTCAATGTTACTATGGCACTCTTTATGGTATTTTTAAAACACAGATCAACTGAATACCTTATGAATCAACAGATATACCTTGTATTCTATTGACATAATTTTATAAGAGCCAAAGATTGGATGAGTTGAGAGCCTGTAATCAAGAAGATTCATTAGACAAATCACCAGAAGCTCTGTATGGTCTTTATGGTCATGATCGTCTGTGTGAACTTAATTTTGAGAGTAACATGCATTGAAATTAATCCAAAGTGGAATTTTTTTTATTCCTCTAGCAGTTCCAACCATTTTTTCCCATGACTCAAAACTAAAAAATGATGGTGACAATGATCTGGAAGAAAACGCTGTCAGGCGGGTGAAATATAATATTTTACCAAGTAAGAATATGATGAATGTACTCTTGATGGCCGTGTCTAAATCCAAGCTATCGTAGATCCATATTTTTGTATCTACACTTTATAATATACTTGTATATTATGTGAAATGAAACGAACCACATCTGCTAGAGAACTGTCTTCATTCCTGATTTGACATCAGGTCAACTATATCAATCTACGACAGAACCATGGGCGGCTCGTTAATACATAATGCTGTCAACTCATACAGGGTGTTTCCGAAATTAGAGCAATAAATGAAACGGGGAAATAGCAAACGAAAAATCAAAACGGAATGAAAGAATACCCTTTTCTCGAAAAAACCTTATCATAGAAGATATAGGACGTTGTAGTTCTCGGAAAATTCTAGCAAACTTTCGGGAACCTCTGGCCAGAGATCAACGGCCCACCGAAGCGATGACAAAAAAATGCCGGCGCGTATAAATAACTTTGATAATGTTGCCGACGTTTAATGTTGAAAGATGGTACAGTTCCCCTTTAATGGCAAAGCTCGCGAACTGATCGATTTAGAGTCTATTGTTTGTGGTGGTGTTTTTTGATCATATCGCTTCTTGCATTTATTAGGACCTTTGTGACTATTTTACGTGCATATCATGGATAAATTTTGGTTAAATCGTTTGACGAATCCATTCGTTTTATGTAGGTAGGTACTGCATTCGTATTTTCTCTACCTACATCTCTGTTTTTCAAAATTCCTACAATCCCTATTAGACTCACCACTATGGAAAATGTCAGTGTTGTTAGGTATTATATGCATACGTTATTTGAAGGTACTTTTCCAGAAACTCGATATTTCAATCGGATAATAGACGAAAATTTTGAAGCTATTATAATAATAATTATTCACGAATATCAATAATAACAGGCAGTGTATAATATAATATTGAAAAAGACATTGGCATAGAATAATACACAAATTATTTCAGTAAATAAAGTGCAGGACTCATTTAAGTTCAATTAAGAACTTGTCTACGAGTAGCAATCTAAACATTTCTTTTGTTCCAGTTCGTAAAAAGTAATATTAAGGTATGTATCGTGCGGAGTTTGAAGCAGTATAACAGTTACATTAATGAATGAATATAGATTTTGTATTATATCATCAGTTCTGTATTTAGATGTACATTCTGTATATTGTTAAAACAATGATGGAGGGATGACGTTTGGTCATTAGACAGATAATAAAGACATTTCATCTTGAACGTAATCAATTATCTTTGAAGAGTTATTTCATATTGAAATATAGAAATAATACAGATATGTATAGTTAAACCTAATTGAAACTAGTTGATACTAAGTGTGATTATATAATTATTGAATTGTAGATAGATGGTGAGTATAAAGGATTATATTTCAATTACATTACTGATTATGCTTCTTTCTATGTTGAGAAGCCAAGCTTTCAATTTTTTTCGAAAAGAGCAGTGGAATTAACTTTTTTCAGGTCATCTGGCATCAAATTGAACAGACGAGGAGCGAGGTAGGAAAAACACCTTTGTCCAATTGATTTTTGCGCTCTTCTTGCTCAAAACTATCTGCGATTTGACTTTTTGTTTCTTTTTCCAGTGTATTCTCTTACTATTTTCCACATTGCCTTAGAGTTACCTGAATTTTGAATGATTTTATTTTTATAGAATTTATATTTTGTTTTCTTTATCAAGAGATTCAATTTATTGCGGCAGCTAAGATATTCGTTCTTGATTAATAAGTTTTGGGGTTGTCTAATAAGTTTTTGGCGTAAGCGGTCTCTATAATTTATAGATGTTATAATCCCATTTGTTATCCATTCTTTTTTTTTTCTTGTTGATGTCGTTGTGGATTAGTCGATGGTATATTTGATTTTCCTGACAAACAATTCTGTGCATGTCTCGGCATTTTCTGAACTATAAATATCTTGCCACCGTTCACATTGGATTGATTGAATAAATCTTTGCTTATTCAAATGTTTGTATAATGTATGACTTTTGGTGACTTCGCTCTCATCCATAGAAATGTCAGCGCCAATAATGAATGAGTAATGGTCAGTAATATTGGTTTTAATAACAGCTGGAAAAATGGCGGTAGAGTATTTTTCGCTCTTTACTTTTACGAAAGCATGGTCAATACATGTGGATGTAGTTGGGGTTACTCTAGTGGGACAATTTATAAGAGATGTGAATCCTTTTTCTGAGAGTATATTGATGTATTCTTCTGTCAGGTATTGTTGTTCATGGTGGCTTTTGTTGCTTACGTACCTATGATTCCTTCGAGATTGAGATAGTGTTATTGTTTGAGTTTCAGTATCTGTGATTTTATTTGTTAATCTTGAGGATCATGACCAACAACAATTGAGTTTTATTTGTGCACATGTTTGATGTCCTGAGTTTTTAAAATGGCACACGCACACGTTTACGGAAATAATGAACTGATATGCTTCTAATTAATGGGAAAACATATCAAAATTCTGAGGCTGCATCCCGTCTTTATGCAGAACGGTTTCCTAATCGTGTTCATCCTGCTGGTCGAAGGTTTGTAGCACTCGTCCAAAGGGCTCGAGATACAGGTGAACTAGGCACACCAGAGGCCGAGATGCCGGAAGAAATAGACCTCGCCGAATAATTAATGTTGAAGAACAAATTTTGGACGTTTTTGCAAATGATCCAACGTCAAGTACCCGCGGCATCGTTCGTCAGTTAGGGGTTTCGAATGGAGTTGTCTGGAGGACTTTAAAGGAGGATATGCAGTATCCCTTTCATTATCAGCACGTGCAGTCGTTGCAGCTAGAGGATTATTCTCGAAGAGTTAATTTCTGTGAATGGATACTTCGTTAACATGAACTGAATCAAAATTTCCTGAATGAAATTCTATTCACCGATGAGACGACATTCACACGAAATGGTATTTTCAATCATCATAATTACCATCATTGGGGTGTTGAAAATCCACATTTAACCAAACAAACGAATTTTTAACATTGATTTTCTATTAATCTTTGGGGTGGAGTGGTGAACGGAGTTTTGACAGGACTTCACGAGTTGCCGCCAAGATTAGACGGGCTTTCTTATTGGGAATTTTTGCGGAACGATGTGGATGAACTTTTGGAAGATCTGCCATTGGGAATCAGTCAGAGAATGTTCTTCATGCACGACGTAGCTCCTACTTATTTCCATGCAGAAAATCAAGAATTTTTAAATGGAGAATATCCACAAAAATGGATTGGCCGAGGAGGGCCTATACCGTAGCCACCACGCTCTCCGGATCAAAATGTGAAGGACTTCTTCGTATGGGGTTTTTTGAAGAATTTGGTTTATGCGCCACCAAACTGGAATATCGGGAACCGGGAAAATTTACGCGATAAAGTAAACAACATCGTTCAACAGATGCGACAACAAGGTAGTTTTCAGCGTGCTTGTGACTCGTTACTTCGTCGTGCGAGACTCTGCATAGAAAGTGGTGGCGGTCATTTCGAACACCTGCTGTGAAATAAAGTTCCGTTTATTTTCAGTAACTTTCTACTCCCCTGTTATGAACTTAAAATTGCCGTATTACCCTCATTTTGATTCAATTCAGTGTTTTTATTTAGGTTCAGTTCGAAGCCAATTGTAATAACTGGCAAGGTTTACGAAATAATAATGAACTTGCAATGGTGCGGAAATACGAGTAATGAACACAATACTAGGAGATGGGCGCCCTAGAAACTGATGAATGAAACCAGTGCTTCCCAAACAATCGTGCGTGAATGAGTTCATTTTTGGAGAGTTTCAAGTGTTTCAGAAAAAAGGTAAATGCTTTTCATTGTGTTATTCTGTCTCATAGAACACCCCATTTCATTTATTGCTCCAATTTTGGAAACACCTTGTATAATATATTTTTCAAACCATTTACTGGTAACGTGTTTTCATAACTGACCTTCCAAACACTGTCGATTGACAATAATAGGACTTTACTGGAGAAAGGTCTGTCAAATACTTGGGGTTCAAAGACACCATGACAGCGGCTCAAATACAAGATCGATAGAAGCAAGTACCCCGTACATATATATCCATGTTCGACAATTGTCCAATCAAGTTTTATTATAATTTTCGTTTCAACCCCATCTTTGTTACCTGGTCTCTATAAGCTCCTGGACATATTGTACTGAACATCAATATTTTGGAGATTCTCATAATGAACTGTACCTGTACGGTGACATTGAGATAATCAATCTATCATCATGAGAGCTATAAAATTACGGGCGACGGTATATCGAATATTTCCAAAAGCGGTTCACTTCAGATGTTTTCCAACTGACAGTTTGAATTTACCGCCCAGAAATGGCATGAAACAATCCAATTTTCAAATCGAGGTCACGAAAATTTTACCCCAAAAAATCAAATGGCCGCCTTTTGAGTGTAGGTTAGGTGTTCTGTGGTAGAACTCTCGAGTAACCCACTATTGAGGCGAATAATTCGCAACGATGCATTAGTTCGTCTCAGGACCAACGGGAAATCTTTACACGAAGTCTACCCGACAGCCCAGCCGAAGACGACCCTGTTCTGTTTGGACTCTGACTTGACCAGGTCTTATAGTGGAGCGATTTCTCCAAAGCGGCATCAGTTGTCCGACGCATCTCACTATTTGATCGAGTACCTCGAGGCATCTGAGTAAATGCATGATGAGCTAGCTCATATGATGTTGTTAAGTCCTTACTATTATTTAAGAATAATTCGGTGAACTCTTTGATATTTTATTGGGTAATAAAAAACAGTAGAGAGACCGCGCAGTCCACGTGAACTGCTTGGTATTGGTCAATATCAGACAATACTGCACTGTAATTGGATATAACGCCATAAAGTCCTCACTTCTATATATGCCAAGACACATTCGTCATTCCTCAAAATTGATATTAAACAGGTTCCTCAGGTGATTGCAGGTTGCGTTGGGTTTGGTTACTTTGGTCTTGGATGAGCCGTTATCAGATTAAGATAGATATATCAGTATGAGTATATACCATTATATCACCAGGTTTTTTAGAATCATGTGAAAGTATTTTCAATCAAATAAAACTGGTTTGTAACGAAAACGAACAACATTTAATTCAATTATAGATTCATAATACAAAGAATGAGTATTTTGTTACTATTTGATTCGCTCCAAAATCAACGTAAAGTTAAAGTGAAATAGGACGGAATATGGATCGAGAGGGACGGACTGCAAATTCTATGAATTATTTTTATAATCAGTGTCGACTACCTTTGTGCTAATGGAAAATATAAGCGGCACTTCTGACGTGCACAAACATATTTATTCAATCGATTTTGAGTCGATATTTTGTTGACGTTGGTTGTGAATGAGTGAATTTTATTATGCAAAAATAGGTAGAATACATGAAGTTATAATAACTTCTACGAACTCACAGACTAACGATAACACCTTTCATTGAATGTTATACAGTTCGGACTGAAATAGTCCCCCCCACATTTATATTTTGAATGGTCTGATATTTTCAGCAAATTTGGCACACCCGTATGGGGTTGGTCACGTGGCACCTCAATGGAAAGGTATTTCAATTTTGTGTATAAATTAAGCATTCATATTATGAATAATGTGTATTTTCATTTCACTAATGCAAAGTGAAAATGGACGTATGGTATCTTAAACCACATTCCAAATCAAGTATTCTATGGCTTCCTCTATATTATTTCCTAAATGATAAATTTACTGAAACTTCTGCAGCTGAAGCAATACACTGCATCTTTAAAAGATTATGCCACTACGAATTACGGTATGTAATAAAATAAACCATTTGGAATCACAATCTAAAAGTTTAATTTTTTATTACTAGATAGATATTGATTACATTATCAAAATAATGTTCCAAATACAGCGCTTCTGAAATGGAGAATGGAAATACAGAATACCAAAAAGTAGTTATTCACAGTTGTCTAACTTGGGTTTGCTGGAGGAACTACTATTTAAATCGATTACTATCGGTTTAATATTTATAAAAGGTTTTCTATAGCTGTCTTCTACTTTCGAAACATGCATTATACAGTAACCCCAATGCCGTTCAATTTCAGCTTCACTCTCATGTATTAATTTGATGACGGACTCACTGAATTTTGGATGTGTGTTTCTCTTTCTCACATACGTTTTTATTGAACTCCAAATTTTTTCGATTGAGTTGAATTCACAATAATATGGTGGTAACCGTGAAACTACATGTCCATGATTCAATAACATATTTTTTCTCAAGACTTTGCTCTTTTACTAGTGATGATTAATCATCTTTTTTTTCGACGGGGATCAACCAGAACATTTTCATTTTCTAGGAAAGAGATTATACATGCTTTCCGCCATGACTTATCAGACAATTTTTCTACTTGTCTGGAATGGTATGAGGCGTTATCTAAAATAATCACGGTGTTTGATGCAAGGTTAGGTAACAACGAGTCGGTAAACTACTTTTCGAATAATTCCGCATCCATATCTTTATGGTAGTCCGCACTACACTTCGAAATATTCTTCGCATACAGTTTCAAAGAGCCTCGAACAAATCCTTTCTGCTCTAGAACTAGGCAACATTCCTACAGTTCTCAATGTTCCATCTGACATTTTTCTCTTGACATCATGAGTATTGTACCAAGTTTCGTCCAGCCAGACTAGGTTACGATTATCATTTCGGAACTTTGCGACAGATATTCATTACGCATTTCAACGATTCTTCGGGATTCAATTATACACTGATGTCGATTTATTGTTTTGTATCTGAATTCCATTTGCAATAATATTTTCCGGAATGAATCTTTAGATTTATATGGATAGTATACACCTTCTTTTATAGTTTCCATAAGAATTTCTTAGAACGAATGATTCCGATTTTTCTCGAAAAATCTGTGTACGATTCTCTTAACCGCTTTCTCCGTAGCCTTGTTAACTTTTTTTAAAGATCGTTCCACCTGAAGTTTTTGTTTTGTTGACAATGCGGCTGATACTGGAACGGCTCAATAAAGTTAGCTCACATATTCTCTATTGTTATTATTCTCAGTAACAAACTTTTTATACATATTGAGAACAATTTGTTGAGTCTCCACAGGTATCGTATGTCACCGATTAATGACACGGGATTGTTTATTCAACGTCGATGATTCATTTTGTAATTCCAGTGGCCTCCAAAGAAGTCTGTTTTCATTGTTACCATTATTCAAATTCATAATATCAAATGGTCTCCAGATAACATTTTGATCACCTTCATCAAACGGACGCCAAAAAGCCATAATGGTATTGTTGGGGAGCTCAAGGAACACTTTGCAGTTCTTATTTATACCTACTGATTCAATAGGCCATAATGGCAAAATGGTTTGGGTGTATTACCAGCTTGTAATTACAGAGATTATTTTCAGAAAATCCAAGAATTGAGGTATACAAATTACTGTCTGAAATGGTTAATAGATTTGGTTCTGGGAATTCCTAAGTATTTGTCAAAACTGAATAATAATTCAAAAGAATAAACTATTTGACCTTGAAATGTTGATTTAGGGAAGAACCCTTTAGTGTGAACAATGCTAAGGCTTGAATGCCTATTCAGATATATGGGTGCCCATAATGGGTTTTTGAAGTATATGCTTTTGTCAGACAGCCATACGGAAATTGGTGGAAAAATTCTAGCTGCTGGGAAAAGTTAGTGATGTGAAGAATAAAACCCGAGCACGTCGCTTAAGAACAGCCGAGAATATTGCTGCTGTAGCCGAAAGTGTTCAAGAAAACCCAGGTTTGTCCATTCCTCGTCGTTCTTTGGAATTACGCATTCCAAAAACGTCATTACACCGTATTTTGCGTAAAGATTTGGGTCTAAGGCTTATAAAGTTCAGTTAACACAAGAACTCAAGCCAGCCGATCATCAACAACGTCGTATCTTTGCCGATTGGGTGCTTGAAATGCATGAAAATGATCCGGAATTCCATCGAAAAATCATCTTGACTGATGGGTCCATTTCCACCTCGGTGGCTTCGTCAACAAGCAAAATCGTCGCATCTGGGGCACGGAAAACCCAAGAGTTATTGTTGAAAAGCCTCTCTATCCTCAACGTGTGACTGTTTGGTGCGGTTTATGGTCCGGCGGGGTCATTGGACCTCACTTCTTCGAAAATGAGGCTGGAGCACCAGTTACGGTGAATGGATTGCGCTATCGACAGATGATTAATGATTTTTTTATGGCCGGAACTGGATGGTATTGATCTGGATAACGTTTACTTTCAACAAGACGGCGCGGCGGGAAAAGTTTCCGGACCGTGTTATCTCTCGAAGAGGTGATCACAATTGGCCACCGAGATCTTGTGATTTAACATCCTTTGGGGCCACGTGAAAGAGAAGGTGTACGCCAACAGCCCAGCGTCGATTCAAGAACTCAAAGATGGAATTCGTGAGGCTATCGAGGACATAGGGCAGCCACTTTGCGATTTGATTATGGAAAATTTCATGAAAAGGATATGGTCCTGTAGACGTGGTCGTGGTGGTCATTTGGCTGACGTTATTTTCCATTATCAACGGCACACCTTCCTCTTTATAATGAAATAAACATCCGATCATTTATCTCACAAAATGGCATTTTCCATTGAATATCAAAATAACACCTCTTATTGGAAAACCCTATAGATGCGGTAGAAATCATGGATTTAGGGACTCATGCCTGGCTATCGGGAAGATTTGTAAGCTTTGCCAAAATCCCAATCATTTTGCAATTGTATGTAGAAATGTTCATAAAGGAACTCATAACTGTAATGAAATCAAGAACCAAGAATGTCAAGAATCCAACGAATCAGATTTTACCATAAATACTGTTTACCTCATCAATTCGTTGCAAAAAAAAAATATTTGGTATAAAAAAATGTTAGTACAAGGTGAGTTGATTGAATTCAAACTTGATTCTGGGAGTGAAGTAGATATTTTACCTTACAAATATGTTAAAATGATAGGTTTGCAGAATAACATGCAAAGTTGCACTATGAAATTGGAGGCTTATGGTGGATTTGCAATCGAACCTATGGGTATAGTGAGTGCTGAAGTAGAAACGTCAGTAAAATTTCATGTGGTGAATTTTGTAGTGGTAAGAGGTGATTCTCTTCCAATTTTAGGGTTAGAAACTTGCATAAAATTAAATTTAATCAAACGATTAGATTCTGTACAGTCTTCACAACGAAATACCAATGATAAACACATATTTTTTGTAGAATTCAAAGATTTATTCGAAGGCATAGGTTGTTTTCCTGATGAGTGTAAAATAAAATTGACATTTGATGCCATACCTTTTGCAAGTGCTGCACGAAGAATACCTTTCAAAATTAGAGCCAAATTTAAAGATACCATAGATTTAGTATTGAGAAAAAATATAATAACTGCTGTTAATGAGCCAGTCGAATGGGTTTCCAACGTAGTAATCGTTGAAAAACCTAATGGATCATTACGAATATGTATTGATTCTGTTCAACTCAATAAATTCATTATCAGGGAAAGGTATACAATTCCAACTATTGAGGAACTTGCGCTGAATCTTTCTCATAAAAAGTATTTTAGTGTACTAGATACGAGGGCTGACAATAAAGTAAGGTCTCCAACGCTGCAACTTCGCCGGATCACGCGCTAGGCGAAATCTGGCAACACCGCCGTGTTCCTTGGTTCCCCCACTACCACTTTGCTGCTGGGTGAGGCTTCCCCGACCGCTCAGTCTTGGCTGAGCAGCCGTCAACGATGGAGGTACCACTCGCGTCAGCGTCCAAGTGCGAATTGCGTTCTGTAATACGTTTTTTGAGTGCGAAAAAGGTGACACCTATTGAAATCCATCGTCAACTAGTTGAAGTTTACGGGGAAAAGTGTATGGACATAAAAAACGTGCGTAAGTGGAGCCGCGAGTTCAATTCCGGGCGCACTAATGTTCACGACGAGGAGAGAAGTGGCCGACCGTCGGTCTCGGATGCGATTGTTCAAGCAGTGGAGGCAGAAATGCTCAAAAACCGCCGTGCGACAATTAGGGACTTGGAAGAGAAGCTTGGAGGAGTGTGTAGCAGCGAAACAATCCGTCATATCCTTGTGAACAAGTTGCAGTACCACAAAGTTTCTGCCCGATGGGTGCCGAAACAGCTGACCGAAGACCACATGAAGCGGCGCGTGGAATGTGCGACCAAAGTTGTGGCCCGTTTTGAAGAGGAAGGCGATGATTTTTTGGAAGGGTTTGTTACGGGGGATGAAACGTGGGCTCATCACTACACACCCGAAACAAAGGAGTCGTCCAAACAATGGCGCCATAGCGATTCTCCGAAACCCAAAAAGTTTAAGGCGACACTGTCAGCAGGCAAGGTGATGGCTACGGTGTTTTGGGATCGCCACGGGGTATTGTTGGTGGATTTCATGCCAAGGGGAACCACTATCAATGCAGCAAGGTACTGTGAGACCCTGGAAAAGCTTCGTCGTGCCATAAAAAACAAACGCCCGGGATTGCTGAGCAAAGGAGTGAAATTTCACCACGACAACGCGCGCCCGCACACAGCCAACGTTACCCTTTACCTGCTCAAGACATTTGGCTGGGAAATCATCGATCACCCTCCCTATAGTCCCGACGTGGCCCCCAGTGACTACCACATGTTCCCCGCCCTGAAAAAACATCTCGGAGGGAAGAAGTTTGATAGTGACGCGGAGGTTCAGAAAGAGGTCAACACCTGGCTGCGCGAGGCAGACGGAGAGTGGTATTCTGCCGGCATAGACAAGTTCATCGTGCGGATGCGCAAGGTGTTGGAAAAAAATGGCGATTATGTAGAAAAGTAGCCAAGACCTTGGCCTTTCCAACGGTGTATCGCTTTTTGTAAATAAATGTCATTTTCTATGAAAAAAAAATTGGAGACCTTACTTTATTGTCAGCCCTCGTATAAATGATGGTTTTTATCATATAAAGCTTGACGAAGATTCTAGTAAGTTATGTTCATTCAGTACTATTTTTGGTACCTACCGTTTTCTAAGATGTCCGTTCGGATTGTGTAATTTGCCGGAATTGTTTCATAAGCTTGTTTACAAATATTTTGAAGATAAACCAGGTGTAACAGTATATTTTGATGACTTGTGCATTGCAAGTAAAACAAAACAAGAAAATGATATGATTATAAGAAAAGTTTTAGAAAGGGCCAGAGAGCTCAATATCAAGTTCAATTTTGACAAATTTCAATATTGTCTTAAACAGGTCAAATACTTAGATATGGTATTTTGTGAGAATAGAATGCTTCCAGATCCAGATAAGATAAAAATAATAGATGAATTAAAAGCACCTGGAAATAAAAATGAATTACAGAAACTTCCAGGAATGATTAATTACTTAAGAGAATTTATACCAAATTTATCTCAAATAGTATATCCACTTAGGGATCTATTAAAAAAAGATGTTATCTGGAAATGGAATAGCATTCATATGGAGACTTCAGAAAAAATCAAGAAAATTATCAGTAGTAACGAAGTACTGGCACCATTTGATCCCAATCAGCCCATTGTAATACAGTGTGATACATCTAAAAATGCTATGTCTCCTTCAAAATAACAAACCTGTCTATTTTGCGTCCAGATCAATGAACACTGCTGAATGTGAGTATGTGCAGGTGGAAAAAGATTTATTAGCTATAACTTTCTCTTGCAAAAAATTTCATAATTATGTATATGGTCATAAAGATTTTACCATTTATTCTGATCACATGCCCTTGACTTCAATAATCAATAAACCGCTGTATAAAATACTAAATAATAGAATTAGAAGACTGAAATTGAAACTTTTGATGAATTCACACTGAAATATTTGCCTGGCAGTAAAATGTATATTGCTGATTATTTGTCACGTTGTGGGGTCACTACGAAAGAACCTTTGGATGAATCTATGAGAGATGTTATACATTGTGTTGGAAGCAGAGAAATTAAATTTTCTGAAGAGAAATTATTTGAATTTGCACAAGCAACTAAAAATGACGAAATTCTTAGCATTGTATCAGATTTTTGCAAGGAAGGGTGGCCAAAAAATTTTAATTCAGAAGGTGAATTGAACCATTACTTCAAACTCAGAAATCAAGTTGAACTCGTTAATGACTTGCTTTATTATGAAAATAGGTTATTCGTTCCTAAAAAATTACGAAGATATATAATGAATTTGCTACATGAAACACATTTAGGTGTGACTAAAATTTGTGGTATAGTTAAACAATTTTTCTACTACCCCGGTATAAACTCTGACGTTAAAAATATGGTATCGTCTTGTATAATTTGTTCAAAATACCAAAAATCTAAAACACGGGATTGTCTCAAGAGTCATGAAATACCAAATATTCCTTTTTACAAAATTGCTGCTGATATAGCGGAATGGGCTGGTAATAGTTATTTGGTAATGATTGATTATTTTTCAAGATGGATAGAAGTTTTTAAATTACAAAATAAAACAAGCTCGAGTATAATTTCAAAATTTAAAGAAGTTTTTAGTAGATTCGGCATACCGAGAGAAGTGATAGCTGATAATATTCCCTTCAGCAGGTATGAAATAAAATCTTTTTCTAAGGAATGGAACTTTATCATCACCAGTCTAACGGGTTAGCTGAAAAAGCAGTAGGGATTGTGAAAAAAATGTTAAAAAAATCTCATGACTCAAAACAAGTTTTCAATTTGTTTTTGATGAATTACAGAAATGCACCAGTGGCGGGTCTCAGTTATTCTCCGACTCAATTATTACAAAGTAGAGTACTTAGATTGAAATTGCCACTTGATTCTGATAGGTTGAAACCCCAACTGGTACCAGAAGAACAATATAAGTTGATGCTAAATAATCAACAAGTCCAGCAGAAATATTATAATAAGAAGAGTAGAATAGAGTATGACTTTGAAATAAATGAAAAAGTTTTATTACAAAATATATACACCAAAATATGAGAACCCGCTGTGATAATTGATAAACTAACAACAAGAGCATACTTAGTTACAGATAAAAATTATAATATTCTTCGTCGAAATTCAATTTATTTAAGAAAAATTCTCAGAAGAATTGAAAATGGGGAAAAAGTGAAACCTCGCCCCGATAACTCCAATTACGGTAATCCCGGTGGTTCGGATGCTTTGAAAAATTAGTTATACTTTAATAAATAAAAACCTTGATTTTTTAAATCACCCTATATCTCATAAGAGAGTCCGAAAAGAATTCAATATTTTTTCATGGGAGAACTCAAAATACTTTCATCCATATTGTACAAAATTTTCAGCGGAATCCCATGACGGGTTTTTCATATACAAGGCGAAAAATGTATGAAAAAAGCTACGATCTGTACATTTTCCCATTGCTATATTTTCAGTCCAGTTTTGGCGGGTTTGCTGTAGTTCTTCCTCGTCCGGTCGCTTTTACTCGAAATAAAAATATTTCAATAAAATAGTGATCAGTTATTATACCGTACAATAGCGTACCGCATCCCTCGAAAAAAAGCCATAACTCGAATTATTATCTGCACAAGCATCGTCTAGTAGGCGATTCAATGGAAAAGTTATTTTTTCATGCTTAGTGTTTCTCAGAAGTTATATTATACTTATTACATCCGCAGAAGTTCGTTTTTTCGAATTTTCACTCTATAAAACAATAAAATAGTGAAAGTCTCAAAATAGCATTATTATCAAAGGAAATCGCCCTGTACTACAAAAAGATTTGGACATGAATATCTCATGAATTTGTCACATAACGAAAATACCACATAGGATAAATCAGAAAAAAATCATAATTTGTATGTAATTATTTCTATCGGCTTATATAGATATATATTAAATCAAATTCTCGGCATATTTTTACACCAAATTAACGTTTTATGTTTCAATTATGTTCTTGTATCTTCGAATCGTATATATGTTTGTATATAGTATATACCCCCTTTCAGAGAACGTTTCTCTTTCTTTTTCTTGTATTTGAAACATCATCTGAATCATCTTCGAATACCTACTTATTAATATATTCCTCTTATTTCGTAGTAGGCATGGATAACAATTCAAAGAGGATAAAATCAACAAAATTCTTATGTCAATAGTCGTTTTCTTGTTGTCATAAAGCCCGAGAACTCTTTTTGGTTTATTGGACTAATTGAAGTTTCTTTTTTACTGTTCAAGTTTATGTGATTTTCAGTGTTTGTTGAACTTTGCTGAACAATATGGCCTTCGCAAATAGAGTGAGTTGTTATGCTTGTGACCGAAATGTTATGAAATGTTGACATCATCGGAATCAACCAACATTTGTGTGGCCGTATCCAACGTTCCAGGCATATTTATCAATGGATAGAATTTATTTATAAGAGCGCCAGCAATCAGGTAATAGTCATGTAGCTTCGCAGCATGTATTGCTGTTATGGGTTGACGAAAAAATTTGAAAATTGACTTAAAATGTCCATTTCTAGCTTCAACAATCCATCTAGTAGTGGTTAGGTGCTAGGTGTTGGGTGCTAGGAATCGCACGTAAAAAGGTTAGAACTCGTTAATCATTGGCTCGCACAAGTTTCGACTTCTGAGGGCTGCCGTTCGTAAGGGGACGGCAGCTGGTTAACGGAAAAAACAATTTTTAAATTTTTTATTAAACGTGCCTGATTGGCTTCATTTGTCGTTAATTGCCTTTGATTCGGCGGTAGAAATGGTGGCATATAGTAATGCAAGCTAAGTTCTTGTAGACTATTGATTGAATCTCTGTAGTCTCTATCGACTATCACAATATCTCCTTCTTGAAACCATGTTTTCATTCCATTCAAATCAACTTGTAATTCGTGATTTAGAACACTTGCATCATTATTCCTAGCATCTGCGAAGTACGGCCCGTTGATTGCTAAGATATATCCATCGGGGGCAACTATGATCTCTGGTTTGACCAAGTGTTCATTCTTGTGGAAACAGTATGATTGCCTCAATACCCGGAAGTTACTGCTCTTTTCTATTTTATTGTAGGTACAATCTATATAAACTATTGCTTTGGGAATATCTGGTGTAGGATTGTACAGTTGATTCGTATAAGGGGATACATGACTGTTAATATAATTTTCTCTTGTTATTGAATTAAATCCAATATTGTTCGGTACGAACCTTTGTAAAAGAGATAATCTCACATTAGAAATAATGAAGCTTGCTGTTTGTCGAGAAGGATAACTGAACAATATTTTCAAAAACTCATCTGAAACTCCATGTTTCATTTTGATCAAAAATGTCAGCAAATGTTTTCTTTCGACATTTCTTCTCTTGCCACCTTGTTCAACAATATCACAAAATTCTAGTAATTGTCGAAAATGATTTTTTGAGATTGATGTCAGATACTTAAATTCGTCTTCAGTGAAACAATAGATATCTTCCCAGTTACAGAATGGCCTGTTTCTATTAGCAAATGTCCTCATTCTTTGAAGAAAATGTTGAAGATTGGAAATTATGTATGGTTTATTCACAAAATTCAAACCTCCATGCAAGTAATTTGGAAGGAAACCTTGATGATCAAGATGGTGACCACAAATTCTCAAGAAATCTGGGACATAGATATCAGAAGCAACAAAAATATCCACTCTACATTCTAAAGAAAGTCTTTGAATATTTTGAAGAGCATTACAAATAATGCACGCACGACTTGATACGCGGGACAACACATTGAGACGAAGGCAATTCGGGTTATTTTCCATAGCAATAATGTCATTCATTACTGTGTTATTACAATTGAAACATATTTTTGTATCATCATGAATATCAATAGGTGGATTTCCCGCAGTTTGTCTTCGATATGTTGCAATTTGCAAAACATCAATATTATCTCCTCTATTCAAACGCATTGAGAGTCTAGGAATAACATTTCGGTCACAAACATAACAACTCACTCTATTTGCGAAGGCCATATTGTTCAGCAAAGTTCAACAAACACCGAAAATCACATAAACTTGAACAGTAGAAAAGAAACTTCAATTAGTCCAATAACCCAAAAAGAGTTCTCGTGCTTTATGACAACAAGAAAACGACTATTGACATAAGAATTTTGTTGATTTTATCCTCTTTGAATTGTTCTCCATGCCTACTACGAAATAAGAGGAATATATTAATAAGTAGGTATTCAAAGATGATTCAGATGATGTTTCAAATACAAGAAAAAGAAAGAGAAACGTTCTCTGAAAGGGGGTATATACTATATACAAACATATATACGATTCGAAGATACAAGAACATAATTGAAACATGAAACGTTAATTTGGTGTAAAAATATGCCGAGAATTTGATTTAATATATATCTATATAAGCCGATAGAAATAATTACATACAAATTATGATTTTTTTCTGATTTATCCTATGTGGTATTTTCGTTATGTGACAAATTCATGAGATATTCATGTCCAAATCTTTTTGTAGTACAAGGCGATTTCCTGTGATAATAATGCTATTTTGAGACTTTCACTATTTTATTGTTTTATAGAGTGAAAATTCGAAAAAACGAACTTCTGCGGATGTAATAAGTATAATATAACTTCTGAGAAACACTAAGCATGAAAAAATAACTTTTCCATTGAATCGCCTACTAGACGATGCTTGTGCAGATAATAATTCGAGTTATGGCTTTTTTTCGAGGGATGCGGTACGCTATTGTACGGTATAATAACTGATCACTATTTTATTGAAATATTTTTATTTCGAGTAAAAGCGGCCGGACGAGAAAGAACTACAGCAAACCCGCCGAAAACTGGACTGAAAATATAGCAATGGGAAAATGTACAGTTCGTAGCTTTTTTCATACATTTTTCGCCTTGTATATGAAAAACCCGTCATGGGATTCCGCTGAAAATTTTGTACAATATGGATGAAAGTATTTCGAGTTCTCCCATGAAAAAATATTGAATTTTTTTCGGACTCCCTTATGAGATATAGGGTGATTTAAAAAATCAAGGTTTTTATTTATTAAAGTATAACTAATTTTTCAAATTGATATCATTCGACTCTGTATACGATGGAACATATCATTTAACATTCTTCAAGTGAATTTTGTCATTTTAGGTTGGTTTATTACTACAAGGTGTCCCAACAACCAAAATTCGTTTTGTTTCCATATTTGTGAATCACCTTGTATGAATTGTATCAACTGTGATGCTAGATGAAATGAATTTATAATATTATGTGATAATTCTACCTTTTCTCACATTTTCTCTTTATAAAACAACTAAATTATGAAAGTCTCAAAATAGCATTGTTTTCAAGTGAAATCGCCCTGTACTACGAAAAGATTTGGAAATGAATTTCTCATGAATTCATCATACACGGATGTGATGATGATCCCACAAAAGATAAATCCGAACTAAATCGTAACTTGGCAGATACAGAGTGATGAAAAGTGAATGTTTCTCATATTCAACACCCTGTATCTCGAAAACTAGTCATAGGATCGTGTTGCGCCCGTTGAAACATTTCATCGGAATGATCAATTCTACAACATATCAAAAATTCAAGAAATTTGACGGAGAGCTATTTTCCCATATAAGGTGTGCGGGGTCCTTTATTCTCTACTATAAGACGGAATTGAATGTTAGTGACTCATTCTTAGCTTTATGATGCCCAGGAGAAGCAAAATAAGAAGGAGCGGATTTTGAGCAGCTCTCATTCGTGTTTTTTCTGAACTAGTTACTGACGTCACTGACTAATAATTCCATCTTTTAGTATAATTAAGTTTATATCCAAACGGATATTCATTATAATAATTTATTACATATCTTCAAGTTGATCATTAACTATTATTCAATGGTAATAATAAGGAAATAAATTACAAAAAAATCACTCAAAAATTAATTCTTGGTATGAATAAAAAAGTATTCAATTGTAGTTATAAATTTTTTGAAGTAAAATTCTTGAGTTGGTGAGGCAAGAATATATATATATATATATATATATATATATATATATATATATATATATATATATATATATATATATATATACTGAATTTTTTTTTATGGAGTTATAGGAGTCGATTGAGACTAGAATATTGCAATTTCAGTAATTAATACTATGCTTCTATCAGTATGGAGGTCAAGAGTCCAAATATGCACTTTGTAATATGTAATGAAAGCCACTTTCTTCTGGTAGATGTTCGATTTCTGCATTGTGCAAGACATGAGCCTAGATAGGTTTTTGTGTATCGAGGATACGAATAATAGTAGATTACACCACGAGTCAATATTATTGACATTTCGAGAGAATATTTGCTATTATTGCGAGTAGTATAATCTACATTATTTACGACTAATTAATTTATTTTCGATTTTTGATGAACAACTTCATTTATCAATAAAATTCTTATAGAATTCTTCTTCCATATCCATCACATCTCCTACACTCTCCATCACATCTCCTACACTCTCCGTCATTTAATCACAAATAAATACGCTTTCAACAATTATTTATTAACATTGACAGTTTGCGTCAAACAATTGTCATGGCTGTTTTTGAAGACATTTCCATTCAAATACGATTATTCATATATCCGCTAGGGAATGATGATTCATTATTTCCGCGCGGGTTTAAGTTATGGATATACATGAGAAAGGTTTTATAATAACTGTATCCTTAAAAAAATCAAAATTTGTGACGCATTCAGCGATGTGATCGAATAGATAATCGCCACTCGCTATCAGGCACAAAACTGTTAAAATCCAAAATGTATTCTACTCATCTCCACAACTGGCATATAATAAGCCAAACTCAATTTTCCATATTGCATTTTTATTGTTTAGTTAGAAACAGTGTTTACGCACAAATCTAACATTCATAATCGTATATCCTCCAACCTAAATAGTCAAACAGGATGAAATGATGTCGTATTTACTGGTCGAGGTGTCGCCATTTGCTTTGATTGCTCATTGGTTGAGTATGTAACGTGGCACGGGTAGTGACATCTGCAAAGGAATTATACTCTCGTGTCAAGAGAATTTTTGTTCACAATGAGTTGATGTTGGTGTTTTCTAGGGTGAAGAGTGGAATCTTTACACTGCCAAAAAATCCATTTCAAGAGGATTCATAACAAGAAGCAAACATATCAATCAGTTGCAAATTGGAGTATATTCTGAATTAAAAATAATTTTTTTTCAGAGGATTATTCCATTCAAGAGCATGTATATTTTTGTTTAAAGATATCCTTCTTATCATTGTGTGATTGCACTGTGGAAACACACCACCAATTTCTCGAGTTGATGGAATTTCCACGTGGGATAGGTGATGCTTAGGTACTCCTCTATGGAGCAATTTTTTGTATTTTCAGTATATTATAAAGCGTGGAGTGGAATAAATAGTTGTAGTTTGATTTTACACTCCATGGATAATAATTTCATATCCAACACGGATCACGAATAGTTTTTGCATTTTTTTATTTCATATAATACTGTGCGGAACAAGTCATTTTCCGGTTTTCAATTATTCTATCATCATTCCTATTATTATCAATATATGCAAGCAAATTATTTTCTAGATTTTTTTGTGGTGAAAATGAAAGCTGATAGATATACAGGATCTTACTTTTGACCTCATTTCACAAAATGCACGCTTCTTTCACTAATTGAAATATGTTTGCAGGATAGGTGAAAGAGATAGAGTCATTTCGTGTTTGAGGTGCACTTCTGTTGATTTGTAAAGATAATTTATGATATTTGTTGACACCATTAGACAAATGCCAGAAGTCAATTAGGAAGACATACGTATCCAACGCTACAATTTTTGTAATGATAAAATATGACAGAATATCAAAATGAAATTATTGAATATTTGCCGAATACAAGATTTTACTTGAATTTTTATTTTACCATTATATCTATATTACTATATATGATGTATTTTTCATTTACACTTCGCAATTTTCCACTCTCAGGTTGTCGACATTAGCTTCCACAGATACGGTCCCTTTTCTTCTTAACATCTACGCTAATGCTATATCTCTTTTTCTTTCGTTGCCTCTGTCGATCTCACCACGGATATGTATTGTCTAGATATTTGTGTTGACAAGCGTCTAGCCGTACCATTCTACTTTTGATACCGTAGTTCCACATGCGCATTGTGACCGTAGCAAATTCAAAATAGAAAATAAGTGAGACAAAACACAAAACTTAGGTTATGTGTTTTATCAATTCAGAAATCAGACTAAGATCAAAGTTATTTTATTGAGAGGATATAAATATCTCAAAGGCATTTTTTAATGTGTAAAGTAATGTTTTTTTTCTTAAATTAAACACGAAGTTACACGAAGTGACGTTTAAAGACATTTACTATAATTTACCTACGTTTTCGGTGTATACATAAGATTAATAGCAGTGGCAGTATTCTTAATATCATCTGGCGTGAATAATTTACTTGGGCGTCTAAAAACGGCTTTGTTAGTTTTGAAGAGACGTCTTTGCTGAATTTTTTTATTGTTAGGTGTTTTACAGGGTATTCTGTTTAAATATTTACCAAAAGTACTGGAAGGGACCTCCGATGAGAGTGAATGTTGTTTATGTAGGAAAGGAAATTTTGAAAAATCAAAGATATTGAATCATTTCAAGTTAGTTCATGACAAAGCTCTCATCCTTGAACTTAAAATTCTCCAACGACAATGAATTTCATTGCTGGATAAGAGGATTCGAAAAGGATAGGAAAAGTGAATTTATTATTGAACATGTATACGAATATTATCAAAAAAGGAGATTCAGTCGCCACTGATCTAACACATTCAATCCAGATAGTTCTGGCATAGGATACTTACAGCCGTATGCATAGTCAATTCCAGCGACTCGCCAGAGTTTCGCCGCTCGCTACACAAGAACTATAATGCACAGTCGAGCTCCAAAAAAGTGGTACATCGCCAGCGTTTCGCCAAAATGTGACTTATCGCGTAGTTGTCACGTTTTTGGAGCTCGACTGTGCATTATAATCCTTGTGTAGCGAACGGCGAAACTCTGGCGAGTCGCTGGCGATTGACTATGCATACGGCTGTTAATGTTACAATATAATCAACGGATATTGCCAAACTCGACTAGTACTTATGGTATTAAATAAAGGAGACTAATCAAGAATTGGGTAAAATAATTTTGTGTGAATCTGAAAGAGAAACTATAGCTGCCAAAATTGCTGCTAAAACCATCTAAACCTTCTTCGATGGAGTCAGGGAAGAATCTCTTCTAAACGATAAATTATATGTAGATTTCTATTTTTTAATATCTTTTCATCAAAGTACAGTTGTGTGCATAAAAAAGTCGTACATGGTACGACACTAATTGAGGCATTGCATTAATTGCACTAAAAAATGTTAAAAGCGCGTTACTGACGAAAATTGTTTGAATTTCGACGCTAATTGTCAAAGTCGATAAAAAAATCAATAATTGATATTGACAAGCTTGACACAATATTCTATAACTTCTGTTCTACTTATTTATGCACACAACTGTACCTACAGAGAAAAATAATTATATAATAACCTGGGTGGAACTTTTTTGCTCTCAAACTACTGACAAAACGATTTGTTACAAATTGTGCACCAAGTCAATTTGAAAAGTTTGTTCTACAAAAAAAAAATTAATCAATTATTAATAAACCCACCTAAGGAATCTTAAAATCATTCGATTACTTCACAATAATTACTGAGAGCCTACAATAATAAAATCAGTATTTTGAATTTGGCGCGGACACAGTGCGCATGCGGAACTGCGGCATCGAAAGTAGAATGGTACGGCTAGATGCTTGTGAATTATTGATTGGTACTTCCAGCTTACGATGATGAAATGATATATAACAGCGATGATAACATTGAATCTGATGACGATAAGGAAATGGGTGGTTATGGAACAGACTTATTTTACATTCGATCAATATTAGTATTAAAATAGGTTAATTAGTATTGATATTGGCGATTCATCAGTAAAATGATCTAATTAGTTTTAAATTTATATATCTATGTATTGTATTAGACGTATAAATAAAAATAATTTTCATGTTATTGTGTAAAAACAATCAATGTGACAGTTGAGCAATTAGTATACTAAAATATTGTAAATCATGTTGACAAATCGCCAGAAGTGCACCTTATGAGATATAATATGAAATATAAAAAAATTGATCTATGGAGTGGGCCGGCGACGCTCATAGTATCGCGAATATCTTTGTCATTCTTCCACTTAAGCTTCTAGCATTTTGCAGAAAATCCAGTATTGAGTCACAGAATGAGTATTGAAATTGCCAGAAGTCACATAATTATTGCAAATTTTTTCGTAACATTAGCGCCTTCTGACGGGTCCTTATCTTCCACCTAGTGTTCTGGCAATTTTTCCCCTACTTGTTTGAATGTTTTAGACGATGTAGTAACTTGATTACTTATATTTCGGACGTACATCATCTTAATGGTTGAAAGATTTCTATCTCTTTCAAATTTTTCACAACGTTTCAATTGCTTGAATCCGCAATCGTCTTCTGGTGAATAGTGACAAAATCAGATGCTACGCGACCTTATATAGGTCTATAATTAAAGTGTAATTACGTGCGATCTTGTGGCGCGCGCGCGGACCAACGACGAAGAAATTAAAACTACCATAATCAACATCTCATCAAAACTCCTGACTCAAGTAGAGGAGACCCTGTTGGAAAAAGGATTGAACTTCGCAGTTGCACCAAAAACGATACCTATCCTGGACATCGTGAGCTCGGTAGAGTCAACAAGCAACAGAATGAACCCTGTCCAGGCAGAAGTATTTAGATGGAAAGTGAAAGAGGTTTTGGAGAAGGAGCGAATCCCTCGAAAAAACATCAACACTGGAGAACAGAAGGCCCTGAAAACCCTGCAAATGGACTACACCCTTAAAATTATCCCTGCAGACAAAGGAAATGCCACAGTCATCATGGACACCCAGACGTATGATGACAAGTTAGTAGCAGTACTCGAAACAGGAAACTACAAACTGTTACAGAAGGATCCAACATCTTCGATAGAAAGGAAAATCTACAGTACTCTGTCAAAGTACAAAACCTTTATTCCAGACAAAGAACGGACACATTTGACGCCACATTACAGTAAACCTCCTCATCTCTACGGTCTTCCGAAAATTCACAAGCCCGACATGCCATTAAGACCAATCACCAGCTCCCGTAACTCACCGACCTATAACCTGGCAAAATACCTCCTACCGATACTACAACCCTTACAGGGTACTAGCAGTTCATTCGTCAAGAATTCTAAACACTTCGTGGACATTATCAAAGATGTTGAACTAGGGCCTGAAGATCGTTTCATCAGCTTTGACGTGGAGAGCCTTTACACCAATGTCCCCATAGAAGAATCCCTTAACATCATCAAGAGGAAACTAGAAGAAGACATCCAGCTTCATGAAAGGACTGACCTCCCCGTACAAGCGATATTGGAACTACTGCAGTGCTGCCTACACAACTCATACTTTCAAGAAAAGAGCTGTCTCTTCTCCCAAGTTGATGGACTGCCGATAGGATCTTCTCTCTCTCCAGTAATCGCCAACATATACATGGAGTGGCTCGAGGAATTGGCTATCAGAGAGGCGAAATACAAACCAAAACTATGGCTAAGATACGTAGACGACACATTTATCATTTGGAACCATGGAGATGAACACCTTGGGGAATTCTTCGCCAGAATGAATAACATGAGGGATTCAATCAAATTCACAATGGAAAAGGAAACTAACAGTACCCTATCGTTTCTCGATGTGAAAGCTGAAAGAACAGACACTGGAATCCTCACCTCTGTTTACAGGAAAAAGACACATACAGGACAGTACCTCAACTACGGCTCTAATCACCCAAACTCCACAAAAAGGGGAATCGTAAGAACGTTGGTGGAGACAGCAATGTCTATTTGCAACAACCAGGAGTCATTGGAGGCGAAAATTAACCACATCAAAAAGGACCTACGCCGAAACGGATACTCCGAGAAGCTCATAGGAGAAGTTCGGAAACAACTCGAAAAGACCAAGACAACCGAAGAAAGACCACAAAACCCTGCTGTCATTCTTCCCTATATCAGGGATATCTCCGAGAAAATCAGAAGGATCGGAAATGAATACAACATCAAGAGTTGCTTTCAATCCGGCAGTACCTTACGAAGCTTCCTCACCAAGACGAAACCAGAGAACACAACAGGATCCAGTAAAACCTGTATTTACAAAGTCCCATGAGAATGTGGAGATTCCTATATCGGAGAGACCAAGAGGCCATTATCAGTAAGAATAGCCGAACACAAAAAGTGGACTCAACGAGGGGAAACATCAAAATCGGGAATTGCTGACCACGCCTGGACAAAACACCACCGAATTCTCTGGGACGAAGCTAGTATTCTTCATAGAGAGGAACATTGGTTCAAACGGAAATTTATGGAAACCACCTACATAGAAGCCAATGGTGCCTTCAGTCAACCAAGCGTGGAAATTAAAAACGTATGGAAACCGCTCATGGATCGTTTTGGAGGGAGAAAAAGCGCGAAACCACGCGCGCCACAAGATCGCGCGTAATTACACTTTAATTATAGACCTATATAAGGTCGCGTAGCATCTGATTTTGTCACTATTCACCAGAAGACGATTGCGGATTCAAGCAATTGAAACGTTGTGAAACATTTGAAAGAGATAGACATCTTTCAACCATCAAGATGATGTACGTCCGAAATATAAGTAATCAAATTTCCCCTACTTATTCGTATAACCTTCGAATATTCTGCAAAATTTACGCCCTGCACCTCATTACTTAGTTATCTTTTGAAAAATGCTCATTTAATCCTCTATCCTCGCGTTATTCTTCCGGGGTGCCTTCTGGCAACAAGTCTCACGCTACGTAGGTAACAACCAAACCTGTGAATACTAAAATTTACCCTGCACCGAGTCACACCCGTACCCCACGTCCAGCTCTTAGACGCCACCCTGTTCTGGTTAACCTGTAACTTAGTTTCCGAAAAGGTGACGATTCGAAAAGAAGCTTTCAGTAATTATACGATAGGCATACTTAAGCAAATGGTAATGAATTATTATACAGCTTCAACGTCCTTCAATACAACTGCTGACTGTGGAAACGGAAAAAAGGAGAAGTGGTCTTAGAATGTTATAAAATTGCTAAAGTTCATTTAACTTCTTGTTCAAGGCTGATAATACTGTCAAAAATATATGGAACATCCTGTACATTAAAATATTTTATATTTCAATACGTGGGTAACCTTTTTACAATTCAGTACGTGAGCGAAGATATTTTATTTTGAAACACAACTTGTCCTCAACACAACATAAACAAGAGTTTTCAAAAAGGCCACTGATAGTTCGATCTGGTAGTCGAGTTTAGAGTTCTGCCGTGCCCACAGCTATGGGGGGAGTTTGGAAGATTCGATATTAAATAAATGGAAAATGTTCATAAACTGTTTAAGCCGATATGTATTGTAAGTAAAGATCTTTTTAAAATAAATTATCCAATCAATAACTAGGAGAGATTCTTCAATTCTTTAATTCATTAATTCTTTATTGATTATTTCCTTCATTAATTTCAATCGTCTAAATCGCATATTTGTACATAGTAAAATAAATGTTTTTATATTTTTCTAAAGTGTTTTAAATCTATGAATGATCAGTATCTACCTAGTTAGTCGTGAATCAACCCCAATTCACGACAAGTGGTGGAGGCTGCCGTGGTTTAGTTTGTGGATTCATTCTTCATAATGAACCAATTTTTATTTTGTTATAAATTTGAATAGCGGTACAATCAACTCAATATAGTTGTTTAGCTTGAAGTTCATAGACTTTGAACTTGACCTAGATCCGGTACAACTAGGTAGAAATTGCTGATCCATATGTTTTGTTTCTGAATGAATCTCTCCAAGTATTGTGCAACAATAGCATTTCAGAATAAAAATATTATTTGACGAAAGTACGCTATTTCGTACGCAATAAACTCCAGAGAATTTTATGAAGATTAAATATAAATGCTATTGAAGTTAAGTTCTAACGATTTATTTTCAGTATAATCATTTGAATTTTGTTGTTTTCCCTATTGATTTTTACAAGAATAATTTGTGTAAAATTATTATATCTTGGGTATACGGTTCATGAGAGTAATTATTACTTGTAGTTACAAATTTAACACCAATTTATACTGAATCTTCAGCTTCCCCCTAGCCCCTAGCAGAGATCAGTATGATGGCAAAAGCAAGAAAGAAAGGTACGGCCGCTGCTTTTCCAGAAGTCGTGGCACCATATGGATTTTTTTTGAAGAATCACAAGAGATGAGCTTAGAGAATGCATGGAGATGCACTATTATTTTGGAGTTTACCTACCCAATAGGTGCAGTAGGTACACGAGTTGCCAGAATAATGAGAGAGGAATTTGTTTTCCTTTATATGGTATATACACGGTTTTGTCAGAGAATTTGACGATTAAGTCGCTATTATTGGAAGTCGTATTGAGTAAGCTCATGAAAAAGGAGTTCGTTGAATCCTTGTTGTATTGTAAATACACTGTTTTGTCAGAGAATTTGACAATGAACTCACGATTGAAACTCGTATTGATTCTATGATGATTTATTTTATGTTGTAGGAATACATATGATGAGACAAGTTGAATCCAGTTACTTATAGAGTAAAACTAGGATCTACAAAAAAAATGCGAAAACGGATGTGATTCATGCAGATTGAAAGCTGTGTGTGTATACATCAGTTCCTTGAAGCGATTTGGAACTTAAAGAAAAAGAAGAGTTCGTAGGAAAACGAAATAAGGATGTAGGCAATGGCTGACATGTTGATATAAATTAAAGGGTGAAGTATGAAACTGACTAATGATAAAATTGTGCACAGTGGTTTAGTGGGTAATGAGTGATGAATGAAGTCGAACAGAATGAAATAGAAATTGTTGATTGTGAAAAGCGAGTGTGAAATTGTTTTGTGATATTCTGTATTTAATCCTAGGCAAAGAATATCAGGGTATCGCATCACAAAATTAGCCTCGTTATATGAGAGATGTTGGTATTATTATAAGTGGTGAAAGAGAAAAAGAATGGCAAGGATAAATGGAACATGAGATAATTACAAGAAATAGAACGGGATGTTATTACGATAATTTGAGAACAAAAGTATGATTATATTATAATTAGTAAATATTTGATGTCAATGTGTTCCTTCGAAATATTTTGAAAAATATTTTTGATCTTTATTGTGGGCATATACATTCATAATAATTTTATAATGAGAATAAGTTTGATTGGTATTTGATATATTTTGGGTATTTGGGTATTTGTTGTAAAATTAGATTATAACAGTATGTTTACCTAAACTTTGATTTTTGTATTATAGGAACTGTACCTCCTGTAAGGAACGCGGAAGAGTCTTCAACCTTGTACCACTCCAAGACAATCCCTGTGTGAATCGAGATGAAGTCACAGTTACCACAGCCAGGTCGTGTGGAGCTTTTTCACACTCACTAAGGCAGAATAAGCCAAGTCCTACCAAGCCAAGCCAATTCTTACCAAGCCAAGCCTTGATGTCTTGTCAGACTAAGCCAAAATGGAGTATTCAACCAGACCAAGCAGTACCAATGTCCAGTAGAGCCATGCCAAGTCCCGGCAGGCAGATACATGCCAACTACAGGGAAGCAGAGCCAAAATGGAGTCCAACCGGACCAAGCTATGCCAAGTCCCGGCAGGCAAATCCATGCCAAGTCTACTGGAGCCATGTCAAGTCCCGGCAGGCAGATCCGTTCCAAAATACAAGTTGTCCAGTATGTTTGGGTTATACCATACCTGATCCAGCCAAGCCAACCCAAGCCTGAATAAACCGATAGAGTGGGTCTACGCTAATCCCATTGTACCCAGGCAACGTTGAATCATGGTCCAATCAAAGATGGAAGAGGCAGCAAGGGGGAGAAGAAATCAAATGGAGATGGTGCAAGCAGACTTCTTCTGCGCATATTTATTTGTATATTTATATTTACGTGGTATTAATTTCATAGTTTTTGTAAACCTGTATCGAATTGTCAGTTGGTTTTAATATAATCGCTCGAGGCGCGCGATTTTGAACGGGGGGGTATTGTCAAAAATATATGGAACATCCTGTACATTAAAATATTTTATATTTCAATACGTGGGTAACCTTTTTACAATTCAGTACGTGAGCGAAGATATTTTATTTTGAAACACAACTTGTCCTCAACACAACATAAACAAGAGTTTTCAAAAAGGCCACTGATAGTTCGATCTGGTAGTCGAGTTTAGAGTTCTGCCGTGCCCACAGCTATGGGGGGAGTTTGGAAGATTCGATATTAAATAAATGGAAAATGTTCATAAACTGTTTAAGCCGATATGTATTGTAAGTAAAGATCATTTTAAAATAAATTATCAAATCAATAACTAGGAGAGATTCTTCAATTCTTTAATTCATTAATTCTTTATTGATTATTTCCTTCATTAATTTCAATCGTCTAAATCGCATATTTGTACATAGTAAAATAAATGTTTTTATATTTTTCTAAAGTGTTTTAAATCTATGAATGATCAGTATCTACCTAGTTAGTCGTGAATCAACCCCAATTCACGACAATACAATGACATAATCAATAAACATTATTCAACTGCGTATATCAATGAATTCCTCACTCATAATTAACGTTCAATACTTGATTATGTTGATATATTTATATTTAAAAATGTGAACTATACAAATGTAAAAAAGTGCAGTGTTTGTGGTCAATAAAATACAGAAAAGAGGAGTTTCTAACAAACTTTCTGTCTTCCACAACATTCTTCAATATTGACTTCAATGTCAACTGTAACTCCACAGCTTTTGTTTCGTTCCACACATTTTTGATGAAATGTGCAGAGCATAGATAGTTAAGAATTATTTGGTTTAGAATCCATGAAATAATTCCTTCGAAGAGTTGATATCTAACTGACACGTCTGTACTTCAGCAACTCCTACCTCTCTGTCTGGTTTGTAGAAAATCGTTTGTTTCAGAAAATCCACATATTATATACACATACTCTCATGGAAAATAGCTTTTTCTGATACTAGCGCTTACCAAAATAGCCTTTGACGCTTTCAGATCTCAACGCACAGTTGACGTTTTCCGATAAATGTCATTTTGTGACAGCTATTACGCTCGAGAGCAAGAATATTGAAAAAAAAGCCCGATCTCCATAGCTTTTGTTGAAAATGAACTTATTCTTGCATGATGGAAAATGAAAAAAATAAATTCAAAACTTTCTATAACGAACCGCGGTGGTGTCAAGGTTAGAGACTCTGCCTACCAATCTTGCTTCGATCTCGGCGTGAGTTCGAACTCAGAGTTCGATATTTTTGTTTTTTAGGCAAGTTTTTTTCCTTTTTCTCCTTTTATTAGAAATGTAAATTATGGGATATTTGGATAGCATATACATTTGGTATTAATTCTGGGTGTAAATTTTCTCATTGGTAATATTTGCCTATGTTAAATGAAGTGTCGATTATTTTTTTTTTATATTCAAGAGCTGCGTTTGTGTTTCATCGGCTGTTCGACTAGTGACAGGTTACGTCATTGACAGCTCTATTCTGACGAAGTCCTCTTATTATATCTCTTTCGCTTTCTTTTTAATATACTAACTACTTTCAACATCAGGAGCGTGAAATTAGAAAGGAAATTACTTCTCTTGTGATTTATTTTTGAAAACGTGGCGCAGCTGGGACTCATATGAATAATTTCGCAAATTTTAAGCTGCCTGTTGCCCTGTTATAGACCGCTGCCGCTCTCTCATCAAATCTCTCGTGGAGACAATCATAAAGTACGATATTAGGCCCTTCACTCCTCAATCTATATACGTCAGATTTCCCAAACTCTCAGAAGTTTGTGATTATTACGTATATGCGAGCGATACACAGCTGTATTCTTCTTTCAATATTCCGATAATTCTGAACCAATCAATGTCATCATTACAGATCTTGATGGATTTTCAATATTTATATAAATCGTTCATTGAATATTAATCCCAACAATAATACTTGAAATTATATCAATAATGTGGCGAAGCTGCGGGCGATGCCGGACCTGAACTCTCACTTAACTAGCGACCGACCGCGGGAGACTGTCGATGCGCTTGCACCGAGAAGAATCTGGACGGTTCGGTGAGTCTGGGCAATTCGACGGAAAATTCTGGAGCATTCGGGGAAGTCAACGTCGGATATAAAAAGAACTACGCAGCGGACAGACGGTCAGTCAGTGAAGTGAAAGTCGAATATAAATACCTTGTTCCGTGATTGTTATGTAAATTAGAATATTGTGTTATTATATCATTGTATTTCGACAAATAAATTATTTCAGAGTTAATTGGACTATAAATATAAATATAAAAGAGCGATTTTGAAATACAGAGTGTTCGTGTAAGTAGAAAGTTGGTGTATTTCGGACAATTATTTTCGCGTGTGAAAAAGACAATAATAATAATAATAGACTGGTGGCCGTGGAATAGACTGTGTGAAATAGACAATAATAATAGTAATAGACTAGTGTCCGGGAAATAGACTGTGTGAGATAGACAATAATAATAATAATAGACTGGTGACCCGTGAAATAGACATAGACTAAGACAAAATGTGTTCGAGGAAAGTTCGCCTGGTTGAATTGAAGGTTGCGGAATTGAAGCAAGAACTGGAGGAGAGGGAACTCGACACAAGTGGTAAAAAGGCCGTGCTTCAAACAAGACTTGCCGAGGGATTAGTTCAGGAGGGCGAGGACCCAGATACATTTCTATTCGAAGTTTCTGGAATGGATATGAGTTCCATAATGAGTAAACTCGACGGAATGGAAGACAAACTGCAACAGAATTCGGTGAATCTGGAAGAAAAGCTGCTAGAAAATTCGAATACGCTCAAGGAAGAACTTCAAGAAAAACTTCTAGAAAATTCGAATACTCTCAAGGAAGAAGTTCAAGAAAAACTTCTAGAAAATTCGAATGGTCTGAAAGAAGAATTTCAAGAAAGTTTGAGAAACTTGGAAGAAAAACTTCAAGAAAGACTTCTGGAAAATTCGAATAGTCTGAAAGAAGAATTTCAAGAAATTTCGAGGAATTTGGAAGAAAAGCTGCTAGAAAATTTGAATACCATGAAAGAAAAACTTTCCGGGGTGGCGAATCGACTGGAAGGAAGAATAGATGAAATCGAGGAAGAGATGGAAAAATTGAAGGAAACAATCAGCGATGAAATCAGAGGCAAAATCGAGGAAGAAATCAACAAATTGAAGGATAAAATCAGTAAATTGGAGAACCAGAATGATACTACCCACACCACAGAATCTGTCAACGAAAATTCAATGTTGGAAGTGAGTTTGAACTTGGATGATGTTCAAAAGGGTCTGAAAGATGTGAAGATCAGTTCGGAAACAGGAAAACTCTCTATGAGACCACCTCAGTTTGATGGGAAAACACCATGGGCAAACTACCGCCGACAATTTGAAGCTGCAGTAAAGGCGAATGGATGGAATGCAGGAGATAGAGCTGTGTCACTAACACTGGCGTTGCGTGGAGAAGCAACGAATATCTTACAAACCCTCACGGCTCAAGAACAAGAGGACTACGAGCAGCTGATCATACATCTAGGATTACGGTATGGACAGACCCATCTAGAACATGTATACCACTCACAGCTCAAAAACGCTGCCAGAAATCAAGCGAGTCCCTACAGGAGTTTGAAGCAGACATTGCACGCTTGGTTCGCCTTGCATACCCAGCTACACCGAAAAAGGTAATGGAGCGACTAGCAGTTCAGGCCTTCTTAGATGGACTTCGTGACCAGGAAACCAGACAAGCATTGACACCAGCTTGTCCAACACATCTCGTGGATGCACTGGCACGCGCTTTGGAATTTGAGGCGGCGAAACAATCCTGCAGAAGCCAAAGTAAAGTCCGGATTGTTGAGGAAGACCCACAGGAACCTGATAACCTGGAAGCTGCCATAAGAAAGGTTGTGAAGGAAATGTTGCCTGAGAGAAGACTAGTGAGATGCCGGAACTGTAGGAAACTTGGACACGTGCGTAGTCAATGTCCAACCCTCAAGAGGTCGCGACCAACGAAGGTTGTTGAGAAGGGGCAATCGTCGGCCTATACTCAGAAAGCCCCAGTGAACAACGCATATGTCGCTGTCCTCCAACGACAGAACAAAGGAGCCTTCGTAGACGGTTTCATCAACAACAAGCCTTGCACAATGCTGCTGGATACTGGTGCTACTAGGACAATCCTTGGACCTGCTTTTATTAAAACACCAGAGAGAATGAAACCATCATCCTGGAAGCTACGCACAGCAACAGGAGAGCCGGCCACTGTACATGGTGAGCTACCGATAGAACTGATTCTAGGCAGCACAAAAGTGAAACATCGGGCATTAGTAGCGGACATTGAGGACGACGCAATTATTGGAATGGACGTCATGAATTCCAGAGGGCGTCCTACGTGTGAACGGAGAAGAGCTGGTGCTATATGGAAGAAGTGAAGAGATTATTCGTGTTCTGCTGGCTGAAGATGTGAGTGTACCCGAGAGGGCTGAGACCATACTGGAGGCTCGCTTGGATAGAGGTGCGAGCAATGGAAGCGTGGTTATGTTCGAGACCAAGCTTCATGATGAGAAAATTGGACGAGGGATTGCACTAGGCAAGACTTTGTTGCGTGCTGATGAAATTGTGCCAGTAAGGGTAATGAATGTCAATTATTACCCAGTGATTTGAAGAAAGGAACTGTTTTGGGGCACTGCTCGTCAATTTCCTCTGTGATCAGGAGTGTACACGGTACTGTTAGTCAAGAGAACAACCTGACAGCGGAACTGGAAAAATTAGTTACCCTCTCTTCCAAGGGCATTAAACCAGCCCAACAGCCCAGATTGAGAGAATTAGTCAAGAAGTACCAAGACATCTTCGATACCGGACAAGGAAAAGGGGGTCGAACGAATGTAGTCCAACATAAAATTGATACTGGGGACGCTCGACCAATCCGACAATCAGCTAGAAGACTTCCTCTTGCCAAGAAGAAAGAGGCTGACAAAATAGTCAGTGATATGGGGAAAGATGGAGTTATTGAACCGTCTGACAGTCCATGGTCCTCTCCAGTCGTTCTTGTGAAGAAGAAAGATGGATCAACACGCTTTTGCGTAGACTATCGTCAACTGAACAACGTGACGAAGAAAGACAGTTACCCTCTTCCGAGAATAGATGACACCCTAGACACGTTGGCCGGCTCCACGATTTTCTCGACCCTCGATCTGAAGAGTGGATACTGGCAGGTTGAACTGGCTCCAGAAGATAGAGAAAAGACAGCCTTCAATATCGGCTCAGGACTGTAGCATTTCACCGTCATGCCATTCGGACTTTGTAATACTCCAGCAACATTCGAGAGATTAATGGAGACGGTTCTGAAAGGACTCTCATGGAGGACGTGTCTGGTATATCTCGATGACATCATTGTAGTTGGCAAATCGTTCGAAGACCACATTAAAAACCTGGAGGAGGTATCCCTGCGACTGAGAAACTCTGGATTGAAGCTGAGCCCCAAGAAATGCCACCTATTCCAAAAAGAAGTACGTTACTTTGGCCATGTTGTCTCTGGGCGCGTAGAAGCAGTGGATGACGAGAAGATTAAAGCAGTGAAGGAGTGGCCTATCCCGAAAGATATACACCAACTACGTAGTTTCCTTGGTTTGTGCACATACTATCGCCGATATGTGCTGGGGTTTGCCAACATCGCTAAACCACTGACCAGGCTCACGGAAGGTCAAACAAAATTCCAATGGTCCGAAGAATGCCAAGACTCGTTCAGGACGCTGAAGGGAGCATTGATCAATGCACCGATTCTAAGTTATCCCCTTCCGAGTGGAAAATTCATTTTGGACACGGATGCCAGCAACGTGGGACTTGGAGCTGTCTTGTCCCAGATCCAGGATGGGCAAGAGAAGGTCATCAGATACTTCAGTAAAACTCTCAGTAAACCGGAGCGTAACTACTGTGTCACCAGACGATAACTGTTGGCTGTTGTCAAGGGAGTAGAACACTTTTATAAATACGTGTACGGGAGAAGATTCCTGTTAAGAACCGACCACGCAGCCCTTAAATGGCTTCTATAGTTCAAAAACCCCGAGGGCCAAGTAGCACGTTGGATCGAAAGACTCCAAGAATTCGACTTCGAGATCGAACATCGAGCAGGGAGTGGCCACAAGAACGCAGATGCTCTGTCAAGGAGACCATGCCCAGACGACTGCTCACACTGCCGACGAGCAGAAGAGAAGGAAGCAGCGATTTGTAGAACCACGGCAGTTGACAACAACTGGAATGACAACGAGGTCCAGAAAGACCAAGAAAGCGATCCAGATCTTGGTTTAGTCGTCGGCTGGAAAAAGAGTAATCAAAGACCGACATGGCAGGAAATCGCAAGATATTCCCCAGCAGTCAAATCCTACTGGGCCCAATGGAATTCCCTTACCCTGGACAATGGGGTCCTGAAACGTGTATTGGAGTCCGAAGATGGTGGGGAAGACAGACGTCAGATAGTGGTGCCCAAGAACAGAAGGCAGGAAGTACTCCGAGAGATCCATGATGGAGTTGCTGGAGGACATCTGGGTGTGACGAAGACCCTGCAGAAAGTAAGGCAACGGTTTTACTGGGTCAATTGTTAAGTTGATGTCAATGACTGGTGCAGAAAGTGTGCTGTTTGCGCTGCCAGCAATGGACCTCGGACACGACCCAAGGCCCCGATGCGTCAGTATAACGTAGGTAGTCCATTTGAAAGAATCGCCATTGACATCGCCGGCCCGTTCCCCGTATCAGATAACGGAAATAAATACATCCTTGTGGCAATGGACTATTTCAGCAAGTGGGCCGAAGCCTATGCCCTACCCAACCAGGAAGCCATCACCGTCGCGGGCGTCTTGGTGAAAGAGTGGATATGTCGATTCGGCGTTCCCTTGGAGCTGCACTCAGACCAAGGCAGAAATTTTGAATCCAATTTGTTACAAGAAATGTGACAGATGCTGAACATCCGAAAGACGAGAACCACAGCTCTACATCCACAGTCCGATGGAATGGTTGAGAGGATGAACAGGACTATTAATCGCCACTTGTACAAGGTAGTCTCTGACCATCAAAAAACTGGGATCAGTATCTCCATTTGTTCCTGATGGCCTACGGTTCCGCAGTACACGAGTCGACCGGCCAAACCCCTGCAAGTATCATAATGGGCCGAGAGCTGCGACTTCCCTGTGACCTAAAGTTTGGGATGCCACCAGGACAGGATACCGCGGGAGAGGACTACGTCAGCAAACTCCGGCAGCGAATGGAGGACATCCACGAACGAGTCCGTTTGAACATCCAGAGTGCCAGCGACCGAATGAAAGCGACTTATGACATCAATGCCGATGCTGGAGGATTTCAGGTTGGTGACCTAGTTTGGCTGTACAACCCGATGCGTCGCCGTGGCCTGTCACCAAAATTACGGAATTCATGGGAAGGTCCGTACAAGATCGTCAAGAGGATAAATGACCTGCTTTACCGAATCCATAAACCACCCAGAGGTAAACCCAGGGTCGTGCATTTCAACAGGTTGGCTCCTTACGCTGGGAACCATGACCAAGTCCGCACCCTCAGACCACCAGAGGATGCGATGACGTTCCAGAAATTCATGTCCTTATACTCAAATGGACAGAAAGTGTCACACGGGGTAACTCGAGAGGAGCCACGGGACCTTTTCAAAGTGCCAGTCGATTACTCCCTAGCACACTGCGTCGCAGAAGATCTTCGAATGTCCAGGGGCATCGCTGTAGTGTTCTCCAAGAAATTTGGTCAACTCCAAACACTACGGAAACAGAATCCAGAAATTGGAGGTGTGCTACAGCTGAAGAAGGGTCAGAGGAACATCTACTACCTGGTGACCAAGAAGCGTTCTCAAGATAAACCGTCCTATGAAGATGTCTGGAGGAGCCTCACCCAACTGAGAGATACGATGGTGGACCAGAATCTGGTGGACTTGGCAATCCCAAAATTATCCTGTGGTATTGATGGGCTGGATTGGAGAGTTATAAGAAGTATGTTGGAGACGATATTCCGATCCAGCGGCATCCAGATTTTGGTTTACTGTAATCCTATTCCACGACCTATCATGAAGACTGTGGAGTGTTACTTCCATCGAACTTCACGGTGCAGATATGGGGAATCCTGCAAATATCGACACACTCCAAAGATGACATTTCGGGACGAAATATCTCTAAGAAGGGGGAAATGTGGCGAAGCTGCGGGCGATGCCGGACCTGAACTCTCACTTAGCTAGCGACCGACCGCGGGAGACTGTCGATGCGCTGGCACCGAGAAGAATCTGGACGGTTCGGTGAGTCTGGGCAATTCGACGGAAAATTCTGGAGCATTCGGGGAAGTCAACGTCTGATATAAAAAGAACTACGCAGCGGACAGACGGTCAGTCAGTGAAGTGAAAGTCGAATATAAATACCTAGTTCCGTGATTGTTATGTAAATTAGAGTATTGTGTTATTGTATCATTGTATTTCGATAAATAAATTATTTTAGAGTTAATTGGACTATAAATATATTACAATAATAATATTTTGCTGGAAATTGGTGACATCGAAATACTTTTTAAAACACAATGAAAAAATTTAGGTCTCATAATTGGAACTAAATTTGGATTTTAAGTACACATATCATCAAAATTGAACATTTCTTATGCAATTCTGAAGATGATATACTCGAAGTCAATTTATTACATATGAAGTGAAGGAATTGTCCAGTAATTCGCTAGTGCTGTCACACCTTATTCATTGTGATACTGTATATATGGACCATGTATAGATGGTATCGAGAGCAGACGAATTAAGAAGCTTCAAAACTAAAGCTCATTTACGAAATGATAAAAAAATCACATAAATTCAAAGAAATAAATTGGCTGTACAATTGGCTATACATATGTACAATCGTAGATGCTTACATATGACATGTTTTGCTCAAAAATTATACTGTACAAAAACACCTCCTTACTTACATCTGAACCTTACTTACAGAACTGGTGTTCATAATCTATATACATACGTCAAAAAACTATACTTCTTTAAGCGTACCTTTTCCCACAGCATATATAGCAGTGTCTATCAACAACCTGTACAAAATTGATTCAACATTTTTTGAATTATCTTCACAAACATTCAAAACTGAATATTGAGGTCTCATCCATGCAATGAAGTCATTATCATTAAAATGTTCTCATTAGTTTTTCTTATTTCTTTTTTTTCACTTCTTCTTTCTCTCTTCCTTTTTATGACATCGAGATGAAGTTCGGTGAAAATCACAGACTAAAGAAAGATTAGACATGAAAGCTCAGCCTTCCCGCGGTTTTCTATTTGAGACTTGGAATACAAAAACTTGCAGCACTGGGAGCATAAATAGTAAATATATGTTACCTAGATGGCGTTGTGAAAGAGATGTTCATTTTAAATTAAGAGGATTTTGAATAGTGGTGTGCATTATCATGGCGAGTTATGTTCATATGAAAAAATGTGAGAAGTGTTGTGTTAGTGAATATGCTGATAAGAAAAGTGACAGTTTTTCCATCAAGGAACCAGAAGATTGTCAATCCTGAATAGAGAGAATCAAACCACCGCGTCATAATGATCTTTCAGTGAAATAAATACATTATAAATATGTTGTCTGTGATCAACGTTTTCCACAAGAGAGTCTAGTGATGGATATATTTTCTAAGAAACTCAATGAGAGAATTCACTTGATGAAAATAGAACTTTATCGGGTAACGTGAACGAAATTCGCGATAAAAATCTTACTCCAAAAGAAAGAGTTATTCTACCATAAGGAGAGATGAGATGGAGCCCAAATGTCAAGAATGCAGAAAAATTGTCAGTCATACAGAACGTCTAGCCATTGCAGAAATGGTTACAGTTACACAAAATTTCCAGTCATTCGCCAACCATATTGATCCACCATCATTCAACTTTATGATGTGTCAGATCCGCAACCATCATCTTAAGTCAAAAGCTCAAAGATACGCCATCATAGAAGAACATTTTCAAGAGTAGTGGGAAGGTATATCACTCCATGGGAAAAATTTTTGTTTTATTTTCTACAAGTTCCTTAAACATTTTATTGAGGAAGGTTCCATTTCGTCTTGGTATAAAGAAACACATAATTTTTTATTGTATTTTGTATCTTTGTGATGTTCGGAAAATACTTTTCATTCCTCAATAAAGTATATTTGAATTGACGCGATATTGCAATGAACAATTGTAGAACTAATCTGACTTCCCACGCCTTCCCATGCCTAGATAAGCTTTTTGATACGTAAATTGATCAATCAGCAGGTGAACTATTCTGTTGCAGTTGAGTGTTCAATTTATAGTTGACCAAATTTATAGTGGCGCCACTGTCTAGTTGTCCCACTCATTCCTTAAAAATAATTATTGAAAGCTTTCATTTAACATGCTCTGTGTGTGTGTATTGGATGAGTACAAATCTTGCGAGCTGAATTAGAACCACTTTGTCTTATCCTATGGAATTGAAATTTCACATGTTGGTTCAGTTCTGATGACAATATATTAATGCCAAAGAAATTGTCCCCCCTTCTCTCCAGCCTCCCGAACGCGTAGGGTTTCGGAAGTTTTCTTGGCGGATTTGGAAAATGTTGGGAAACTCGCAAAACTAAAATTGAAAAAATTCGCAAAGATAGTGAAAAATATCTGACCGTCGAATATTATGGTTTAGAAAATTTTCATACCCTCTGTCTCCCTCGAAAGATAGATAGAAAACGCGAAGGAATCAGGAAAAAGTTTCAACAGTTTCTGAAAACTAGTTCCTTTCATCCTATAGCATTGAAATTTCACGTTGGTTTAGTTCCGATGACAATACATGAATGTAGAATAAATGGTCCCCCTGCCTCCGAAGGCTAGATAGAGAACGCCTAGTGTTTCAGAAGTTTTCTTGGTGGATTTGGACGTCAAAATTTACAGCAAAAAAAAAAGTTGGTACAAGACCCCCCTTTCCCAAAAAAAATTCATCCCTCCTGCCCCCCTCAAAAGGTAGATAGAAAACGCAAATAAATTCGAAAAAAAAATGGAGAATAATGGTGAAAAAAAGGGCTCGCCCCACTTTTCTGTCACGAAAAAAATCAGGAAAACTTATGAAACAGAAACCAAAGAAATCCGTATAAATAGTAAAAATCACCTGATCATTGAATAATACGGTTTCAAAAAAAATCTTCCTCTCCCCCCTCGAAAGCTATATAGAGATCGCGCAGAAATTCGTAGAAAACTCCAACATGAAAAATTACGACAAAAAATATGTCTGCGACTGGGCTCGCTTCTTTTCCAACTTTCAAAAAAGTTGAGATGAATGGACTAAGAAACATATACAAAGAAAACTAAAACAGAAATTAATAAATAAAGTGAAAAAAAAAACTTCTAAGAGGAAAGCTTTTATGTAAATGCACTTAAAGAAGGAAATACATTTTCAAGTGAATTTATTGAATACATAATTTTGTTACATTATGATATTTTTAATGATATAAAATCTGGTCGCAAGTGTAAATATTGAGGTTATTTCAAATTCAATTCACAATGAGAAGTACCTACATAGATACTTCCTGCGACAAGATTCTTCATCATTTGAAATATTATAATATAACAAATTGATGGATTTAATTTACTTTAAAATTTATTCTCTTCTTTTTAGTGCATTTGAATGAAAAATTTTCTATTAGAAGTTTTCTTAAGTTTATTCATTTTTACATTCATAACCATTATTGTTATGGATGAATGTATGACTAATACATGCATTGGTCTATCCAGGTGAACGGGTGTATTTGTTAATATTTCTTTTTTTTTCTTAAATATTTTCTAGGAATAAAACAGAGAGAAGCTTAAAACAATGTTATTTGTTTATAGACGTTATATATGATAAAAACAAACGTAAAAAATATTTCTTTCCTCAGATTATTAGATACTTAGAAAGATAAGCATTATTGTCTGAAATTTACATTTTGTCGACAATGAAGTACAATCAATTTCGTTTATACGTTTGTGGTATGTACATATTGAAAAAATCTCAACATCGTCTTATACTTGAAACATTCACATTATCGTATAAAAAGTCACACTGTAAAACATGTAACAAATAAATTCGTCAGAGAAATATGTTTGGAGTTTCTTAGATACAAGTTATAAGGTCATGAAAAATGCTTGTTTTTTATAATAATATATTTATTTTATGGAATTTCATGTTGAATTAATAAATGAAAAAAATTACAACTTTTGTCTAATTTCCACTGAGTTTTGGTTCATTTATTAGGACTGGTTTCAGCTTTTACACCATGTGAAGAGCATATATTCTACCTTGATAATGGTGTAAAAACCGAAACCCGTCTTAACAAATAAACCAAGACTTATTGTTAAGTGGACAAAAGTTGTACTTTTCTTTATTCATTATTTCCTCATAATTCACGACATAATTCAAAATTACCCGCTCATTCCTAAGGTTGTTTTATGGAATTTCATGTTGAATTAATAAATGAAGAAAATTACAACTTTTGTCTAATTTCCAATGAGTTTTGGTTCATTTATTAGGACTGGTTTCAGCTTTCACACCATGTCAAGAGCATATATTCTACCTTGATAATGGTGTAAAAACCGAAACCGGTCCTAACAAATAAACCAAGACTTATTGTTAAGTGGACAAAAGTTGTACTTTTCTTTATTCATTATTTCTTCATAATTCACGACATAATTCAAAATTACCCGCTTATTCCTAAGGTTGTTATAGTGACTTACCAATCCATTACAGAAATTTGTAACTAACTTCAAGAAACCTTAGTTTCGGAATACATCTAGTTCATGTCAGTGGTGTAATACGATTCATCGCTTACAGGTATTTAGTTTCGCATCTGAACTTGTTTTTGTAATCTGTGGTGAGAATGGAAAAATCCTACACGAAACTGGCGCGGCTTAGCTATCGTCTGGTAGATGTATATATAAGGACCGGCATCAGTGAATCGGTATTTTTCAAGAGCACTTACTCTCAACATTCACAGCCGGAATTGTTGTGCATTCTGGCATAAGTCAAATAAAATATCTAGTTTCCAAATTATGATGATTCTAACATCGTAGAGATGTTAATAATTTTTTAACGGTCCAAATATCGATACATCTAAAGTTTGCATTTTTGCTGAGGTGTGAGAATTTGTTGTTATTATAATCACACCCGATTCCTTCGCTAAATCTTATACTTCAGTTGACGAATGCGACTGATGGTTGTTCATTATTAGGCTAATTGGATTTTTCAAAACCGTGTTACTGTTTTTGATGTAGTGTTTCATCACATCTGCAAATAAATCGATATCCATCCAACCCAATGTTGTAGCTGAAATAAAGAACCAATACTCATTGTAGGGTTCACCTTCTTGAGTGGGTTAACAATAGCTGGAGAAAGAAATTTTTCTTCTGCGCGTATGATGCAGCATGATGTGCATAAAATTCCTTTTTTACCGCTAGTTACTTTGCAAAGATTTTTATGGCCCCTTGGTAGGTACCAGAGTTAAATATTCTGCAATATTCTGCAAATGGTGGATTTCGTTAATTATGTTTTCAAAATTATCATTGAAAGTTTTTATCACATCTGTATTGAATGACGTTGTTCTGGAAAGGCTACAGGATTCTCGCTTTCTACGTGAGAGCACTGGATGGCTTCGCCAAAAACACCTAAGCCAGTCAATACCGGTGATAAGATTGGTTTTACACGACGAAGGCATTTTGATATTATTAAACCTTGCCATATTGAAAGCTACTTGACGACAATCTATGGTAGTAAGGCCATAAAAGAATGCCCCCTTCAATGCCAGCTATTTTTGTTTTGCCCAATATCTTCGTATGGTAGTGAAGGGTATGTTCGGTTATAAGAATACGTGTCGTATACTGCTTTCTTTATTGATAGCATTGAGAGCTAATGCATTTCCTCTGTGCTATGAGCACATATTATCTTTGTTTTTTTTTTACATTTTGTGGCATACTTTTACCAAAATTGCTTGAAGTCATAAATAATCAGCTTTATGCTGTATCACTTCTGTTATGTTTAGCGGTCAGACGTTATCCCAACTTAAAGGATAATTGAGTTGGGATAACGGAAGTGACACAGCATAGGGCTGAATAATAGCATTATTTCGTTTAATACACTACGTACCATTCAATCTAGACATTCTTGTAAGCCAGTCATTACTAACAAGACAACGCTGTGATATAATTTTCATCTTCATCATTAAATTCGCTTACTACGTTGAATGACTGAGTTCTGACACAAAGGTGAAACGCAATAGAAAGATCATGTTTAACAGAATTTTACAAATGTTTTTTTGTTGGCGACAATCACAAACTCAACTTTTCCCTACCAACACATATATTCGTCGTGACTACCACAAACTAATTGAATAAAAAGAAAGCTAGGAAGGTTATGTACGAATGTATGACAAACCATATAACATCAACCAACACATGGCTTTGTGGTAGGGATGATCCACTGTTTACCAGTGATCCACTACTGACCATGTTACCGTAAATTAGAAGTGGGGCCAGGATGGGTCTCGCTATGGATATAGCTCTCCAAAATTACATATGAGGCGATATTTGTTATTGTTCATCTACTGGAGTGCTGAATCTGCCACTGGGAGAGGAAGTGATAACGATGGCGTTCGCAGATGACCTGGTAATCCTCGTCCATGGAGAAAATGATATGAAATACTGATGCAGTGATTGGTAAGGATAGAGGAACAGATAGGGGATCTGAAGTTGAGTATAGCGAGCCACAAAAAAGAGGAGTTCATACTGAAAGGAACCAAATAGGAAAGGATCAGGGGCCAGATACATTTTAGTATAGAGCAAATAATAGTAGAGTTACATTCCCAAAGGAGCATGAAGTGGAGTCATCAGCATCTGGCACTATAATTAGACGACATTCGGAAAATTCTTGCATAAGCAATGCGGTAGGCAGGACAAACTTCTGAAGTTTTATGGCAGGAGTACGAGGATGTACGAGCACCACCTACTGAGATCAGGTGGCTTTTCTAGGACAGTCCACTGGTGGGACAAATGAGAGGAAACTGTGCCTAATCGCTCCGCACAAAAACGTTGCAAAAATTATTGGCTAGGGGTGGAGAGGGGTGTACATCTCTGCACCAAATATATCCAGAGACCGGTATCAACCCTCACTAGCAGAAGTGAGGGATTGAAAACAATCATTTGTATGAATGTGTATACTTATCAACTCTGCAGCAAATATAATCGACTTGAATAAACCTTTTTTCATGCTCTTCCACTTTACCAAAAAGCAAAAGATCTCTGGTTCGGAATCCGAATCCTGGTTGATCCACATTTTGTCATTTCAGATTTTCATCTTTCCGTCTGCTAGGCCATAAATCAATTTTTGATTTGAATTATAGTGAATTTTTCCTCATTTTATGAAGATAGCGGTAGTTCATATTTCTGTATTTGGAGCTCAAAGTTATATATTACCGTTCGCGCGGTAATCTTTGGAGAGCGATATTGACAGTAAATTCTCAAAATACTTTTTTTTTCTACAAATGCAGCTCTCAAACAAAAATCGCTTGATACATCATTCAATATAGGCATATAATATTACCTACGAGAAAATGAACAAATAAACACTAAAAAGCTATCGTAAATGCTATCTGAATCGATTCACATCTTCAACAAAAAGGTAGGAAGGATAATTCATGCCTAAGACAAAAAATGTACGCCGACCCATATCGAATTCGGGCAATCTGCTGGATAGGTTTTGCACCAAACCTTAACACCATTATAGCTACTCAGAGTATTTTAATCAATTGTCAGTTATTTCCATCATGCAAAAATATGTTCTTTTTCAACAAAAGCGTTAGAGTGAATGCGTCTTTTCAATATTCTCGATGTGAAGCGGAAAAGCTGTTATAAAATTACGTTTCTCGAAAAACATTAAATTTGCGCTGAGATCTGAAAGAGTCATAGGCTATTTTAGTGAGCGGCTATCTCAATAGGTAATTACTGCTTCAAAAGAAGTGTCCTACTGAACCACCACATGAACGGAAGAACTGCCAGGAACATGATGGAATGAAATGAAATGGAAGTCTATTTTCAGAACAAGGAAATATTTAGAAAAAACAAAATGTCGAATGAGTCCTTACATCCTTACAAGGAAGAAAAGTAATGATCTACGCATTTTGACCTTAGTTTGCATGCAGATTTTTTGTCATTTCAAACATCCCACCATCACAGAGATCAATCACAGAGCGCGTCTTTCGTGAATTTTTGGAATAGTCTCTGTGTAGCAGTTGGTAAGAGTGACACAAATATAACTTTCTCTATTTTCCTTAATGTGATCTCTGTTGCGCTGATGATTTCTTGATGTAGGTATAAAATAATTGTTCATTCTGCTGAATGAGTTCGAATTTACCTTAATGTGAGTGACTCTAAATCAGATAGTGAAATCAAATTAATCACTTTCTGGGTTTTTTGCGTTTGATGAGAAAACTGTCTGTACTTCTTCGAGTCTTGCATAGAGCCATCTATTATCTATATCAGAAGGAAAATCGTTTCAAAGAAAACTCTTATCCTCTTTATCTGATGTAACCTCAAAGTGACTGAGTTTTTACGCTTGCATAGTATCATTCCATAGTGACTGATTTTTTATAAGGTGGGTATGGAAAAGCACATCTTCAAAGCATTGTTGAATTTCAAATTCCCAATAGAATATTGTCATAATTGCATTGAGCGATTTTAAGAAACTGAAATTATCAAAATGACATGTTATTGTTGAAAAAAATTCAACGGTGACATATTTCAGTACAGATGAACTATTGTCCAAGTTTCGTCACCCAAATGTCGAATACATGTACCCGAAGAAAAATATGGAAATAGTTTATTGTTTCATAATTTCCATGTGTTCATTATTTCGACATGGGTATCGAAGTTATATACACTATGTACCTGAATTCAATACCTGAGAATGATCTTGCATCGCCATTTTTGTATAATAGTATCTCGAAGAAATTGCTTTGTAAACGGTTAAAGAAATTCAACCTATGCTCCCCATCTACTTGCAGAAAATCATATTTTAGATCATTATTTTGAAATACTTCATGTTGAAAGAAAAAGGGTTAAGTAAGGTCTGCCGGAGAGATCGAAAATTGATGAAGAAGATAATTTGATCAACGATCAAACAGAACCCAATGATTCTCCTCCTTTTGATTTTTTTTACCATTGTACGAGATAAATGTAATTGATTATTTTTTTATAACCGACAAAGAATACTTGTTATTCGTGAATGTATCGGAGGACAGGTATAAAACTGCTCCCTTATTAATCACCGGTCATGAAATATAAATGAATGACATCGTAATTGTGACTTCAGCTTGAATAAACCGTGACATGTAGTTATAGAAATTTAATCAAGATATGAAACATTCGAAGTTGTAGGAAATGTAGTTATTGAAATAAAAAACAGGCCAAATTTGGTGAAATGGTGGGATGTTATGCTTATGATCTCGACTGAAGATAGATCTCGAGAATAAAATAGTGTTACGGAAGTTACATCTTTGGAATCAGAAAACAAAGATCTGAGTTTTCAGTTGATAAGGAAAGGTCAAGAAGAAACATAACAAATGGCAATTGTTAGGGTCAATAACTGATTGCAATTATATTGCACCCTTTTAAGAAAGTATATTAGTGGACTGTAAGGGTAGCGAGAGTTTCATGCTCTTACCTAACTGCACTGTCGATGATGAAAGCCGATTTGGTTTCTTGATTGTGGAACACTGCACTGGGAGATGCGGGGCCGGCCGGCTTTTAAAAATAGGTAAACTATACACTAAACTAAGTTTCATTACACCAAGATCGTGTGACCTATATTTTGAAAGATCGATAGCGTGAAGGGCTTGATCAATGTCACTCGTCGATTGTCTCTGCTTGCCCATCTCGCTTAGTTGGACAGGCGCAGTTTTCGGCGCAAACATGAGAACTCATTGGCGATCCCATGCGAGAATACAAGGAGAAATTGAAAAAAAATAAACATTTCGATCCTCAAAACCTAACATAAAATGAGTATGGACGGAACATTATCCTGACCACCAATATGCTTGTACATTTTCTAAAATTCAATAGGGAGGGGACATAGTTTCACAATGGGTCGCTTGAATAACTCATTAGCCATTTTAACCGTGACAACCCTGACGACACCATCCTGACCAGGATGCAGATCAGTGACGCGTGCCAAGCTCCAACACATAGGAGGGGACGTATCATTTTTAATCATCACCAAGCTACCTAATTTGATAAAATGATCTATGGAAGTCCATTTACTTCGTTGGTGGTCCTGGGACCACTGAGACCAGAAATCCTGATGCATACGATGCAACAACTGAAATAGAAATGAAATTATATCATCACAGAAGGGTTATCATTTATTCAAACGAATACCTCAAGGGAGGATGTCAGTGCGAGTGCAACTAAAACAGCTCAAAAATTCAATACTGCATAGCACGCTGCCAAAATTCACGTGCAGCGGAATATGCTGCAAAAAAATAAATCCAGAAATTACAAATATTACACGGACCAAGGAAGTAATCTCTTGATAACAAATTAAATTTTTACCAACTCTAAGAAAAAGACGTATTTGTGGCTCAAAGTTTCGGTGTAACATGACATTGTGAAGCAGAGTTATTTCTGTAATGATTTTAACATACTACTGCAAAAAAAATTATTCACTACTCGGGAACTCGCCTAGTTTAGGTAGCTTCAAGCCGAAGCGAGAAATAGCCAACTCTTACCCAGAGCCACCAAGCGCAAGCATCTAACATCAATAACGCAAATAACATTATTGGCAGAACAAAAAAAATTCTACCGACGTACATCTTAAATGATACAAAACATATCGTCCAATAATACTAATGAGGACAATAATATTTGAATGGCATCAAAATTATGGAAAGAGACGCCAAATAGGAAAAATAAATGCAGCTGTATTGCTGTCGTGAGATTTATAATCGAAACCCTTTCACCTAAATATTATGGACAAACAATCTCACTAGTTGGGAACAACGTCCAAGTTCTAGTTGCTTAAGGCATACGCCAGCGAAAGCCAACTTTGGCTCAAATTACCGAATGTAATTCAATGTGGGTGAGTCTGTTTTTTGTATTTTTTTTATGCAAAGAAAAACAGATCAAATCACATACACAACAAAATACTTAAAATTGTTTACCTGATCACAAGCGAACAGAAAATAAAACTAATGAATTAGTAACTCAACAGAAGCGACGCCAGACGTCTGTTAGCTGAAAATATATTAAATTGTAAAAAAACAAGTCATACCGAAAATAGACACTTTCAGTCAAACGTCGCCAGTTGTCAGTAAGCGTCAGAGCGCGTAGGTACGTTAAAATATATGAAAGTGCTAAGAAAACCAAAATATACGAGAAATGAGCTCTTTCAGAAAAATGAAGCCCAGCGTCAGTACGCATCGGTCAGCATCTGAAAGTTCTAACAAAATCTAAATATACCAGAAACAGCAACTTTCCAATAATCGACGCTGGGCGACGGAAAGCGTTGCGACGACTGAGCTACAAAAAAAATATTTCACGCAGCACCACTTGCAATAATTCATAATAGTACAGAACAACAGAAAATAATTTCAGTTATCAAATTATGAGACAACGTAACTCTGAAGATGACTATTTTTTAACCTGATTCAAGATCCCGAGAAAGAAAAACAACTATAGGAGTACACTGTACGGCTACGCTTCAGTTCTAGTCGAAATATAACTAACAATCAATGGAAAGCATTCAATATAAGCCGTAAACAGAGTATACCTATCAGTTGCACTTCTATTCATATGAAATATACGGAAATAATACCTCTACCTGATTTTTTAAAATCTATGAAACAGAAAAAAATATTTATTGAAGTTGGGCGCCATTTTGTTAGTGGCAAAATTCAGGGAAATAGAGCAGTGAATGTGCAACAATGTGTCACGCCAGTAACGTACCCGATAGCTCAGTTGGACGTGGATTCGTCTATGAAAATAGATTTCAATTAGATTGAAACATGAGGTTTAATTTTTCGGAGCGCCACAGATTTATCACCAGTGAAAAATCCGAAACGATCCTGATGGAATAAGAAAACCCCTTTCACTGATATTACTGAAATAATGAGCAATAGATACCGTTAATGGTATAAATGTATAGTTGTTGTCAAACATATAAGATAAATAAGAAAAGGCGCAAAAAATGGTCTTATCTTGTCTATCTCTGCCTGGAAAGGGCCACATAATATTGGGGGCAAGTGGTGCAAGAGTTTGAAATAGCTAGTGCATTATAGGTAAATTCGCCATGGGTACATCGTTTTTCAATTGCATCCATTTCATTATTCAGAGATTAATTAATTCTTTTTGTTTAGATAAACTAGAGATTGATACTAAGTACAAAGAAACAATTTAAAAAATATATGCTGTATGAAGCTTCGATTTATCATTCATTAAAAAGTTATCCAACAAAAAGAATAACAAATGAAAAAAATTACAACATTCTCGTATAAACACAGTTTTCATTCAGTACTGCATTCTTCACGACTAAACATCTGGATTGTCAGGAATTCAGATGTTTTTGGTCAGATAATTTAAGAATAATCTGGAGAGGATAATTCTCAAATAAGTGCATATACCAACATAGTCTTCCATGAAAATAAATTCAACTTTCCAATTAATCGGCCGGTGTTTTATTTATATGAACTCTCTGTAATCCTATATTTTCAGATCGGATAGTTCGTTTCCACGTTATCATTATTTATACCGATTTTATTGCGGAAAATTACTCACTTTAAACTGGAATAATACTTTCGCGGTTAAAGATTTTCTAATAGATGATTTGCACCTTGTGTGAACTTTTCCGATGGTATGTCAATGAATGAATGGAATTTTCATCCGACACAATTACATTAAATTTTGGTGCCGAATATTGTTTTCTCGTTTTTTATCGGTGATTTCTATCAAGTTTTAGTGCAATCATATTTGCAGAGCCTAGTGGAGGTTCAATATTTTTCGAAATCGACATTTTAGCGGCATCTGGTTAGCTTATAGCTCGAAGTATCAACATACGAAACATTACTGGGGACAAACAATGACATTCCATAAAAACTGCGGTCGAAAGTAGGCAGAACAGTGTAAAAACGATGACACTCCCACATTAGATTTCGCTTTTCTCAATTTTCTAAAAAGTGGAACCTCATCGTTCTTCCACTGGACCATTCATTTATTTCTTGCATAAAATTGAATTTTCTCTCATGTCCTAAAATCAAATTCGGGAATATAATCAATATTGGACACTGGCATTTTGTTTCGAAGAATCATATTTTTATTCATCTGCTCTTGGGTATTTTGTGATCCTCCAGTAATAAAAGTAAATTCAATATTAGTTTTCAACTTTAACGTCCTGAATTGTTGTCTATTACATGTTCACCCATAGACATTATTTTCCTTGTAATGTGAGAAATTAATGAACGGACCGGTCCACCTTAGGAATCATCCTGTATAAGCAAATATTGTGCTAGTCCTCACATTTCCTTCAAAAAAATTAAGCAAGTTATCAATTAAAAAGAATATATTTCTGCCAAAAATGCATAGTACCACGCCATACACACCTTATATGGTAATCACATGAGAATATTGGCTCACTTCAGTGCGAGTAAATATCAATACTTACATAAGTTCAGGAAATTACCAGGAAATTAATTCCTATTTTGTCAGTAACCAAACACAGTTTTTTAGACAAAAATTGCAATAAATCAATAAATAAAATTATTGACATCTCTACATTCATTCAAATTATTCCACCTATCGCGCCCACGTAACACTTGGCGCGGAATATGTAATGGCCCGCACAGCAATTAGTTGTGTTTTTTCCATGCAGGGTCGGGCATAGTTATAATAGAAATCACCGCTGTATGCGGTACGCGCAGCTATTAGAAAATTAGATTTCGACGGGGCAGTTGTTTACCTAATCTAAGGATACTAATAATAATAAAAATGGATTATTCTGAATACGAAAGTTACAGTGCTTTTGTTAAATTAACTTGATTAATCTGCACGCATCACAATATTTAGTGGCATATGTACTAGTCCGACCCTGGTCGGCGGCATGGGAATCAATTTCGTGCTAATCGACCATTTTTTGCGCCTTTTTTTATTTATCTTATATGTTTGACTACAACTATAATGTATAAATTTGTAGAGGTTTTGTTTACACTTATATATAGGTACATGGATTACTTGGATCACTTGGACCAGTATAAAGAAATTAGTCATGTATGTGCATAGTTTGGCAAACAATAAAAAATTTAATGGAAATAATTCAGATGTGATATCAACAAGATAAATTGAAGTTTACGCTATGACTGAGAGTAGTGTACCGTTGTATGACAACTATCAGGTACACTTCCGGTGAGGGTGATACGGTGATAACTTACAATTATGCACTGAGTTATATGTGATGTTCAAATATGCCTTAGGGGCAAATTCGATCTCAAGCTAGACTTATCTGATAGTAAGTAGAATGCCGGTTGTGGGTTCTCAATTCAATGCCTTGGTGAATACAGGTGAGCACTGTGTGTACGGCACAATCGTACGAAAAATATAGTACGTGTATAGCTGGGACTAATACCAATATATCAGCCAGCGGTGCAGAGATCCAAACCAACGAAGAAAGGGGGACGAACAGAGAAGGAACACTGAACAACAGCTGAACAGTGGAACAACCACAGCAGAACAGAAACACCAAACTGGAACAACGAAACATGAATACCAAACACCCTAGAATAAACAAAATCATTGTGACTCCTGATTACACTTTGTGGGGCCATTAGTAGGGTCCAAATTCAACCTCTATTGAGTGGATGGGTTTGGGAGTGGATGGGTTTTTATATCCTGTTTGCTGTATGATAGCTAGTTTCTTGTTGCAGCGGTTATACCAATGAATAATGACAGTTTTTCAAAACTCTTGCACACAGAGGAACAAAGATTTCCTCGTAAATATTCAGCGTCAAATATCGCAAACTATATGAGGAAATCTCCCGACATGAATTTTCCTAAGATCCACCAGAGAAGATCAAAATTTAATTCGACATAGAAAAATTTAGATAGGTTTAATGGCTGATATGTCAAAGATTGGTCTTCAATCAACGTCGAACACGAATTGAAAATTGACACTCAGACTTCAAAGTCGAAAAGTGTCAATAGGCGTGTTCCGTTTCATGCATTAAGGACATAATGCGCATATGACCGTTCCGTTTCCTACATTTGGAGCGCATTGACACGCCCACTCTTATATTCCCCTCTTTGGCATTGAGACATAAAATGAGCATGCTGCCCGTTCGTCTAGCAGCGATGAAAGAGTTTCTTGTCTGTGGTTTTTCAAACAGAAACGTCACGGGTGGGATTCCGTGAGCCATAGAATTCTATTTTTCGTTGAATAAGTACGATATCATTATAGTTGAATTCACGGGAGAGACAGAGACATAACTGTCGACTACAGAATTCTATGGCTCACGTAATCCCACCCAAGAAACCGAATTAAAAGAAGCGTGTTCCGTTTCATGCATTCATCGCATCACTGTTGCAGACATAATCAAGCGTTCCGTTTCAACTAATATTGACGTTGGTGGATTGAATCGGAACGATTTTATCTTGTGTGGTGCATGCCGTATCCCGCAGATGTTGTTAAATTCTTATGTAACAAAACCAAATCTTTTAATCTAGTAAATAAATTAATATGGGTAGAACGAAAGCGTTAACGGCAAGAGTAGGAAGCGAGCTTTGTGAAAATGAGAGTAGCTCAGATTCTGATAAAAATGATAGTTATAAGGATAATTATGATGTTGAATAAATTGACGATTTTTTCTTCCATTGTACGTTAAATCAGGTAAATGTGATAATGCACGATATTTGACACTTCATCAAATATCAAATTTAAACTTTTAATTTGGTTTCTGACGTTTCTGATTGGACGTGAAACCACAGACAAGAAACTCAAGAAACTTTTTGTTTTGACTTTTGAGTTTGACAGATCTTACTTGGATCGCATTCATCGCTGCTAGACGAACAGGCAGTAGTTCATGCACTTTCGATGTCTCAAGGCCAAAGAGGGGAATATAAAAGTGGGCGTGTCAATGCGCTCCCAATGTAGGAAACGGAACGGTCATATGCGCATTTTGTCCTCAATACATGAAACGGTACACGCCTAAGTTTAAATTGGTAGGTAGGTTTTCATATTCGCGAATTCACTTTCGTTCACAGTAGACAACCTTATAACACTTTCGTGAGTTTGGCATTGAAAATTTTGGTAGAAAATTAGTATTTTTCATATTGAAGTTAGTATATTCGCGGTTTTGGCGTGGGACAGACATTATTATCCTCACTTGTATCAGAATCAGAGCTAGTCTCATTTCCACAAAGCTCGCTTCCTACTCTCGCCATAAACACTTTCGTTCTGCACAAAATAATTTCCTAGATTAACCAGATTTATTTTTGTTACATAAGAATTTGGTTGACTGATACAGTGATAAATGTCAACATCTGCGGAAAACGTCATGCACCACGCAAGCAATTCGTTCCGATTCAACCCACCAACGTCAATGTTAGTTGAAACGAAACGCTTGATTATGTCTGCAACAGTGATGCGATGAATGCATGAAACGGAACACGCTCACTATCAGACAAAGGCGCTATCTTTTGAGAGCTTGTTACCTTTGCTTGTCCGTGGTTTGTGAGATCAGTCCAGTAACTACCCCGAGCTACTCCTTGGGACAATTGGTTAGTTACTCAGGTAAACAGAACACCTAAGGATTCAGTGATGCCAACTAAACTTAGACAAACCAAACACAAACAAGGTCAAATATTCGAAGAAGAAATGTTACGGTTCTGTATAATAATAACAAAGCAATAGAATTTTAACCGAAATCATATTTACCAAGTTAACGCTGTCATACAGCAGAATGCGGGATGTCCTCATTTCCTTTTAGCTTAAGGCCAGTTCATGTCCGCTCGAACTACGGCAAAGGTAAGTACTAACATTCGGAACAAGCTGTACATGACAACGATCAAGTTGTCATTTCGAAACAGTGGCGTACAGAGTGGAAAGTTTATCTCAATGACAGAGATTTTCTAATGTTATTATAATGAAACAGAAAGGGTTTTCTAGTGCAAAATGAACCTTTGCAAATTTCCGAAAGTTGATGACAAAATTTGGTTCGGTTTCGACGAAACTATGCAGAAAATTGGTAAATTGTCAAAGAACTTTATAAGTAAATTGATTAAAAATGAAATTCCTATTTCTGAAATTCTCCTTCTCAAAATGTAGAGGTTTTTTTATTCTGGATACAATTATATGTTTGAATTGATTTTTATCTTTCCTTATAAATTTATCAAAATTTGCTATTTCATTTTCAGCCGGAGGTAGGTAGCAAGATTTTTTATACGTAATATCATAGACATTTTTGTATACTATTTGTTATTATACACTGATCAATAATCACATGAATATTCCGAAAATGAAATGTCTGAGTCAGGTACCTGTTTTCTGTTGGATTTAGGAAAACTGTCGAAAATTGTCTCAAATCTTGTTGAATTTGTGGCCAACCCTATTGATGTCAAAATTACGAACAGTGATACCATCTGCAGAAATATTTTACTGCTGCAATTCCTAAGAATCAGGAAGGCCCATTAAGGAATATCTTCAAGAAAAAAGTATGTTCTGAGAGCAACCTAAATTATCTCAGTTCTCAAAGCTATTTCAATATTCATTCCAGTGGAATATGAGTCTTGGAATACGAGTCTAACTCACCTTGAACTGTCTGAATGAGGGTCACTCACCTCAAATATACAGTGTGATTCAGAAAAAGACAGACAAACTCCGACTCCAGGTTCCTCACCTCATTTCGAGATGAAAAATTCTCATCAAGGTATGTCCTAAAGTGCCTTCGCTCTGAGATACAAGGTGCCAAAAGTACGGAAACAAAATAATTTTTTTTTCTCCAAAACTCCTGAAGGTAAAAATATCAAACTTGGTAAACTAAGTTGAAATTTTCAATTTTCGTAAATCAGTGGCATAGTAACGATGGTATGTGGTCATATTTTCCTTCATATTTTCTTTGGACAAGTGAAAGTACAAATGAGCGTTTGACATCGGTTGGGCTCATCGATATCTGACCTAGAAGTCATAAAATGTCATGTGCCTGGAAGTGAAGGTTTCTGAGATAGTTGAGAAAAATTTAAGATATGTCTGAGTAGCAACGTGATTTCATATGCGCAAAAATCGCATAATGCTAATTTTTTACAACTCATCGGAATATTTGTCGAACCTCCTAAACGTTTTTAAATGTTGCAAGAATTAAAAACATACTACGGGTGAGTCAGTATGAGGCCAACAGCTCCACCATATCATTTGATCATATCGATGTCGTGGAATCAATGAGTTAGGTGTCATTCTGACTCACCTGTACTATGTGTTCGATTTTCCCAACATATAAAAATGTTCATGAGTTTGACAAATATTCCGATATGTTGTGAGAAATCAGTGTTATGCGATTACTGTACAAAAGAAATTGTGTTGGGACTCTGGACATATCTTCAGTTATCTCAGATATCTCAGTTATCTCAGAAACCTCTACTTTCAGGTACATGGAATGTTCCGACTTCTAGGTTGAGTATCAATGAGCCTTACTGATGTTAAACGTTTACTTGTCCATTCACTGTCCAAAGGAAATATGAAGGAAGATATGACCACATACCAATGTAACGGGTTTACGAAAACTAAAAATTGTAACTTCAAATTATCATGTTGATGAACCTCGATTAGGGTACCAAGTTTGATATTTTTTCCATAAGGGGTTTTGGAGAAAAAAAATCTAAATTTTTTTCGAATTTTTGACACCCTGTATCTCAGAGAGAATGCATTTTAGCACATAACTCGATAGCACTTTTCACCTCAAAATTAGGCGAGTAATCTGTATTCCTGGTTGATCGGTCTTATTCTGACTCTAATTGTATATTAGTAATTCATGTATGATAGTAAATAAATGGAAAACGAATCATCAAATGCTATTGGATGAATTATGTGGACAACGTTGAGTTTTTCGGATTTTGAATTTCAGATATGATTTCTTCCAGAGAGTCGAAAAAATCCAATCCAATAAAATACTGAAAATAAATCTGTAGGTCACAATAAGCTCATGACATGAGGCATAAGAAGTCCAGAGGACTGCTCATTGCTAATATCATATACAATAGGAAATGTTGAGTCGAAAATCCATCAGAAAACAACTACTTTTTTGGCTAATGCCACGACTAACATTGAATTACATCTGATGAAATTTCCGTGCTGAGTTCCTACAAGGTTATCTCTGCAATTGGGAGTGTTCATCGAAACATTCGGACTACCTATATAGGGGTAAACATCGTACAATATTGAAACTGGTTTTAGACCAGGTCATGACTGTTCAGAATATCGGAATTTCACCTCAGTAAAAATCTCACCGTTTTCGAGATAATGAGCATTTTTCAAATTTATGGAAAATCACTACCTCACCTTGGATTTTGAGTGCCATGTCTACAAATTGAGAACAATTCAAATATCTTTGCTGCTGAAGATTACTGATGAGTTATGCTTTAGGCGTACAAAACAGTTTTTCAGAAAACGTTACAATTTTTCAAGAAATTAGGGTAAAATACCAGATTTCAGTTTCACCAATTTTTTTAACAACAGTTTGACATTATTGTTCGAAAAAAACATAACCAAGTGGAAGTGGATATTCATTACAAAAGAATACCCATTTTGTCCAGACTCTACTATGGTATAAAACATCCGATAATTATTTTTGGAATGAATAGAATTTCGATTATATTAGAGTGTGATGGTATTCTGAGCTAAAATCAACTCCATTAGACTTTGTCAGTAATGTCTTATATGTTTATCCTATCAAGATGAAATGACTAAATAATTATGAGTAACAATTAATCAAATGCTTAGAAGCATCCAATGAGATGTAAAGAAGTAAATACTTATTCAACGTTTTTTTTTTTTAAATCAACATACACTATATACCACAATAACGATTATTCAACATCGCACTGAATAATATTACAAAAATGTTATTTTCCATCCATTCGTACGCAGAGACAACATCTTTTCAAAAAGAACCTTTTCAAATGCGTTATAGGTTATAGCCCCCAAATCAGCGTTTCTCTGAGCAGTATTGTACAATCGGATATCGTAGCACTAGCACTACCTCCACATTCACCATGAATGTAGTGCATTTGCGCATATTCTCGGGGAGTATAACCTGTGTACGGTATGACAAAGAAATAAATACCACTGAATGAAACAAGGAGAATAATTTAAAAAAACTACGATAAAAGTCACAAGTTGTTCAAACAAAATGTGACAGCCACAAACTAGATGTTTTCAATTCTATTTACAGAAGATCTGTTCATGTACAATGCTGTATTTCATTTTTTCATCAGGAAACTATTGCTTCTACGGATACAACACAGGAGTTAGAAAAGTTTTTAACTATCGACAAGGATTCACCTCCTAAAAAATTTTGCATTTATTTGGTTACACCCTGTATATCTGTGGGTCTCTGAAACTTCGTTGGAATCTGGATGTTGGACAATTGCGACATTTATCACAAGAATTTGTTTGAATCGGTGCCATGTCGGATTATCGACATTTCATTTCGATAATTTTATTAGGCTTACTTACATGAAAAGTTATTTTTATTAACACACTATTTAATGCTACTAAGCAGTCTATTCTTCATTGTTAATAATCATTTCCACATTTTATCTTAATGAAGTCGAAAAAAAAAATTTTTGGGCGTATTTGTATAAAAGTTGATGGAAGCCTAGAATGAAACCACGCCTAATTCAATGGAAATCACTTCCTCCAAAAATAATTATCGTATGTTTTATACCATGGTAGAGTCTGGACAAAATGAGCATTCTTTTGAAATGAATCTCCACTTCCAATTGGTTATGTTTCTTTCAGACAATAATGTCAAATTTAAAAAAAAAAATTGATGAAACCCAAATCTGTCATTTTATCCTCATTTCTTGAAAAAAAAATCACTTTCTGAAAAACTGTTCTGTTCGTCTAAAAGCATCACTCATCAGGTATCTTCAGCGGTAAAGTTATTTGAATTTGTCTCAATTTGTATACATGGCACTCAAAAATCCAAGGTGAGGTAGCGATTTTCCAGATATTCTTAAAATGCCCATTATCTCGAAAACAGTGATATTTTTACTGAGTTGAAATTCCGATATTCTGAACAGTCATGACCTGTTCTATCACTAGTTTCAATATTGTACAAGGTTTACCGGACACCCTGTATATCGATTTCGAAGTGTTGCTCCTCATCAATAGAGGGTCATTTTGTATTGCTTTCAGAGAGTTGTATTCCCCTCTTCGACACATCTTTTCATTGTTCACCGAAATACCGTATCCAGTATAGCAGAAGTGGTATCGCCTGAAAATACAACATTTACAGTGACAGCCAAAAAGTATGTCCATATGGAAAAAATCAAAGAATTGGAAAAATGTTCCTGGGGAAAAGTTTGTGCATAACCGATAACCTGGAAATCGATTTTGACACATGTCACGTGACCACTAGTATGGCAGTGAATTGTGAAAGAGTACCATGAAGAGGCCAAAAGTTAAGTAAGATGGCAAGATATCAAGAAAAGAAATTTAAAAAAGTTGCTTCGAATTTAATTTTATACTAACATAAAGAGTTTCAAGCGAAAAATCGAAAAAATTTTAAAGTGCAATTTTTACAAATAATTTTCGATATCTTTACAAAAATCAATTTTTTTTTTCTGAATTGCTTGACTATAGTGGAATATTTATATTTTGATGACAATGGCAAAAGTCTCTCATTTTCTCCTCACTAGATGGCACTAAATTGAAAATATTGATTTTTGCCTGAACCCACGCTGTTACATTGGTTCGTGTCTAACAGTTATACCAGAATTCCCAAACTTCTGGGATGATATAAAAATCTAGAAACATCATGTTTCCTGATTATAATCAAGTTTCAATGATAATGCAGCATGTGCGTTTCACTTTGCACAAAAACTCTAAGCGTCTTCAATTTGACGCACTATTTTCAAGTTTATGTGCAAAGTGAAACGCTCATGCACGATTATCATCGAAACTTGATTATAATCAGGTTTCCAGAATATTTCTTTATCACCACTACAGTGTTGGAATTCTGATATAACTGTTAGATATGAACAAATGAAACAGCGAGGGTTCTGGCAAAAACCACATTTTTCAATTTAGTGCCATGTGGGGAGGAGAACGATTTATCATTCTCATTAAAACCTAAATGTTCCACTACAGTCAAGCCATTGAGGAAAAAAAACTTTAATTACTGTGAAGAGATCAGAAAGTATTAAAAAAAATTGCAATTTTTTTTTCAATTCATTGCTTGAGATGATGTGAGTATAAAATTGAAATCCAAGAAACTTTTTTAAATGACTTTTTTTGATGTCTTGCCATCTTAGCGTTTTTATAGAATTTTTTCCAATTTGCCGCCATACTAGTGGTCACGTGACATGTATCAAAATCGAATTTTAGGTTATCGGACATGCAGAAACTTTTTCCCAGAAATATTTTTCCAATACTATAATAATACATTTTTATCCCATATGGTACATAATTTTTGGCGGTCATTGTACATGCTCTCGAAAAAAACTCACAAAAAGTTTTCACCAAAAACACTAAAAAGAAGAAATCTATTTTTACAAGATCCATTTCAGTTACTCAATGATCAGTATCTCTGACGCATGTAACTCCTCTGTTACAATGTGCACTGTCAACTATAAATGCAGCACCGTTGAGATTCAACTGGGAAAAATATTCAAAATTTCAGGTTCAGGATGGTCCAAGATATTAGTGGTATCTGTTGATGTATTTTTGTTTCGTTTCGCGAAGTGGCGATAAAAGATTTTGACCATTTCCTTTCTAGATAACACTATCGGTAGTTTTTTCATAAGTTTGAGGCGGTGATCTATTTCGAAAGTACTAGATTCATCTTGTCTTCCTTTCAAAAATTGTACGTTATATATTGATATAGTGTGAGATTCTATATTATCTTTTTTTTTTGGTTTTACCATGGGAACATTTTGAATAAACTACCTACTAATAATAATCGCAGAAATCGAAAGATGTTGGTCGTGAAACATTTTTTCAAGTTCCATTTTGAAAAGTGTTTCATCTCAAAACTGATAGTTGAACAATGATATATGAATTGAAATCGAATAAAAGTAATGTACAAGATTTATTTTATACTCCAAAGTAGACTACAAATAAGAATAATTGTAGCCGAAAGAATCTAGCTGGATATGAAACGTCTCACCTCCTATCATGAGATAGTCCATTAGTGTAATGAACTACAATATCTCGCTCATTTTGAGGAATACGGAAAAAAAATTCCAATACGTCTTTTTTCAAAATTGTTTCAAAATTATTTATCAACATACAGAGTGTTTGTTCGAAGCAGGACAACTTGAAGTAACGATTTTTCAAATCGATAACAAAGAAATAGGAGTAACTACTTATTTTTGTCAAAAAATTTGAGTGTTGTCGAATTAATGCAAACAGTTCTTCCAGTTAACCGACCTTCACTACTATTATTGAAAAGTTTATTGAAACAAATGAGGCAAAAATATTGAAGACGTGCAACAAGAGTGACACTGGATTACACTATGGAATAAATTTGTCATACATTCTAAGAGTATAATTCCTCAGAAGAGAAGAGAAACCCCTAACTTGCAACTACAGACCTACCAAAGTGCTATCTATTATTTATAATATGAAGTTCTCCACATCCGATATCAACTGGTGATCTGTTCGCTTATATCTCACATTAATGGCAACTATCCATTGAAAAATATGGTGGAATTATGACCGTCGCATTAGATATGTCCGAAGCAATTGATCGCGTTTGCCACCAGGACCTCTTCGCCAAGCTTCCACCTTATGGCTTGCCCCTCCTTCCCCAGTTGTGTTGTTTGCTATCTAGCTTTCTTTCAGACGGATCTCTCTACGTGGTAGTTAATGGAGTTTCATCTGGCACTCCACTCAATTTCCATAAAGTGACATTTAACTTGATTCAATCTAAGAATTTTGATGCTCCTATGTACCAACTCCATTCAATTTTAATTCTTTCTTGCTTATGATTATTTCAAATTTGGATCCATTGGAAAGAACCGGTGAATTCCGTCTTTAAATCTTTGTATCGATCCTTGTTATGTTATCCTTGTTATGCTCAACCAATGGTACTTTTGCACAAACTCCAAAATATGAACAGTTTTGCTGCAAGGGGGCGTTGAAATCTCCTCTTACTCAGAAGAGATAATTATTTTAAAAGCAGAAACATCATCATTACATGTTTCATTGTATCTGATGTTGCATAATATTCTGCTAGGTTATTCAAAAAAATCCGAACTCCTCCCCTATTCGCCTACTTTCTATTATGAAAGGCAAAAAATTTTGTTTGTACATTTAAATGTATCGCCAGATGTTTGAATATGCTTGAATTAGTAAAATAGCTCTCATTAGAAAAAAAAATTGGTGGATTTTTATGAATTTTTTAAATGATGCTGTTCAGGTTATTTTGAATTTCTGAATGAAAATTAGTTGGGTGACAAACACCTAAAATTAATACTTTTGATGCTAGGGGGCGTCAAAGTCATACCATTGTCAGAATAGACTAATGATTATTATTGGTAGGAACAATTCTTCTACATGTTTCATTTGAGATTCTAAAACATTCCTTTTACCTAGTCCTAGTTCTATTTCAGAACACGAAAAAAAAAAAAATACTCTATAACTTATGAATGCTTCATCGTAATGAATGTTTTATTCGCCTAAATTAGGCAAATAGTAGTAGTAGTGGAGTACCCTTGATGTTGCAAATGCTCCAAAGGCATTTGTACACGTGTATCATACGCTAGTCATTATTATCGTATACCAGCAACGTGACCAATGACATGTTGTGGCTAGAATCCGTTATTTACATTCACAGCTGCGGTCACATTCTAAGCACAATTTTTTTATTGATGCTTGTTTCGCGGAAAATAGTAGCCAGTCAACCCGAAAGTCGGCAAATTTGAGTATCTGCTGAATTATCTGCTTATATACAATGTATATGAGCAGATCATTGCCACGGTACAGACGGCAGTAAAAATTTTGCTTAGAATGTGACTCTATCTTGACCGCAGCTCGGAATGTGAATAATGGAGTCTAACGGTGATCGTGTCATCAAAAAACAATGCTGGAAATTGATATTGGGTCGAGATAATATCAATTTCTGGATTTTCATTCGTAAAATATTTTCTTATTCGTACCATCATTCAGGCGTGTATCACATCAGGCTGGCTCCATCTCGTATTCAGGACAAGTTTCATAGAGACGAGGGTGAAACTATTGAAGAAGATGAACATTTCAATAACTATGGGTTTACTATAGTGCGCATTTACTCAAAATAAAGCAGGCTCTCTAAACACCAGCTTTGGGTTGCTTACAATCCCAACAGGATGAGAATGCGCAAATTTTAGGATATTATTGCACTTGTAAAACAGGTGACAAAAACTTTGGGCTCTTGTGCACATGTGGCCAGTGTGTTATGGTTCTTGGGATTTGCACGCCATGAACCGAATGTTGGATACACATGGACGACCCTATTGGATGTAATAATGGATGCCACCAACAGGCCTGCAGAATGATCCATATCAGGCATTACCTCAAATTCACGTTGTTGATGTCTAATTTTTGTGCATTTTTGAGATTGTCGCCCAAATAATTTTTATCCAAAATAGCCAGGACAACTCCTTTTTAAGAAGTCAGCGAAATCCACCAATAGTTAAGTGAAGGGGTTGAGGGTTATTATTGAACAAGTTCACTATTTCCCTAATTTTAAGATGATTAAAACATTTATTATGATAACGCATTTGAAAGTAGTCAAGAATGACGGTTTTTCGTGGTTGAAACTAGAACTTTAATTTTTTTCTTGTAATTTCAAGATCATTCAGCATAATCTGGAATGGAAAACCAGAAGTATTGTTTTCGCAAATAATAATAAATAGTCCATTTTGAGCATGGTGATTTAACGCCACCTAGCATCAAAATATTCTAGACCACAAGCCCAGGCACATTTATAGGGGGCGATTTTATACACCACGAGTCAAATATGATGTTGAGAAACAAACGTTGGGCACTATGCCGTCAATTTTCCGCGGTACAGGTGAGTGTACAGGCGAGTTGAAATGTCGTAAAAAACGGGGTACTTTTTGATTACTTTATACATGACGGCACTATTCTGGTCAAAGAGGCAATGAAAAAAGAATGCTCTAAAACCCAGTGCCGTCAAAAAATAGCGGTACAGGGAGTCGGAATTTTTTTTTGAAATCTGCGATTTTACCCCCCCCCCCTCCCCTGTTAATCGAATACTTGACGGCGTTGATTCAGTTAACTTTGCCTTTCCTTAAAAAACTTTAATACATGTATGCCGTCAGAAAAGGGTGGTACATGGGGTCAGAAATCGCGAATCAAATCTCGATTTTTACCCCTTGTGGGGGTGGTCATTTTATACAACCTAGAATTTAGCTGTTTCTATGCTATATCCTTCAAAGATAATATATTATACTATGCCGTCAATTTTATATGGTACAATACGCTGAAAAATGTGTTTTTCATGTCGAAATCAAATTAATCCAGCAGATTCGAAGAACCTATCAAGAAAAATAAAATTAGTACTTTCAAAATCAAAACTGAAAAAAAAGAAGGAAAAATTGAAGAGGTAAAAATTCAAAGAGATTTGTTTGGTCGATTACTGGGAATATCACTCAAAAACAAGCTCGAAATTGATAAGGTGTTAGAATACCCGCTCACTCCCGTGCCTCTGTCTTTATGCCACTTGGACGGTTCAATTAACAAATCCAAAGTAGTCAAGCCTATAATTACAGCTGTTCACCAACAGAATCTTCCAAATGAGTTAACCGCTATTATTATCGATGGATTCCTTTACTTTTGGAGCAATTAGCCATAACATTTTTAAAAATTTAACAAATGAGCAAGCCCAAGAAATTCATACAATTTTTGATACGTACCCTCAGCCTAGCATAAAAGATAATGAACACGAGATTACACAAAATTTGAGGCAATCTGAATACTGTATTGCAGGACCTGACATCAAACGACCCAACAACTTCATGGCCGAATTAACCCTTTCGCTCATGGTGTCCTAAATTTAGTACACAACTTTCTTGTTTTTTTTGTGCGCAGAAAACTGTTTAATCCAAGTACTGTTGCCATATAAGTTGTTATTTTAGTTGCCAACTGTAATTTTATCTGTCATCTATCAGATTCTTTAGGAAGTATTTTGGAAAACTTCATCTGACGAGAATGGACGAATCCTATCATCTGGGTCACCAGTTTGGTGTATGTCATTTTTTTATTTCTCAGTGTGGATTTTACTCATCGAAAAAAATACTGTGTGTTCACATTAGAGTATTTTACGAACTCGATTCAAAATATTTAAACATTTTATCGCTATTTTGTAGTTTTGAACATGAATTTCGGTGTGCTAAATTTAGTACACTGTGAGCTAGTGGCATTGCAAATGTGGTAGATATAACCTCACTTTATATAATTAAAAAATGTATTTTTTGTTATTTTCACAGTACCATTGATTGACATGGTTATTAGAAGGGCCTTAAGTAATCAGAAGCTATTATCAATAATGGAAAACAATTTATCTGATAGAATGTCAATGAAATCGAAAGTGACTTGAGTTAGGGCACTAATTTGGAAGCTTCTGGGGGTAAATTTCATGAGTACGAGATTGATTCAGGATGCTCGTTTATTTACTTGGACATAGGTTCAAAGGAAGAACAAGAAAACGGGTAGTTACATTAGCACAAAAACTTGCCAGAATCATCTGAAGTACCTACCTACATTTTGATATATAAAAATATATATAAAAGTATGCTGTGACATTTCTACTTTCGTTTTCGGATGTTTTTTGATTTGTATGAAACATTTTTACTGAATTGCAATGTCTATCACAAAATTTGTATTCTCATATTATAATATTTCATATACCGTTTGCTCATGGTGTACTAAATTTAGCACAACCCATATCACAAAAATTGGCAGTCGCAAAATTTTTTCTATAGGCTCAAAAATCTTAGAAAAATTTATTTATTACACTTGCAAAATTCAAAATTTTTTATTTCAAAAAACAAAAATTCATGAGTGAAAGGGTTAAAAAACATTAATTTCAAAAAAGCTTTTGTACAATTTCTAATGAAATATTGGGCAGAACTACACAACTGTGTTCTCATAAAACCCACCCAAAAAATATTTTTAAATTATGACATTTGCTACGAATATAGAGTAGTGCAAGGAAATACGGTGAAAAACGTTTCTGAGCACTATACTTGTAATGGCCACGAAGAAGCAGACACAAACATTGTTTTTCATACCTGCAACCTCCCAAAAAAAATCGCGTATTTTGATTAGATGCTCCGATACAGACATTTTAATTGTTCTATTGGCCAACATGAAGAATCTTCTGGAGGAACGTGATGGGCAAAAAATTATTGACCGCAAAATATGGATGCAGCTAGGTACCGCCAATAACGTCCGTAATTTAGATATTTGTTCTATTTTTGAGTTAGGAGAAAATCTATGCACTTCTTTGGCTGCGTTTTATGCATTTACTGGTTGTGATTACAACCCTGCCTTCTGTAGGAAGGCTAAACTGAGGCCATTTAAAACTTCGACAAAGTATCAACAAGCTTTTGGTACGATGGGGTGTCCTTCAGTTACTTCAGATATACAGGCGATACAGGATACTTTAAAGATAGTCAAAGAATTTGTGTGCATTTTGTACAATGTACGGGCTGTCAAAACAGTAAATGAGGCAAAATCTCTCATTTTGAATAAAATGTATAAACCTACGTCCGAAAATGAAAAATTCAGAAAATCAAAGGCAAAGTTGGAAGCAACCTCTTTTCCTCCTTCTTATTCCGAATTAGAGCAGCAATTTCGAAGATCTATGTATATATCGCAAATTTGGTGTAATTCTCATTTAAAAAATCCCACCACAATTAGCCCACTGAACTATGGTTGGACATTGGATAAAAATAAATTTGTTTTCCACTGGTTCGATGGCAAGCAAGTTCCAGCAACCGTGCAGGACATTATTGTACAGGATGGGAGAACTGAGACAGAAGATGATAATTCAGGTATGAAACAGCAAAATCAATCTATTGATTTCTTGTAATATTTCTTCAATTATATATTGTATTAATATTTTAGATCTGGAGGAAGTGACTGAAATGGATTCTGCAAGTGAAACAGATATAGAGAGCGAGTATTCTGATGAAGAATCATAAATTGTTGAAAAAATTATGTTGTTGAATGAATGAATATTATAGTATGTTCCATGTTCTGATTTTTTTAAATCTATTTATTATGAATATCAATAAAAATACCATAAAGATTGACTTACGCTTTTGAAACTTTATGAAAGACTAATGCCATTTTTATGAAAATTAATCTAGTTTATAATCTAATAATCTAATAATAATCTAGTTTATAATCTTTCAAAAATTTTAATGATTTATACATTGTTATTCAAATCTTCAATCACTTATTTTATAATATATTTTATACTACTTTTTTGATGATAAATCACATATCAGTGCATGAAAGTTCGCTTTTCGATTTTTGGACCGAAAACGAATATTACCAAGATTATCGTTAAAATTTTGAAATTCTCTTATTACGAAGAGTTTCCGTTTAATGTTGACGGCACCACAATTTTAAATTACAGTTCAATATGGTCAATATTATATTGTTAATGTCGTCTTGTAATTTTTGACCAAAATTATGACCAAAATGGTAGGTGAAATAAGCCAAAAGTAGCAAGATATTTCACGTCAAATGCATAAAATATTACAAGGAAAAATTGACGGCACCAACTTTTCTATGTTTTTCAATGTTTAATGAAGTGCTATCTATAATAATATTTCAAAAATAAACTCTTATAAATGTGCAGGCAATTTTTTTTATTTTTTCGTTTTTATATTTATTCTGTATTCCAATTGGGTACCATGAATTATTGACGGCATAATTATAAAGCCATTATAAGTAGTTTCTGCTTAAAAAAACCGTATGCCGTCCTGAAATAAATGACCTTATAAGAAAATATTGATTTTTGCTCTAAAATTTTAGTAATTTTTTATTTATTTCTGCATGAACCATAATTTTTTGACTGCACCATGTTTAGAATACTCAATAAATGTTAACTCAAAGCTAGAAATCGGTGCCGTCAAATTCGAAATGACCACCCCCATAAGGGGTAAAAATCGGGTTTTGATTCGCGATTTCTGACCCCATGTACCACCCTTTTCTGACGGCATAGATGTATTATAGTTTTTTAAAGAAGGGCAAAGTTAACTGAACCAACGCCGTCAAGTATCCGATTAACTGGGGAGGGGGGTAAAATCGCCGATTTCAAAAAAAAATTCCGACTCCCTGTACCGCTATTTTTTGACGGCATTGGGTTTTAGAGCATTCTTTTTTCATTGCCTCTTTGACCAGAATAGTGGCGTCATGTATTAAGTAATCAAAAAGTACCCCCTTTTTTACGACATTTCAACTCGCCTGTACACTCACCTGTACCGCGGAAAATTGACGGTATAGTGCCTAACATTCGTTTCTCGACCAGTACTTCAACATTATATATGACCCGTGGTGTATAAAATCACCCCCTGAAATTTTGCCTGGGCTTGTGGTCTATTCATTAATATATGGGAGGTGTCACCAAATGAACTTCTATCGATAATGACCATCATATTAAAAATTTAGAAAAATCCACCTACATTTTTTTGATGTGATGGAGGGATAAGCATGAAAAAGTGTCTAATTAGAGCATCTGTAAACATCCCAAGATGCAATTGAAAGTACTCGAGAAATATATTTTTTCACTTCACTTCTTAATGTAGGTATAGGGAGAATGATAAAGAATGTGTTTCATAAAATAGCACAATATTATGAAACATAGCTGCAGTGAAACAAGTGAAAATACTGTTCCTGGTTTTGAAAATAAATAGTCCTTTCTGAGCAAGGGGTGATTTCGAAGTAGCAAAACTGCTAATTTTTTGGGGGTCGGTGCGATAGTAACATTGGTTGAGGATTACATAGACTACATCACACCAAAAATTTAAAAAAAAATTACAGAAACCCAAATTCCATAATGATTTTGTGGTCTTCTTTGTCAGGTTCTTTCCCATTGTTACATCGGTGAATTTAATTCTATTTCAAAGACAAGTGTGCAATATCATTTCTCCACTGATTTGTGTCAGCGCAATCAATATCACTATTTTCTGTTTCCTCAAAAGATAAAACTTGTTTATCTTTCAAAGAATGAGGAAATTGAGATAAACGTACATAAATGATGCAACAAAAATACATAGATTAAATATCGTAGTGAAATAGATTATTGAAAAATAATATAAATATCAAAATACAATCAAAAACTGTCAGTTTAAGTCACAACATCACCTGAATGAATATGTGGTAATGGAATCATCGTACAAAAAGATTGTATAACATACTGGATATTTCATACAAAAAAAGGATTTTGGTATTCAAAGTTCGTCAAATTAACTCATCTGTAAGAAACCTATTTCATAAAAAATGTTACATTTTGTACATAGTAACATTTTAAATCATTTTCGTTTTCGCACTTTCTTAATCTCATACTAATAATAAAGTTTTAATGAAGCCACTTGCGATGGCAGATTTTTGGAAGATTTTCATGCTTTCTAGTAACTTGAAAACTCCTTAAAGTTTTTGGAAAACTGCTGTACATGTAAAGTTTTGTTCAGTTGAGTGATGGGAAAATATATAAAGTGACCAATTTAAAAAAATAGATACTTCATTTGCCCTACCTCAAATAAAAACCTTGTATGGTTTGAAACAGTTCTGAAATAAGGAAAAGAAAAAGATATAAACCTTTTAAATTCAAGTATTTTTTTTCATGTTCTCCGTTGGTTGAAATGAATTGAAGTAAATCGTCTGAGACTTTTACCAACATCGTCGTGGAAGTAGACAACAGATTCTGAAAATTCAAGATTGGCAATTATCAAGTTCACATGACAAAATATCAAATAATTTTTTTTTTTCTGTGTTTGGCCCGTTAGGAAGTTTAATATTTTTGGCAGAAGTCATCATCAATCAATATCACTTCAAACTAAATTTTGCGGAATCGGTTTTACATAAGAAACGTATGCCACTGTACAGGGTAAATCAACGATGCGTGGGTGGATGATAGCTGCTTCCCCGTTTGAGATAGGAAAACAATTCTCATACAAAAGTTGTAGAGAGCATTGAAAGAGATGGCACTTTATTTTCCGCTCACAGTATAAATTATTCAAATATCAAAATGCTATTAGCAACATCGACGTACCCCTGATTCAGGAACTCTGGCTAGTAAAAGGGTACATATCAGATTTCGGACAGTTCAAAGGTAAGATCTATTATAACCAAACCTGCCGAAACGATAGAACATTCACACTCGTTGAAACTGACATAAGCGTATTGAATCTGTCTGAATTCTCTTACAGGGACATGAGAGCGATCAAGGCGACCTACATAGGGGATGAAGTGGAGAAAAACATCGTCCTAGCTTCTATCTACATGCCTTATGACTCTCCAAATCCTCCACTACCAGAGCATGTGAAGGAACTGGTCCAACACTACGAGACACACAACCTCCAGGTTATTATCAGAGCTAGTGCAAACTCACACAATACAGTGTGGGGCAGCACAGACACGAACATAAGACGTGAGTCATTGCTTGTATTAATTGTGTCCAGTAACCTGGAAGTACTGAATAGGGGTGATAAACCAACCTTTGTGACCCAAAGAAGAAAAAAATCATTGAAATTACCCAGGTGGGTTGGCATGTTGGGAAATGGTTAGTGTCAGACAAACCATCAAATTCGGACCAATAACACATTCACCTAGAGATTGGTAACACCAGCGATCCGGCCAAAATGTGCACGTGCTTTATTGATATACTGGTCTCCAAATTCATATTCAAACTGAAAGTACTCCCCATGAATACTTGTTTTCATAGCGATGAGGATGTTTGCGAAGCAGCTTTCCATAAGTATTAATTATTCAGGAAGAGAGGTAATTTCCTTTACTCAACATTGGTAACAACATTGGTAACTGCATTGTTAATATAAAATCTTGATATCCAGGCTTATGGCCGTGATAATGTAGATTGTGAATAAATGTTGTTAAATGAGTATTTCTTCATTGCACTGAATTGATTGTTTCGTGGTAGGACTAACATGAATTGATATGTAAATATGGACAATTTGAGAAAATTACCAACCGCGGGTGCTAGAGTGTCACTTTACACCTGTAAAACCGAGAAGTAAAGTGAACTTTACCGCCCGCTAGTGCATAAATTGTTGATTCGTCAATTGGCAAATCTAGACTTGCGAGCCTGGGAGAGCGTTTTTAGTTATTTGATTACTGCGCAGCATGTAACATTTGCAAAAAAATCAAAAGAACATATTTTTGGCAACTTGATTTTTTTCTTGATTTTATGAATTTGGTTTTCATATAATTAAAAAAAAATCCGAGTATTTTTTGTCAGTTATAAAGTATTACCAGACCCCTCCAAACATACTATATTAAAATTCCCAAAAAATAAACCTACTTTTGGCAATCTTAAATTTCAATCACGTATTTATTGAGTAATTTGCGGATCGCCAGACAAATTTAGCGGTTTTAAACTACTTCGAGACGAGAATAAAGTCAAGAAATGACGACAAAGAAGTCTTATGCATAGCATAGGACAGATACTCTTATGAAGTCAACAACTATGCTCATAACCTCAGAATATAAAGTGATTTTCTTCAATAAATATCAATTGAATTTTACAATTTCCTAGTATATGCGTCAAGCGTAATTATCATTATTTAACCTTCAATCTATTTTTCAAAAAAAAAACTACGCTAATATACTCGCACGGTTTCTCAAAAACCAATCAAAGAGTGAGGGCTATCTTTCTTGCACTCAAAAATATGTTTTTTTGTATTTTTTGCAAATGTTATATGCTGCGCGGTAACGAAATAAACGCGAACGCACTTCCAGACTTGCGAGTCTGGATTCGCCAATTGAGAAAATTATGTTTTTTCGCGATTTCCATTTGCCACATGGACCATCCCAAAATTCGTCGCCAGCCCTTTGACTATTGGTGTCAAGGACATTCTGACGGAAAGATGAATAAAACTATGCCCTTTTCTAGATATCGAAATCAACCAACATAATTGAAGACTCCGAAAAGCTAGAAATTGCCAGAGGAACGGGGCCAGTTAGCCGAGTGGTTGAAGCGACATTGTTTCAATCACTTTGGCTGCCAGTCGGCGATGGTTCAAACCATGGCAACTACAGAAATTTTTCTGATGACCCGAGAAAGTACTAGGAATAGCACGTAAAAATGTAAGACCTCGTTATCCCTTGGCTCGCACAAGTTTCGTCTTCTGAGGGCTGCCTTTCATGAGGGGATGACAGCTGGTTAACGGAAAAAACAATTTCTACCAATTTTCAACGAACCACACAGGGAGAGATACTATCCCCCCTACTGTGGAACATAGTATCTTTGAACAACCAAGGATACCACTCCCAAAGTTATGCGGACAACATAGTAGTCTTAGTTCAGGGATAGTATGCTCATATAACTTCTGAGCTAATGCAAAATGCATTGAGGACGGTAGAGGAATCATGAAAAAGAAAAGGACTGAGGCAAACCCCAGCGAAACCTTCAAACGCAAAATAATACTGGGGGACTTGAAGACACTCAAGTTCTTTGGCTGATTATGTCGAATATTTGGGACTGTTCTTAGATAAGAAACTAATACAATATGTAGTCAATAAAAGCAAAGCATCGATCATGATGTGCAGAAGAGCATTTGAAAATACATGGGGATTAGCTTCACACCGCGATCATAGGACCCAGAATCACATATCAATTTTTTGCTGGCCCAAAATGAAACAGAGACAGTCGAAAACAAACCTTGGTAAAATACAGATGCTCGCTGCAGACTAGCAGTCCTAATGCTGGTATGGAAATCATCCTAAACCTTCCACCCTCAGACGTCACAGTCATGGAGGAGGCAAGGATGAGTGCATACAGACTTGAACAATCAGGTAACTGGATAACCCAACCACAAACTGGGCACACCAAACTGGAAATGATATCAGTTTACATGCTACCACAATACTCGTACGAACCACCATTCAAAACATAGCTCAAGTGGAATGAATGGGACTTGAAAGTAGAATCACTATCATCTGGTAACATTATTTGGCATACAGATGGTTCAAAAACAGATGTAGGAACAGGAGCAGGAATATATGGGGTGAGGCTAAGAAGGAACTTGGCAACAACACCACAGTATTTCAAGCTGAACCACATGCCATGAAGACATGCACAGAGATGAATCCAGACCGTGGGTATGGCAGAAAACACATCTACTTTATATCTGACAGCCAGAGCGCAATGAAAGATTTTAAATCAATACAGATCAAGTCAAAGATAGTTTGAGAAGGCCTCCAGAGCCTCAATGAACTAAAACAACTAACACAACAAGGTAACGCTTGTGTGGGTGAACGGACATAGAGAAATTGAAGGCAATGAGGAAGCAGACCAACTTGCAGAACAAACATCTGAATCACTATTTACAGGCCCAGAACCATCGGTTGGAATTAGCAAAACCTGATGAGGAATCCTAATAAATGAGTGGAAGAAATCAAAACACCAAACATATTGGGGCCAAATCGACACAGAACAGACAAGGTCAGGCACTTGAAATAAACCTTAATAGATCTAAGATACGCACAATCACCGGCTAACTAAACGAACACTACGGCATCAGAAAACACACACCATGGGAATAAAGATATAGAACCGTGGAGTGTAGACTCTGTGGTGACGAGTAAGTCTTTAACCGACCAACCAACCAACCAACCAACCAATCAACCACTGCACGACAGTATTTTGTGTCCAAGAAGAAAACACTTTTTTCTTCGTCTTCACGTTCTATGGTGAACTGTATATGAGGGTCATAACAATTGAAAACATCAACAACTCCTCCTATAGTTCCGTAATGTGGTGAGGCTATAATCAAGTCATCCTCATATTTTTATGAGACAATATCCAGTTTGTCATCCATGACATAGATTGCAAGAATGGGATTGATCTTCGCCTCTTGGGGGTACTGAAAGTATTTTTATAAAATTCAAACTCAAATGAGAAGTAAGTATTATCAAATAAGAGTAATCAATCCAACAAAGGTATCTTTATCAATTCTACAATAGTATAGTAATACTGATACGGTACCATTTTTAATCAATAGCTCTTATGCAATAATCTGAATCAACATTGAAAAATAGTGAAACTGCCACGTTACCCTCAGGGAGTTTCATTTTATTGAAAATTTCTGAAACTGAAAACGAATCTTCTATGTATATTCATTACTAAAATTAAACGAAGTCAAAAAAATGTCAACGATTCTGTTGATAGAAATAATAAGTAAAATTCAGTGCGAACCGCTTTGTAAGTGGTGAGTTTCTTTTTCTGAATTTCATCTACTTGATTTGAATTGAATATATTTGTTATGAATTAATCTCATTCAGTGTGTATATTACATGATTTGAAAGGTTCATGTATTAAATTTTTTCTAAAATGACCATGACATTGCCTTTGTCAGATATAGTGACCGCTATAGGTTTGGATTATTGTTCTAAAAGATTTTTGTATTATCATATAAGCAATGGAAAACATTTTAAGAATATTTTGAAGAGTTCATAAAATATGTGATTGTAATTGTGCAACTATTGAGTTTTTGTATGAGAATCATTCAATGGTGATATGTAGATGTGCAGTAAAAATTAGACATATTAAGAATAACTCTGTTAGATTTTTCATCTGATTAGATTTTGATTTTCATTTATTTTAGAAAAATGTGATGTCCAAAGTCCAAAGTAAAATGTCCAAAGTCAGTTTAGGAAACCCAAAGACTGAAACATTTGTAGTAGACCTTGCCGATATGTTCTCATCCACCGACCATAGGCGGAATAACCTTTACTTGATTTTTTGTTTTTCTTCCTCAGTTACATATTCTGGTATACCTACGAATTTGGAAGAACCAATTACAATGAGTCGAATGTAAATATACTCAACTGACTTTGGAACAATAATTTTATGTTTATTTGTATTTTTTGTTTCATGGAAAATTTTATTATATGTTCTCAGTTGAGAACCAGATAATTCTCAAAGAACAGTTCTATTTGTAAGAGAAATGACCTCTTGTTTGAACAGAGTCAATTAGTTTTACAACTGCTGAATAAATTTATGATTGATTGAAACTTTTCATATTAAGAAGTTCAAATTCTAAACTGTCACAGAATATACTGGATTGGTTGCTAAAATCAATATCTTGGACAATTTCAAAATCAAATTTACTCAATGAAATATTCTATTTTATTGATACCCATCTCACTTGCCCAGTTTGCGATATGAACGAAAGGAAAACACATCAGCATATTATGTGTGACTGTCTTTTTTATACAGTGATGGAATAACATATTTTCTGCCAACGAGGTTGGAAACATTGATTGTTGCTTTACAAAAGACCTCCTGTTTCAAATCAACAATTCCTCTCACTGAAATGATTTATTATTGGAATCTGAGAAGACTGTTATCATTATTGTTTGGGACAGGAGCTGCTTCTAGTTACTAGAATGTGTGCAGTTCGATATCCTGATTCGAGGAATGTACCTCCGAGCAATAAAAGTTATAGAGGTGCCATTTATATATATACACAACACACGTTGTTATGAAAGCTGCATATCACTATCCTTTGTGATACTTTGTGGGTGAGGGGTTACCTCCGAGATCAGAGGGGAAGATTTGTTATTGTTATATTCGGAAGTAAGCTTAGAACCAGTGGCGGCGTACTGATCCTATCATGACTTCCAAACTACTAGATAAAAAGCATTAAACACATATTTAAGAGAAACACTTTTCTAAAATAAGTCAATCGAGTATAAAATATAGTGTATTCCAATTGAAAAAACATTACTTTGAGGAATTACAGCTATATTTGGAACATAGCTTCTATTTCAGCTCTCCGCAACTTTTATTTCAGAATTTTTTTCCTATATCGTTGATAAACCCTGTACAGTGGTGTTGTCATGATGGAACGTGAATTGGATATTGCAAAAACTGATTCCATGAAAAGGTTATTTTTTCTGGAAATTTACTATCAGCATCTCTCTTCACTCATTTAAATCTGAATCAAAACCCTCTAACTCTCCTACTTCTATGCACTGAAATATATTCCGGAAAGATATCATTCCTTTCTGGAAAGCTACTTGGATCAATGAGGTGGTTGTTGGCCTGGTTATAGTAATTGGCAATGAAACACGTTTGAGTTTTCAACAAGAACTCATAATTACAAATACTTCTCTATTCTATTTGCCTCAATATTTAGTCTAATTTATACCTGTGTGGAAACGGTGTCAGTCAAATGGTAATGGACTCTCTTGACTACAGTCTTCAGGAAATTTCCTATTCAATAGGAGTTTTGTCGGTGAGCATCTAACAGAAATTAATCCAACAGTCCCGTACGAGTTTCGAATCATCCGTGCACAACACCCGGCAGTGCCTTCTCACAAGAACACAATTTGCAATGCTCCTTGATGTAACAACTATGAAAAAATGTTAACAGAAAAAGGTGACATCTACAGACTAGTTTCACGGTTCTGCCAAACATCACTATGAAAAGTGAATGGGGGCACACCTATCCGGTTATTTGCCAAAATACTTAATATTTGACTTGAAATACATAGGGTGTTCTGACACAACCATCGAATTTTGATGTTTTCAAATAGCTTCAATTGATTCTTTCAAAATGGAACATCCTGTACAATATTTTCTCGCTCTCAGTATATGAAGCTATATGATATTTTTTATTGATAGCTACCAACAAACAGATAATTTCAAACTGTCTATCTGAATAGACTGAATTAGAAAAGTTTTTCTGTTTAGAACATTTTCACGTTCGTATTTTCATTATTTATTCCGCAGATTGCATAACTCACGACGGAACATACTTCTTTATTTTTCTACTGTCTGGTTCATAAACATATATTGTATTGGCTTGAAAATTTTCCATTCTGAATTTTCAGGATCAGAGATAACAAATGGTTTCAAATATTATATGAATAATACCAATAATAATTATTTTCATTTTCAGAACTGTTGAGATCAGGGACCCAATATTTGAAATCGTCGGAATTGATTCTCTCATAAAACATTTCTCTGTATTAAATTCTCACGTGAAACAATGAATCGAGAGAACCACTATTTTTGAACACCGTATGAAGTTATTTCCTAGGAGCATAGTTTTAGGACGTATGTCTTGCATGCGATCATAGGAGAATTTTGTTTGATCAGTTAAAAGATAGGATTTTTGGGGCATTTGAATTTTACTTTTGCAGAATAGATACGATAGATTGAATAGATGTGTTTATAACTTCCTAGGAATTGACTTTAAAAGAAGGTAAATTTACCTTTGCCTGAATCTGCTAGAAACGTTGCCGAGGATCGTCTAAAACTGTGACCAGTGTAACGTTCTGGGTTAGGTAGGCCTAAGCAGGTAGCGATCTCTGCCGGCATTTTACCAAATGTGTTTACGCCTACGCACTGAACAGAATATTTGCCTTTTTTGTAATTGATAAAAAACGACGGTGCGTGGAGGTAGGAGGCCGTTAATTTGCATACTTTCTATAGAGCTTCAGAAAGGTTCCATTATTTATGTCTTCAGATATAACAAAGGATCTTGAGGTATGGTTTTTCGAATCGGAAATTTTCACAATAATTAGGTTTCCTTTATCTTCAATACCGTCAAGCGTGATTTTCACAAGCCCCGCTCTGCTAAAGCAAAAATGGTACTTACTCTAATCATAAGATATATATCATCAGGGGCTAGCATAATCTTGGATATGTCTTCTTTGGTAAAAATCTGCGCTTTATGTGGTCGAAAACCAACATTTTGCTTTTTTAGGTGTCTTGAAAAATAGGGGTTATTAAATGCCTGTTGTGCCCCACGTTCCGCGCCATGTTTTGAAAAATGTGGGTCACGTCTGGGCAAACATGCATTAGACTGAAGAGGAGGGGAGGATGGAAGCTCTACTTGAGTTTGGCGGTTTTCACGAGCTTTTCTCATCTGTTTGTATTCAACAAACCACTTCCATTCCTCTTTCTCCTCCTCAGACATCACTTGCCGAAAATCAGGGATTTCGCTATTCGTGCGGGCCGTTTGATGAACGTTTCCGCGTGCAAGTGGATCCCTTTCAAGGCTGTTCCCTGTGCTAGCTCGAGAGACAATGAGACCCGAAATTACTGAAATATTGTCAGGAGTTCGGGGGCGGTTTTGGTCAAACATTCTCACTTCATTCATTCTCGACTCTATTTGCGAGTCTGCAGAAATATTAAGTGGACTGGAGGTCCCTGAACGTAACGTATTACGTTCTAAATTCTGGAATGCTTCCAAAATTCGACGTGGAGTGCCGGTATTTTTCGGGGTTCGAAATTCCCCAGCGGGTTGGCCGCCGAAAGTCAAAAAACTAGGTGAGGCCCTCAAAGGCCTATTATCAAAATTTTGAGCTGAAATTTCCCTCAGACTCAGATCACGCCCTGTATTCTGATCAACAGAAAAATTGAATCGAGATTCATCATCATTGTCTTCATCAGGACAGCCCACAACGTGACTTTTATCCACATTCACATCATCCATACTACAATGCACAGAGTTTAACCTAGGAAATGCAAATAAATTTAAATGAACCGGTTTTTGAGAATCCAGGTGGTAACTAGATTCTGTAGCGTTATTTTCGACGCGACGCGATTCAACAACTAATTGTGAGCGCTTCGGGAGAAATGCGTGGGGCTCGCCTTCCTTGACGGCCACGCTTGGTGAAACCCTTGGGTTTCTATTTATTGAGGGGCTCTCCAAACTAGAGCCAAAAGAAAAATTATTGTCAACAGAAAATGTACCACTTATAGGAGCAGTTAGGATGGGCGGTAAGGCCGGATGTTTCTCAAACAGAGAACAATCAAGAGCTTGGTTAGATATAAAACTCGTGAAATTTTCAGCGGGGTGAAGTACACAAGAAGTTGGTTGAACTTTTGTTTGTCAGCGAGTCCTCGGACGTAAATTGTAGGACATTAGGGGAATGTCAAAAGTGAAGTTACTTCCGAAGAAAAAAATAATCGCGTGCCATGATTCATACTTAGTAAATTCCCCTTAGACAGAACTAAACAACGCGTACAATGCTAAACCCTATATTCAAATAATCTCTGAAAAAAAAATGGGTGAATATCACCTGTGCGGAATTCGCACACAGGCACTTATGCAGGAACGCTATATAAAAATAGTACCCTCAAATAAATGCTGAAAATAAAGGTATGGTTATATTATCCGCTCTGTACTCGGGAACGCTAGTGCCAGGAACGCTTTATATACAAAAAAATACCCTCAGATAATTGCTGAAAATAAAAGGTTAAGTTATGTTATACGACCTGTACTCAGAACCACTAGTGCCATAAAAACCCTCAAGGAGAAACGCAACACTGCACTGCAATAATAGCAAATCGCAAACCGCAATTACACTGCACAATAATTAAGCCGTGGCAAGAACTCTGTCTCGTTGACTTATTATCACTTTTTGAAAAAATACCGACTTATGCCCGCGTCTCGTCCGTACCGACGTCCGACGCTACGTGTACTATATCCGCGTCTCGTTCGAACCGACGTTCGACGCTAAGTCTACTATACCCGCGTCTTGTTCGAACCGACGTTCGAAGCTAAGTGTTATACCCGCGTCTTGTTCGAACCAACGTTCGAAGCTAAGTGTCCTTTTTCACTATTCCAAAACTCTCCTCTGCCCTATTCGAAAGCTAATTTCCCAGAACTTTCTGCAAGGCATAAAAAAACCGTTTGTGTCTGCATACCATATGTCTCCTTTTCCACAGAACTGCATTCAAAAACATTATTTTTCCTCAAAATCTTCAACATTCATTGAAGAGGCAAACAGTAAAAATAATATTCTTCAGAATATTTCAGACCCCCCTGTGCTGAGAACATCTTTTAGTCCGAAAACAACTCAAGTATTGTTTGCCCGCCTAGAATAGTTAACAGATGTCTTAATCTCTTCTTTTTCTAAGCAACCCATTTCGAGTACTCGGTATCTACTTTCTCTAGCTAGGGTGGCCATAAACCAGCGCCAAGAAACGGATGAGATCGTCGAAGTTTTTAGAAATGCGTGTGAAAGGTTTATTTCAATAAAGTTGACATATCATTCGCGGGGAGATTATTAATAAAGATTTCCATACGACACCCCCCTGCCTAGAATATACAACGTTGTAAGAGTTCTTGCCTCCCAAGAGGTTGCAAATGTAGCAGGGGTTATTCTATTATCACCTGCCACAATCACAGGTGTTGTAATATCCTCACTCATCGCTATAGAACCTGCAAAATCAGCAGAAATAGCTTGCACAGCTCATACTTATGACTACCTTCACTCAGGAAATCAAGAAACTATAATTCCCCAGCGAGCGTCATCAAGACGTCCCCCATTTCAAACAGATAAACTTTGCAGGAGGCTACGCTACCCAAGAGGTTTTCTCTGAAGACGAAGTAGCTGAGGAACCCATAGAAACGACACCCCTGAGGTCCAATCTTCACTTGCACCTGCTGTTATGAGTAAATAAAATTATTCATTAACCGTAACGGCAGCCACCAACTGCATGCGCGTTGATAAGTTTTAAAACAAACTCCAAAGATTTCTACCAACTGAGCTTTTTCCACCTATTTCCATCGAATTTTGGAAATATCCGCTGTCGATCCGAGGGCACAAGCTGCGCCGCAGTGTCTTGCTTATTCCTTCCCTCTGGAATCGAATTCTAGAAAAATCCGCGGTCGACCCGAGGGCACAAGCTGCTCCGCAGTGTCTTGACTAATCATTCCGTTCGGTATCGAACGACAAAAAAAAATAAGAATAATAATCCGCGGTCAAACCGAAGGCACAAGCTGCGCTGCAGTGTCTTGCTTATTCCTTCCCTCCGGAATCGAATTCCCAAAAAAAAAATAATAATCCGCAGTCAATCCGAGGGCACAAGCTGCGCTGCAGTGTGTTGCTTATTCCTTCCCTCCGGAATCGAATTCCCAAAAAAAAAAATCCGCAGTCAATCCGAGGGCACAAGCTGCGCTGCAGTGTCTTGCTTATTCCTTCCCTCCGGAATCGAATTCCAAAAAAAAAAAATAATAATCCGCAGTCAATCCGAGGGCACAAGCTGCGCTGCAGTGTCTTGCTTATTCCTTCCCTCCGGAATCGAATTCTCCTACTGATTCGGTTGAGATAGACGAATAATCTGATTAACTACGGAACTTCGCATAGGCCGCAGTTCGCGCATCCCTGTGCACTCTCTCTTATTGTAAAAACTACATAGAGCAAGTTAGGGCAGTCATACGAGGTAGCGGCCGCGATATGTTCTATACCTAACCAGAGAATGCGTTTTCTCGCCCTCCTCCGATTGCATAAACATCTTGATGCGCGCTAAGCGCGAATGGTAACGGCTGCGTCCGCAGAGTCCGTACCTGTCTTCATTCCTCATGACCCGCCGGACGAAATGAAGCGTTGTGTCCTGGAGGGGCGTCGCGACGCCACGTCCAGACGATAATTTTTTTTATTTAAAAAAAAATAAATATTTATTCGAGAAGAAAAATATGCTCTGGGCATTAGGCCGCATCCTCTCAAGGATCCTACTAATGCAAAAACTCAGAGAAATCGTTGTTATTGAATGAAAGAAAGATTTCGAAACAAACTTTACCACTTACTCCCAGACTATTTTAATATTTTATATTTCGGGGCTGAATTGGTAGATTTTATTAACGACCCTAGATAACTGATCCGCCTTGGGACTATATGTACAGTTCAGCCGCGCAGGTACGCTTTCACTATAAGCTCTACGACGACTGAGAACTGAATCGTTATTGAGGGAAGTTAATTTATGTTTTGGAAGTTCCTTGGCGAACTTCCGTTTGCGTTTTCCGACTCGTTACGTGAATCTTCACTGCGTCGGGTCGCCTATTCTCTGGTCGAGAGGTTATTGACCCTCGAGTCATGCGCGTCGCTCCGCAATACGCCGGAGTGCGTATTGCGTTGGGACGGCGGCGCTGCGTTAGGCGTCCGCCTGCTCCGAGGCGCCATGACGTCTCGAGGTGGCGCTACATGCGGTGGGGCGTCGTGTCGTGGGGCTGGTCCAACCGACGCGTAGGGGTTATTCGGGGCCGCATAACGTCGATTTTGTTCCCTGATTTTCTCGTTATAGGGAACTCGACGGATTTCGTGGTACTGGGTTGGGCGCTCTATAGGCGGATCCGACCCGTAGGGATTCCTGTTATGCGTAAAATTGTTTCGTGGCATATAACGCTCCTGGATTTCACCTTCTTGGTTTGAAGAGTGTCCTACGTTATTGACGAAACGTTGGTGTTGGGGAAAGGCCTGTTGAGGTTTTCTCTCAAATTTTGGTCTTTCAACCGCTGCAATTTTTAGCTGACCCACTTCTTTTAGCGTAGCTTCATTGCTGCTCGCTAATTGGGTCAGCTGTTCGATTGTCTCGAAGCTCTCGTTTTGCAAATAAATTCGCAAGCCGGGGTTAATCTTATGCACAATTAACCGAGCAATATCTTTCTCCTGGATGGATGGCACTAGTCTAGTAGCCAATCCCCATCGGTGAGCTATGAACGCACTCACATTTTCTTTGTGAGATTGTTCCTGTCCGAACAATTGGCTTGTCAACTTGGCTTTGAGCATATCGTTATCGAATCGCTCCAAGAGTCGATTCTTAAAATATTGCCAGCTTTTGTTGGTATTTCCATAGCCGCGAAACCACTTGGCTGCCTCTCCTGTGAGCCAGTTGCCAACAATGCCGGACCACTCGTGATCAGGGAGTTTTTCGAGTGTCGACTCGACGTCTCGTATGAATTTCAGCGGGCACTCTTGTGGTAACCCGCCGAATTTGGGGGCCGCATGATATCGGTTACCCTTTACTAGTTGGTGGCCGCTAGCCGCCAAAGTCGAAAGCGAAATGTGATCTACGAGATCTTTAAAAACTGCAGTCAGCCCTTGCATAACATTACCTGGGTCTGACGTTTGCACGGATTGGGGGGATATCTCAAGCACATCATTCGCTAAGTCACGCTGTGGAGCATTTATCCTATCATTATTTATATTTGGTGTCTCAGACACGGTCTGAGTTGCCTCAGGGCGCCAGAAGATTTGTCCTACTCTACCTTCAAGGGAATTGATTTGTGTATTTATTTCAGCCTCCAGAGCGGGAACTGAATTTTCCCGAATCAGCGTGTGCTGCGGGGGTACCGGAGCCAGTGGCAAGCTAGCCGCCTCAGTACAAAAAAAAAAGAATTACCAGAATTTATCTGATGCCTTGAATCAGTCGCTATCTGAGTTTGAGGGTTTACGCGAGAATGTTCTGACACACCCTGTACTCCTGACTCTCTAGTATAAGTTGTCACATGTAGTCGTTTAAGGTTCCACATGTAAACGCCGTATTGATGTTTCATTTTTCACCTACGCTCTGTTTTTGTGTACTCTCTCCCTCTCTCTCTCTTGGTACTTGAATAAATCAGTTTACTCGAAATCGTGCTTCATTTAACATGGCGCAGTCAGAAGTTGACAAAAAGTGAAAATTGTTAAGTGAATAATTACCCAGTTGAAATTTATGTTATATGAAAAAAAAAAGTTATAAAGTCATATAAACATCGAAATGGCAGAATACAGAGGTATTGCAGCAATGAACTTCTCTGGAAACTTGTCAGAAAATTGGAAGCAATGGCGGCAGAGATTCGAAAATTACCTAGTGGCATCGGAGGTCAGCAAAAAAGACGATAAAATACAGATTGCTCAACTTCTACACTATATTGGAGAAGAAGGAATGTCGATATATAATACATTTATTTTTTCAAGCGAAGATGAGAAAAATAAATTGAAGGAAGTGGTGAAAAAGTTTGAAAATCATTTTCTTCCGAAGAAAAACTTAGCTTATGAGAGATTCAAATTTTTGTCTAGAAAGCAACAAACTGGTGAGACAATTGAACAATTTGTAACTGACCTAAGAAATAAAGCACGTTCGTGCGAATTTGCCGATTTGAAAGATGGACTCATCAAGGACATGTTGATTTGCGGGTTGATAAATCAAACTCTCAGGGAAAAGTTGTTACAAGATGATGACAAGGACTTGGAAGGAGCTATAAAATTATGCTTGGCAGTAGAAAATTCAATAGAACAGTCATCATTAATGTCAGGTGCATGTGGATCAAATGTACAAATTGAAACAGTGTATAGAGGACAGCAGTCGACAAATTCAAATCCGCCATCGTGGAGGAATTTTAGGAAAATTGGCAGTGGTGATAATTACGATCATGCGCAGAGCAGACACAGTGAGAACACTTACCGCTCAAAATATAATCCAGGTCAAGGTCAAAGAAGACTATCCAACTATATGACAGAAAATAATGGTATTTGCTACAGGTGCGGAGGAAAGCACAGAAAAAACCAGTGTCCAGCGTTCGGAAAACAGTGCAAAGTGTGTGGGTTGAATAACCATTTCGCGAAAATGTGTAAAAAGGAATATGTGAACCAGGTCAATGTCGAAGAAAACTTTGCTAGTGAACAAGAACAAGAAGAGCCTGAAGAAAACTATGTATTTGTTTATAGTCTTGAAAATGAAGGTAGTAAGCACATTATGGACAAATCTTGGTATGTGGTATGTGTATTTGCATGCCCGGCTCGACTTCAAAAAATGGTATTGCAACTTCAGAAATACGATTTCAAAATAATTTTCAAGCCTGGCAAGGATTTGTTTTTGGCTGATGCATTGTCCCGATCATTTCAAAGAAATAAAAATGATTCTAATTATATTTTCGACAATAATTCGGAAGTGTGTGTAATTGACAACAACTGTAAAATAACAGATACAAATTTTTTGAAACTTATTAAAACAACCTCTGAGGACCATGATTTGAAAATTGTGTATAATTTTGTGAAAAATGGATGGCCTCAAATAATAAATAAAGTACCAGATTCCATAAAATATTACTACAGGTTCAGAAATGAGATTGTTGACAGTAACGGAATATTATTCAAGGGACATCAAATCATTATCCCAAAAAAATTACGTTCTGAAATAATAGAAAAAATTCACATGGGTCATTTCGGCGTTACAAAGTGTAAAAATCGGGCCAAACAATCTTTTTTCTGACCAGGAATGTGTCAAGAAATTGAAAATACAATTTTAAATTGTAAAATTTGTCTTAAACACAGAGTGTCGAATCCAAAACAAGAATTATTATTACATGAAATAAAAACGATTCCATGATACAAAATTGGGTGTGATATCCTGTACATGGGGCGTGATATGTACTTACTAGTTGTAGATTATTATACCAAATGGGTAGAATTAGTTTTATTAGAAGAAAATGCTCATTCACTTACAGTGGTCAACCGTTTGAAAGAAATATTTGGAAGGTTAGGTATACCATCCATATTGGTTTCTGATGGAGGCCCACAATTCAATTCAAATTATTTCGAAAACTTTGCAAATAAGTGGAATTTTCAACATATAATGTCAAGTCCTAGATATCCACAATCAAATGGGATGGTTGAAAGAGCTAAACAGACCATGAAAAAGGTGCTTCAAAAGGCGTTCGAAGATAAAAAGGATATAGATCTAGTTTTGTTGATGTATAGAAATACTCCAATGGAAACGGGCTATTCACCATCCCAGTTGATGATGTCTCGTAATCTAAGGGACATTTTACCAAATACTGAACATGAGCTGAAACCTCAAATAATTGACTTTGATAGCTATAATAAAAAAATGAAATTGCATAGACAAAGACAAAAACAGTATTATGATCGTTCCAGTAAAAATTTGAAAAATCTGAATGTTGATAACAATGTAAGATTTCAAAAAAAATTAGGTTCAGAATGGTCATTTGGCAGAATCATAGATAAACCTAGAGAGCGTTCCTATCTAATAGAAAAAAAAGATGGATCAAAAATAATTAGGAATCGAAAGTTTATTGAGATTCTGCCTGATCAAACTGATTTACCGGCTCGTCCTTGTAACGATGATTCTGGTACTGTAGAAAATGATTTATCATCCTTATTTGATGATTCTTTTGCAAGTAATGATAATTCTTATAATGTTCCAGAATCTACGTCATCAGGAAGAGCAATAAAAAAGCCTGATAGGCTTATGTATTATTAGTGTTTAGGAATTTAAGAATCAATCCATTAATTTTCGATTTGAGAATGAGTAAATTGAAAGGGGAGATGTCACATGTAGTCGTTTAAGGTTCCACATGTAAACGCCGTATTGATGTTTCGTTTTACACCTACGCTCTGTTTTTGTGTACTCTCTCCCTCTCTCTATCTCTCTCTTGGTACTTGAATAAATCAGTTTACACGAAATCGTGCTTCATTTAACATAAGTCTCGTTCTGATTAATTAATTCGCCATTTTGCGAAATCTGAACGTCGTTATCTACATGGATTCGGGTATTCGGTTCTGAATACCTTGGCAACAGATCTGCGTGTTGATTTTGATTGAACAAACCAAAATGAACACGGTTACGATCTACAACGGTGTTTTCTGAATGTCCCTGTCTACTGGGTATTAACTCAGAAACTATCCGTTGAGCCCCACGTTCTAGGGCGCCATGTCTTGAAAAATAGGGGTTATTAAATGCCTGTTGTGCCCCACGTTGGGCGCCATGTCTTGAAAAATAGGGGTTATTAAATGCCTGTTGTGCCCCACGTTCCGCGCCATGTTTTGAAAAATATGGGTCACGTCTGGGCAAACATGCATTAGACTGAAGAGGAGGGGAGGATGGAAGCTCTACTTGAGTTTGGCGGTTTTCACGAGCTTTTCTCATCTGTTTGAATTCAACAAACCACTTCCATTCCTCTTTCTCCTCCTCAGACATCACTCGCAGAAAAGCAGAGATTTCGCTATTCGTGCGGGCCGTTTGATGAACGTTTCCGCGTGCAAGTGGACCCCTTTCAAGGCTGTTCCCTGTGCTAGCTCGAGAGACATTGAGACCCGAAAATACTGAAATATTGTCAGGGGTTCGGGGGCGGTTTTGGTCAAACATTCTCACTTCATTCATTCTCGACTCTATTTGCGAGTCTGCAGAAATATTAAGTGGACTGGAGGTCCCTGAACGTAACGTATTACGTTCTAAATTCTGGAATGCTTCCAAAATTCGGCGTGGAGTGCCGGTATTTTTCGGGGTTTGAAATTCCCCAGCGGGTTGGCCGCCGAAAGTCAAAAAACTAGGTGAGGCCCTCAAAGGCCTATTATCAAAATTTTGAGCTGAAATTTCCCTCAGACTCAGATCACGCCCTGTATTCTGATCAACAGAAAAATTTAATCGAGATTCATCATCATTGTCTTCATCAGGAAAGCACACAACGTGACTTTTATCCACATTCACTTCATCCATACTACAATGCACAGAGTTTAACCTAGGAGATGCAAATAAATTTAAATGAACCGGTTTTTGAGAATCCAGGTGGTAACTAGATTCTGTAGCGTTATTTTCGACGCGACGCGATTCAACAACTAATTGTGAGCGCTTCGGGAGAAATGCGTGGGGCTCGCCTTTCTTGACGGCCACGCTTGGTGAAACCCTTGGGTTTCTATTTATTGTGGGGCTCTCCAAACTAGAGCCAAAAGAAAAATTATTTTCAACAGAAAATGTACCACTTATAGGAGCAGTTAGGATGGGCGGTAAGGCCGGATGTTTCTCAAATAGAGAACAATCAAGAGCTTGGTTAGATATAAAACTCGTGAAATTTTCAGCTGGGTGAAGTACACAAGAAGTTGGTTGAACTTTTGTTTGTCTGCGAGTCCTCGGACGTAAATTGTAGGACATTAGGGGAATGTCAAAAGTGAAGTTACTTCCTAAGAAAAAAATAATCGCGTTCCGTGATTTATACTTAGTAAATTCCCCTAAGACAGAACTAAACAACGCGTACAATGCTAAACCCTATATTCAAATAATCTCTGAAAAAAAAATGGGTGAATATCACCTGTGCGGAATTCGCACACAGGCACTTATGCAGGAACGCTATATAAAAATAGTACCCTCAAATAAATGCTGAAAATAAAGGTATGGTTATATTATTATACTCAGAAACACTAGTGCCATAAAAACCCTCAAGGAGAAACGCAACACTGCACTGCAATAATAGCAAATCGCAAACCGCAATTACACTGCACAATAATTAAGCCGTGGCAAGAACTCTGTCTCGTTGACTTATTATCACTTTTAAAAAAAATACCGACTTATGCCCGCGTCTCGTCCGTACCGACGTCCGACGCTACGTGTACTATATCCGCGTCTCGTTCGAACCGACGTTCGACGCTAAGTCTACTATACCCGCGTCTTGTTCGAACCGACGTTCGAAGCTAAGTGTTATACCCGCGTCTTGTTCGAACCAACGTTCGAAGCTAAGTGTCCTTTTTCACTATTCCAAAACTCTCCTCTGCCCTATTCGAAAGCTAATTTCCCAGAACTTTCTGCAAGGCATAAAAAAACCGTTTGTGTCTGCATACCATATGTCTCCTTTTCCACAGAACTGCATTCAAAAACATTATTTTTCCTTAAAATCTTCAACATTCGTTGAAGAGGCAAACAGTAAAAATAATATTCTTTAGAATATTTCAGACCCCCCTGTGCTGAGAACATCTTTTAGTCCGAAAACAACTCAAGTATTGTTTGCCCGCCTAGAATAGTTAACAGATGTCTTAATCTCTTCTTTTTCTAAGCTACCCATTTCGTGTACTCGGTATCTACTTTCTCTAGCTAGGGTGGCCATAAACCAGCGCCGAGAAACGGATGAGATCGTCGAAGTTTTTAGAAATGCGTGTGAAAGGTTTATTTCAATAAAGTTGACATATCATTCGCGGGGATATTATTAATATAGATTTCCATACGACATAGGAACGATGTCAAATTATGAAACTAGCTTATGTCCAGGTTTTGTTTTATTTTAACTAAACATTTCACCATCGAGTAACGCGACCATAGGGTATTGGATATCAGTACCTTACTCAGCTCGGAAAAATACGACAAAAAAAAACTCTTTTCTGAAGCTATTCACTCCTTTTTCCTTACACCAGTTTAAAAATTGGTTGTATTGCTGTTCGTATCTTTCTCGTGATTTACTTGGTAACAGGTCTGAATTTACCTCATCTGCTTCTGGGAGCTCTCCGTCTGACGAATCCATTGAAATAATGCTTTTATTGAAAATAATTTGTAAAATGCCAGAATCGGACACTTCGACAAGGCTTCGACTTGAAACTTTGACGTCTTGATGACAACTGGGTTGTCATAACAAATCTTTGTTTACCACACCAAACTACTCCACTCAGTTTAGTTTGATTGTTATGTGGATTGATTTTGAGAAATGTATAGGTTAGATAAGTATCGCAATTTCTTCATTCCAATGAATGAAAAATATTCTGGGTTAGATTAAATATCAAAACCTTCATTATTTTGAATAGTAATATACAGGTAAAATCAATTAAATGTACATTTAATAACGATAAATTGTCATATTTTACTTTCCCGCACAAGTGCGGGAAAGCGAGCTTTCCCGCACTAGTGCGGGAAAGTGAAACTTTCTAAACTAAAATGAGCGCGGGAAAGTAGATAAAAACGCACGGTCGTAGAAAAAGTTATTTGTTCAAGAACGTTCAAGGAAGTGAAACAGCCCATTTTGGAAAGACATGCATTTTTTCTCGATATTGACAAGATTTGAAACGTATTAGAAGTGAAGGAATGCACTCGTTTGCAGGAACATGGATTAGAAAAAAGTAGTTTTATTCATTATACTGGGTGTTCAACATCTAGAAAAACATTTGGAAATAGAAAACCCAACTTGAAAATCTGGGCTTCTCTCCAGATGAGCAGCCCAACTATTGACAAGGTTTTGGTTATGAGTTGAATAAAAACTGTTTTTTCATTGAGCATATATGTTTTAAATGATTGATTCTCAGGCAACCTAGTTCATCTTTGGATTCTTCATCATTTTGTCTTCAATTGATGTGAAACAAATCTGACATACCCGAGGATTATTGTAAATTTTTTCCTTGTGTCCACCCATAGAGATCATCTACCAGTAAAGCGTCTGAATCTCTTTTCTTCATCTTTCATCCGGACAATTCTTTTGAATCAATCTCACATCTATCTAGAGGTAATAAATGGAACAGTCTCTATCGGAAATGAGTAATCGGTATATTTCAAGTAAGAATACTGTAGTGGGTGATTGCTCTTGAAGTACTCTGAACTTTACTCTGAATTGGATGTGATTTACCAAGATGTACATTATAAATGAGAACTATAGTTTTCCCTATGAATATCAAAGCAAACAAGCAAGTTATTAATAATAATAATGCTTTCTTCCTATTCAAATGATATAGGCTAAGTCAGAGGCCAGAAGTGCCTAAAGAAACCTTCTTATCTAAATACAACAGAACATGTCTATAATCTACTACCATAGACAGCTCACATTAGCTTTTTGTCTAAAAATTCATTTATGTCGTAGTAACATTCATAACATAAAAAAGTCCTTTAGTTTTCACTTGAATACATTGAAGTTGTTTTCCAATCTTATACAAATGATTCAGAAATTGACATCGGGCTTTTTTTGGCAAGACTGGTTCCGTGTTTGGGAGGCCTAATAAGTTTCGATGCTAGAGTTGTGGTAATCAGAATTGAGAGAGAAATGGTGATTATTACTTTCTGCATATAAAATGCATTTGTAGGTGTATATTGACTATAGCGTGAGAATTGCATGTTTTCTGATGTTAAAACGGCAAGTTTCTCTATAGTCTAAGTTGGATATAAATCGTATGATCCTCTTCTGAGAAATGAAAACTCTGGATGCACCTACTGCTCCACCCCAAAGAATAATATTATAGGAAATGTGGGATTAAATAATAGCGTAGTAAACGCTCAATAACTTGGACATAATCAAACAGTTCGAGTAAAAGACTTATTATCATATAAATATAATGTCATGTTATCATGCAAATATTGTCGATAGTTAAGCTATCCTTCGGAGCACAGGTTTTAAAGTCGCGTTTTTCAATTTCAAATATTTTTTTGATGCTGAACACACCCTGTATAGTGATGGATATATTTTCTTTATATCTCCTGTTTATGAATACATCTGCATTCCTCATTTTTTAATGACTTTCAAATCTTGTCAATTTCGATAAAAAATTAATGTATTTCCAAATCGAGCAGTTTCTCTTCCTTGAACGTTCTTCAACGAATGTCTTTCCATTTTCCAATTATTACCGATTTGCTTCGGAAACTTTGTGAACGAGTTACCAGTCTGTTATGTTTTCATTCATGTTTTTTATCACCGTAGTTACGTATAATTCATTGCTCTTGATTCACGGGTTGAGATTACTAACCTTTTTTTCCATTTCATCCCCTTCATTATGTGTAATTACTTGAACCATTGAGTTTTGTTGTTCACTGTATACATGACAGTATCACTGATGCTGGACTTAAAAGATTTTTCATTCAAAAATACATGGAGATCAAATAAATCGTGATATTTCTTATCAAAAATATAAGAACACTGCATTTTGGATTATTCAACTTTTATAACTTTTATAACTCGTCAAAATTTTGTAGGGTGGTGAACCGAACAAAATATTGAAAAAATAATAAATTTTCCTGAAATTGTAACAAGTGAAACACCTAAATAATTGCAACGTACCCGTCTATGGCGAGAAACAGCCGTTAGAATACGAACCTCGTTATAAAATCCATTTTTTAAGGCTTTGTGCCCTGTACTTTGAACAAAATGTGAACATTTCGGCAACGATAGATTTAATACTTGAAAATAAAAATTAATTGTGAAGCTCACATGAAGCAGAATTCCAAAAAGAATGAATATACAGGGTGATCCATCAAAAAATATATATACCAAATGTTGTGCACCGAGTTTATGGTGCACCCTGTACAATTTCAAAGAGTAGCACTTCAAGTGTCAAATAACTTTCGATCAAATTTTTTCTTCCATTTCCATCAGCCTGTCAGCAATGATACGAGCGAGGATAGGTGGACCACCCTGTATGGGATCATTGGCTCTTCGTCCACATCACTTTTTTCTTTTCAAATAACTATATGAAGCCTCTGTCGGAATTTACTTCATTCTAATCTGATTTTTTTTAAATTGCGAAATGAGTAAAACCCTTACTTATGAAATTACAAGGAAAAATATTAAATTGTCTGAAATTTTATAAAATACTTTCGTCAACAGCCTATTTAGGATGAATTCATGATTTATGTTTTTGGCATGGTATTCTTTGTGAAAACCTTCATTGAACAGTAAATGGGCTACTGCCAATAACAAGAAGAAACTTATAGAGCTTCCCATTTTGAAAAGAAACAATCATCAGTTATTGCGAGTTCAGTTTTTCGTACGCTTACCGATAATTTGGGGTTTTACCTGCGTACTAATGGTCAATAGATGTGTAATTTTTTGAATAAATATAAGTTTCTCATATTTATCAACAACGATATCAAAGAAAAAGTATCCAAATCGTAAATTACAAAAGCCAATCCAAATTATACCCTCTTTACGTTCAGTCTAACGTGAAGTTTTATATTCCAGTACTTATGTTAAAAAATATATTTTTTTGCAAAGCCAACAACTACCTCACTCATCCTTTCAAAATCCCAAGGTACTCGTTTCAAAGTCAATGAAAACATGAAATAGCAGATTGCTGTTATTGTTCTTCTTGTCAACCGATTGCACCGCTACGCGCAACCCTCGGAAGTCTTCGAGAGAATTGTGTTAGCTAGGGAACACGCAGCCCTCACCATTTAACGTGCGATGCTATACACGAGACTGATGATCATGCGGGAATTTGAACCCTCGACCATACGCTTGAAAGGCGAACGCTTTACCATCACCACGGCCCATGATGATGATGAATTATTCATACCACCTACTCTTGGACCAACCAGACCACATTCAAATGAACTTACATGAGAAGTATCTGAACAAAAATTAAGACATGAATGTTATAACTTATCCCACTTCCGTAGGATGGCATGGCAGTGCCAGTTGGGGTACGACGGTTAACAGTGATTGGGGTTGAACGGTATCCAGGCGGACAAGGAAGATTGTCTTCTAGCAGTAACAGCAACACTTTTGTTTCGTTCTTTTCTTCTCCTTCCACTCCGGTTTTATTTTCTTCTCTTTCCTGATCGGTAGATTGGAACAATCCTGATTGAGGGCAAATGGGGTGGTCTTCCACTTCTGAAGGAGAGATTCTGTTGATAGAGTGCATATTGCACCGCACATCTTCCAGTGATTGCCTGACTAATTTATCAGATGTTCTCCGATACAGACTGTGAACCCATTCTAGTCGGCAGTCACAGTTTAGGCCGTTTCCTGAAAAAAAAAAGTGCTTTTACTTTGATGTAGCGTTTCCATTTTCTCTTGGTTCCATAGATTTTAAGGAAAATGAGCTGCCAGTACAGATCAATTAGTTTTTGTCTTGAGGAGAAATAGGAAGTCGATGTGTCCTTCCAAGGGTGTAAAATGCAATCGAAATTCTATCGAACAGATAATATGAGTTATATTGTGCTCGTAGAACATGGAAATTTGATGTGCACAGTCCTTCAGATAGGCAAAGGACCCCTCACGAAAACATATGGAAAATTGGTCAAATTGGCTGAAATTTAATTATGTTATAGTGGGATGAGTCGTTAGGAAAATGTGTGTATTCAAATGATTTAGTATGTGTCGTTTCTGAGTTATAAACTATCAAAGTTTTTAAAAAAGTCGTAATTGGGTAGGATTGACAAAGAAAAAGACTGTTTTGTTCAAAGACATATTACCGTTTGACTGTGTTATTTACATTTCGAGCTGCGGTCAATACAGAGTCTTATTCTACGCACTATTTTTAGTGCCGCTTGTTTCGCGGCAATTATCTGCTCATATAATCAGATAATTCAACAGAAACCTATCTTTGCCGACTTTTGGGTTGACTGGCATCTATTTTTTCCGAAACAAGCAGCAATAAAAATTGTGCTTAGAATGTGACCGCAGCTTGAAATGTAAATAACGGAGTCTAGCCGTAATATGTCATTGGTTTTGTTGGTCAAAATAAGTCAAAGGACCCCGCACAAAAGCATAGGAAAACGGCCGTCAGTGGGATTTGGCTGAAATTCACATATGTTATTGGTATTGAGTTTCTGATCAAATGTTTTCATGGGCCCAATCCTCTAAGACCAATGATTTAGCTCTTAGGGCCGTATTTAGTATAGGTGCCAAATGAACAATGACACTGTTCTCAAGTCCACGGTTTTTGTATTTCCTATTAGAATTCAATTGAATAAGAAATATTGCAAAATCTCAGAATTTGTCTTTTAGCACCAGTCCTCTGTGAAACATGTTTTGCCCTACAGGACCGTATTTAGTAAAACAGTATGTGCCAAGTGATCCACAGAAAACTGAATTAAAATGGTTTTGTTGTAACTTTCTTATTTCTTGATCTATGTCAGAGATTAATGGCTCGTTTGATAGATGAATGTAGCTTTTTTTGTGTACATAATAAAAGTGGTCGCCATCTTAATATCCAAGATGTTCGGCCAAACCTATAAACCATATAGGACTTATCTTGTAGTATTTTGAGAGAGATGATAGCAGGAAAAAATATAACTCTACTATCTTATCAAAACTATATCTAATTCATAACAAACAACGTTGAAACCGATATTTCCAGAGTGGTGGAAGAGAACAAAAAATCAAAATATTACTTGAACACTTACAGATGCGGGAATTGCATTTTGCACTGGACCATTTGCGGCATCTTTAAAATGCTGTAACACAGAAGTCGATGGATAATTCGCATTTTGATTATGGCGTGCAAATCCCAAATACGACAATATGCTACAAATATGAGCACATGTTACTGGTGTCCTTGCCCCTGATTGCACTGCAGTAGTATCCTATTATCAATACATCTTCTTCATTACTCTCGTCAGGCTGGTTTTCATGCATACTTTATTGAATACATACTTGATATATTTCTCTCCTTCTGAATCGTAAATACACTCTACAAACAAATCCAGGTTCATTCATTTTTTTCAAATGTATTGAATCTTATGAAATTATTACTCTAAGGTCAGATAGTAGTGTTATATTAATATTATACAGGGTGTTCCAAATTGAGTCGGCATCATTGCTAACTCCGTTATTATTGATGCTACAAATTCGGATAAATGGGCAAACTGGTATCATTTTTAATGGCCTTCTCGATGCCGAAAAAAAAAATTGACAGTTGCATTTTCAACATATTTCATGAAATGATATTTTTTTAAATGGAACACCCTATATTTTATTGCATTTTAAGATTCTTCCTGAAAAGCTGATTTCATCGATTCAGCACAGTTGGAGTCTAGATGAAATTGATATTATTTCAACTTTAGGAATTTTTTGTGTGAAACAATTCATTATTGGTCAAAATGGCTTGCATGTCCTTATCTTAACTTTTCATTCACTATCTACGAAGATTTAAATGAAACAAATACAGGGTGGTGCAGAATTCAGAATTTTGATCACCCTGTATCTGTCCCAATTAAATGTCAGATGATAGTAAATCAACAGTTAAGATAGGGACATGCAAGCCGTTTTGACCAATAATGAATAGTTTCCACAAAAAAAATTCCTAAAGTTGGAATAATCTCAATTTTTCACACCCTATATCTCCGTAATCTTTTCAGCTGGACCCCAACTGTGCTCGATCGATGAAATCATCTTTTCAGGAAGAAGCTTATGATGCAATAAAATATAGGGTGTTTCATTTACAAAAATATAATTTCATGAAAATTTTTGAAAACGCGACTGTAAATTTTTTTTTTATTTACGGCATCGAGAAGGCTATTAAAAATGCTATTAGTTTGCCTCTTCAACCAAATTCGCAGCATCAATAATAATGGAGTTGGCAATGGTGCCGACTTAATTTAGAACATCCTGTAGAGTTAGATAATTCAAAGAGTAAATGACCAATTCAAACAATCGAAACGTTGTAGTTCTTATTTTTTCCTGTTACTTTCTTTCTTAAAAAGCTACAAGATAAGTCCTATATAAAGTTTATATGTTAAGCCGGCCATCTTGGATATTAAGATGGCGACCACTTTTGTTATGTAGACGAAGAAAGCTATATTCATCTATCAAACGAACCATCAACCACTGACAGATCAAGAACTGAAAAAGAAATTTGATTCAGTTTCTTGTGGATCACTTGGAAAATACAGTTTTACTAAATACGGTCCTGTAGGCCAAAACATGTTTCACAGAGGACTGGTGCTAAAAGACAAATTCTGAGATTTTGCAGTATTTCTTATTCAATTGAATTCTAATAGGATATTTAAAAATCGTGGACTTGAGAACAGTGTCATTGTTTATTTGGCACCTATACTAAATACGGCCCTGAGAGCTAAATCATTCGATCAGAAACTCAATACCAATAACATATGTAAATTTCAGGCAAATCCCACTGTGGGCCAATTTCCTATGCAATTGTGCGGGGTCCTTTAGGATGAAAATGTACTCATCGGAACTTGTTAACATGTCCAATTATAATCTTATTGGTATATAGTAGAAAGGGTTGTTTTTCGGGATTTTTATTCTGGCACTATTCCAGAAACAAAGAGTTATATTTTGGCAAGACATTATAGTTTTAATCTATCCTTGCTAATAAAAACATGTTTTGTTTCTTGATAACTCTCTATATTTGAAATAAGACCTATGAAATTTTTGGATTACACCCTTATACTGAAAACAATTTACTGGTCATTTTTTACCACAAAAGAATCATTCAATACTGCTGTTGATTGAGAAAAAGATAGGGTAATTATCTGATCGATTCAGTTATTCAATATTACCTTTTATTTAGATACATTACATTTTTTTGTTAATACATTCACAATGATTTTATTGAATATCCCAAAAACTTTTTCATTAATTCGGTCATAATTTTAATTAAACTATTCTGAGAATGTTGACTATTACATATGGAAGATTTGTCAACTTTACATTTTGCGTTTATAAGAGATGCATTTTCAAATTATACCATATTATGACATATGTGTATATTACTATCGATTGAACAAATCTTTAGGGAACCTTCAAATCAATTATATTCTATTACAAAACTTTTTGAAATCAATTGTCAGATACTATGATCTTCGCAAACTACAACCAACAACAAGATTGCTTCAATACACGCAAAATCATGAATATATTATAATTAACGAATTCAAGAACCACACATATCGTAATACCGTAAACTTTAAAAATTAATATCTTTGAAAGGCAACATGCAAAGTTGACAAAATTTCTACATATAATTGTTAATATTTTCATAATAGTGTAAGTGAAACTAGGTTCTAATTAACGAAACAATTTTTGATATATTAAATGAAAACATTGTAAATGTCCTGAAATAAAATGAAAGGTAATAACAAATAACTGCATTCATCGAAAAGTTACCTCAACTTCTGTTCAATCAAAATTGGCGATACATCATTTTCCGGTAAAAACCGATCTGTCAAATGTTTTCATTATAGCCATATAATACAAAATGGGACATGCTAACATGTTCCGAAAAATACATTTTCCGGTAACCATCCGGGAAGTGTTCACTTTCCGGATACTTTTTCTCTGGGAAAGTAGCGCTTCCCGGCCTATTCCGGGAAGTACGTACTTCCCGGACTAGGCTGGGAAGTGAAATGTGAAATAAATAAGTATCAAATAAAGATAACAATATGTGTGAAAAATAGATTTTTACAGTTAATGAAGTGTAAAAACAATATTATAGATGTCCGCAGAAAATTCTAAACATAAAGTACATAGTAGAATAAAAAGTATAAAGCGAATTGAGGATAAAATGTGGTCAAATCAATACTAGAGATAAAAATGTTGGTAAAATTCAGACAGATTTATACATAGAACATAGAGTACCTTAATAGTATAAATAAAATCATAGATAAAATGTAGAAGGAGATATTTGTACAGTAAAGTTTTTTCGAATATCTTTGCAACATTCGTAATAACTGATACCGGCTTGTGATTCACCATTTGAGTTTTGTCTCCTTGTTTGGAAAGAGGTTTTATAACAGCTTTTTTTAAAATTGAAGGCCATTTTCGTGTTGATATGCTCTAATTGATGAGCTGAGAAAGTGATTCTGATATATAACAAGCTATCTGTTTCAAATTTTCCGCTCTCAATTTATCCATTCCAGGAGACTTATTATTTTTCGAAGTTTTTATGATTTTTTCAACTCCATATTTATTCGTTGGTGCCATGAAAATAGTATTTTCTTCAATATGTCTTGATGGACGTGTTGATGGTTTGATGATTTCTCTGGCAAGGTTCTTCTCTACACCCCTTTAGTATTTGTTGAACTTGTTACACATAATGAGAGGATCTGTCACTACGGTATTATCATCTAATTTCATTTCGTTAATTATAGTTTGCTTTTTTTCATTATTACTTATTTCATGTATTACATTCCAGAGTTGTTTTGAATAACCTTCACAATGAACAATTTTATCGATGAAATATTTTTTTTGTTGTTCTGAGTAGAATTCTCAGTTTGTTCCTGTAATTTATGAATCTAGTTTTTAGAGTTTTATTTCCTGGATTTTTCTGTGAAAGTTTGAAGAGTCTTTCTTTTTCCTTTATACTCTTGATTAATCCACCAGAAATCCATAATTGCCTTTTTTTTCTTTGTGTCTAATTTTTTTTGTTATAGTACATTTCTCTATTATGTTGGTTACTTGGTCAATGAAAAGTTCAGTCCCTATATTTACGTTTTGTGCCTCATATATTGGTGCCCAGTCTACGTTTATTATTTTTTCTTTTAGTTTGTTGCCTTCTGTGTACTTTTTACATATGTCAAAAGAACTAGCTCTTTCTAGGGTAAGTTTCCTGACTGGTTTTTTCAATATCACTAGAAAATGATCAGTTAGGCGAATTTTAAGAATTATGGGAAGACATTCTTCGTTATTATGTTTGGTTTTCAGAAATATGTGATCTCTACATGATTTTGAGTTGTTACATATTCTTGTTTATGAATTCATCATGGATATAAAATTAAATTCACTCAAAAGATCTAGGTATTCGTTTGTAATATCATTGTCGAGTTTAATATTAATATTGATATCGCCAACAAATAAATTGTAGTCAAAGTACTCAGTTCCATATTGTCTAATATAATTCCTTAAACCATTCAAGAAATTTATCTTAGGAGTAGAAGGTGGCCTATATGTAGAAGTTATCAGAAATGATTTCTTATTTAGGTATGTTTCCGTTTGAATTATTCTGCATTCTTCTATGTACACAATTTTGAAATCATGATTGATGCAGTTTCTTATATGAACCACTATTCCATCATTCTGATTTATCATACCTCCATTATAGAAAACATCAAATCAATCCAAATTGAATAAAGAAATGTTTTTATTGTGCCATGTTTCTGATAATATTATACATTCAAATTTTGTTTTGAACTGTTAGAGAAAAAGTTTGAACTCATCAAAATTTTTAGCTATGCTTCTTATATTCATATAAATCACATTGAAGTATTCAGTTTCACATACACAAATAGTGTCTAAATCTCTTTTGTATTTATCGGTTTATGATTGATGTCTCTTTGATATTGATTCATTTCCAGGTGCTATTTTTTATGTTATAAATGTATACAGTGCGGCTTTTTTTAGTCCCCCCCTGTTAACTTTTGAACGGTTCGACGTAGAAACATGAATAAAAAACCGTTTGGAGAGTTTCACCGATACTACTTTTTGAAATTAAAAATAATGGTGATTGCCCGACAGGGGTCGCGGGGGGCACATCAACTCAAAAATTTTAAATGTCATGGGGGTCAATTGTCACATCGTTGAAAAGATAATTCAATTCTCTTCACAACCATCTAATTTTTTTTCAATTTAGTTGAAATTTTTTTCACAAATTAAATTCGAAATATCAAAAATAAATGCGGATCTAAAAACTACTCATACCTCGATAAATTTGAACGGTTTGTTGTGGAATAATGAAACCAAAAATATTTTGAAGGGTATTACCGATACTACTTTTTGAGGAAAGAAACATTGAAATTACTCGACAGATGACGCTAGGGACAGATCAACTTGAAATTTTCGAAAGGCATATAAATCGATATTGAGAAAAAATTTCTCAACAAAATTAAAAAATATTCAGATGGTTATGAGGAGAATTGAATTCTCTTTTCAACGATGTGACACTTGACCCCCCATGCTATTTAAAATTTTTTAGTTGATGTGCTCCCCCGCGCCCCCTCTCGAGCAATCATCATATTTTTTGTTTCAAAAAGTAGTAACGGTGAAACCCTCCAAACGATTTTTTATTCATGTTTCCACGTCGAACCGTTCGAAAGTTAATAGGGGGGGACTAAAAAAAGCCGCACTGTATATGTATGATGAGTAAAAATTGATAATTAATGTTAACAAATTTATAAATTGTTTGTTCCTACTAGGAATTCGAAGTAAACTGGTACGATGTTGAAAAAAATTAAATTAAATAAATGATGTGTTGTTTTTCAAATCTGCGTATTTTGTTCTTCTTTATGGAGTTTATGATTCAGTATTCTCTGTCTTCTATTGCTGTGTTTTCTTCTTAGTAATACTATGTGGGAAGTGGAAAACGAAAACAATTATTCAGACAAAAAAAAATCTTTTTCTGATTGCTCAATCCTAACAGAAAATAAACATACACAAACACAGTCAGTGGAGTACAATAATTTGTCCTAATATCAATGAATATTACCCTTTGGGATGCCACTGTAATTAAAATGTCCATTTTAAGTACTTTGAAAGAAGGACCTTATTACCGCAAATAAGCGTGGCAGTTTTTATCAAATTCAGAAAAAAGTTTTTAAATAATTTATAAAAAACTGATTTTTTTCTGAAAACGTATTTTGAAAACGAAGCAAGTTAGAACACATTCTTATGAGTAAAAAGGTTTCATTTCACCTAAAAAACCGATCCTGAACGTTTGGCGGTTTAACCCTGGGTCCCCTATATAATACAAATAAGAACTAAAATGTTCGAAATATTCAAAGGACCCCGCACGGTTCTTATGGAAAATGGGTCCTAGTCCACCATGCACCCCCTAAGGTTGAGGCCCGGAAGGATGAACGCCCCAGCACTCGTACGTACTCGAAAGCTCACCCCCCCTATCCACCACCCCCGCTCGTTAAAGCGGTTCCTCATCCTGATGATTGGCGATCAGCAGAATAAAATCTGATCGTTTGATATGGAGTGCTCGGCCAATTCTCGGCCTGAAACTCTCTTATATCTGACATGAGTTTAATTTGATTTTACAATGACTTTACTTAATGTGCATGGTGCCCCCCTGAAATTGGCTGAGGGCCTGAAAAACACTTGGCTGAGGGCCAAGTGTTGTGTATTGAATTTACTGAGTTTACCACTTGGTCGGTTCTTCTTGGAATCTGAAACATAAAAGCATGATTATCGAAATTTTAAGCCTGTTGAAGTAGACGTTGGCGTCGCCGAAGGTTTCGCTTCCATCTTACTTCTTCAGGGGTGTCGTTGTCTCCCTGGTTCACTGGTCGTCTGTATTTGTCTCTGTCTCTATCGTCTTGCTCACGTCTGTTCTCGAGGAGCTCCGTGAGCAACGGGTTCGTGTGGGTCTCTACTCTGTCTAGAGTAGTCCCCACGTGATTCCTGATCAGTTTGTCAATGTAGTCCGGATGGATGTCTAAGTCTCGATATATAAACCTGTTTGGCATATATCGTGGTGCGTCTGTTGCCATTCTCAGGCAGACATTGAAGAAGGCCTGCATCCTCTGCCTGTAACTGTTCGCGCATTGCCCCCAAGCAGTAGACGCGTACATCATGATTGGCAGAAGGATTTTCCTGATGAGGCGTAGTTTCAACTCGAGTGCCATGTTGCTCCTACGCCCGATGAGTGGATACAGCTTATGCCTCGCGGCTTTCGCTATAGCCAATCTGTGGGAGACGGGTCCTAGTCGAATTGGCTGAAAATTTAGTATAATGTAGTTTATGATCAAATGTCTCCATGAGCACGAGATCTGATAGACAGTTTCTGAGATACAGGGTGTCAAACATGCAGAGGCAGCGTTGTTACTTGGCTTTAGAAAATCAATAATATGGCATTATTTTGTTATAAAAAGTCAAAGATAATGATTGCAATCTCAATATTGTTGACACGAGTTATAATGAAATGTTCTAAGACTCCTTATACAGGGTTATTAATAATTACATAATTTTTTTGTAATTCTATGAACAAATTCAGTGAAACGCAAGAGCTCGTAAATCTCATTCGATTTTGATATTGGGTGATCTGAGGTGAATATTATCGATTTAATGGAATGTAGTAACACCGTGCGATTTATATTTTCATTGTTTGTACAGGGTATGGAATTGAGGCTGGAGGACGGCGATACATTGATTCGTTGTAATATATAGGGTGATTCATTAAAGGTGACGACCGGCTTTATTATCAGCTATAATAAAAGTTATCAATAAAGAGAGTTGAATAAAATAATAATAATTTTGAGGTGAATATATTACATTTACCTACAAACTCAATATATTTAGATTAAATATGTAAACGAATCACACATACACACAATTAGAAGACAAATATAAGTTATTCATTATACTACAACGCCCTGTACGCTTATGCTAATTTGGAATATAGGCAATTATTTAAAACTCACTCATGAAGTTTAAAATAATAATAATGAAACTGATATATCAGCTAAAATGCTTCAGATAACAGATAAAAGAATTGGGACGAGTATTGCTACAAGAGTGAATGCTGTACCAACAGATGGAGCAAATGCCCAAAATGCCTAATAATTCGTGACTCACACGGAAAGTTCCGGTGATGAATATCTTCATTATCTGTCGAATATGGGAATATATTTCCGAAAGGATTAAATCATGTGCACACCAGTTAAATAGGCAAGGAAATATTTTAGAACCTTCACGCAGAGAAAAGAATCGTATGAATTACTAGAATCGTCAATAATCTAGACACGAAAAACGTTAAGAGTATGGACAAACTTTGATCGTAGTGAGATGTACTCTTCAAAAACTTTTATACAACCATGAGCAATTATTGCTAGGTGATGCAGTAATTTTGAAAAAACAAAAATTGAACAACGGAGCATCGTGGTTATATTTACCACTACTACATAAAATCGAATAACTACCCGCTGATTATGTTTTACTATAATTTATTAGTGAATCTGGACTAGGAACCCCCAACTATTCAACTGTTAGATTCAATCAGAGAATTGTTTACTAAAGTTCGCGGTATGTTTCTTCCATCTGTAATATCGCCTGTAGAGTATTTTTTACCACGATTAGCTAGTAGACTGATTATCGAACAGTTTACCACACTCTCGCCCATGATATTGTAACCCAGTTCTGTATACAATACCAATATCAGAATGTACCATTTTTGCTAATTTCCATATCAGTTTTAGTCTTGAATGATGGTTTTTCGGGTTTTTAGGCCGACGTTTATTTAGAGAAAAACTCGACGTTTCGCCAACACGAGTGGTTGGCATTTTCAAGAGAAATGTTTACAGTTTCGATCACTGAACACTACTTGTTTGGTATGCGTTGTCTCAGCCAGTATTTATGGGTCGACGTACTCGTACCTGCGTCCGGTGCCATCGTCCCTGCGTCGGGTACCCCCTCGGATTCATTAATTTCCCGGTATGGTGTTATTACCTTCAAAGAAACTGAAGGATCACTTGAGATCGGCGAAGGATAAACGTGATGAACTAAGCTCATCTGGGGTGTACCGCATTCCATGCACCTGTGGCAACGTTTATATCGGAACCACGAAGCGTTCCACAAATACCAGAATAAAGGAACACAAGGCCAATTGCCGATTAGGACACTCAGAAAAATCCGCTGTCGCAGAACATGCGCTTAACAATAACAATCACAGAGTGTAGTTCGAAGAAACCGAAGTAATTGCCACAACACATGCATATTATCCAAGACTCTTCCGAGAAGCAATCGAAATAAAAAAACATCCCAACAATTTCAACAGAATTGAAGAAGGGTTACAATTGAATAAAGCATGGCTACTTGTTCTCAAGAAAACGGTAATAACACCATACCGGGAAATAAATGAATCCGAGGGGGTACCCGACGCAGGGACGATGGCACCGGACGCAAGTACGAGTACGTCGACCCATAAATACTGGCTGAGACAACGCATACCAAACAAGTAGTGTTCAGTGATCGAAACTGTAAACATTTCTCTTGAAAATGCCAAGCACTCGTGTTGGCGAATCGTCGAGTTTTTCTCTAAATAAACGTCGGCCTAAAAACCCGAAAAACCATCATTCATTCAACGATGGCCGCGAAAGCCTTTCACAGTTTTAGTCTTGTTTCAAACCACGAGTATGGCAAAATTTATGTTTTTCCTCTCAAAATTCGTGACTATTATTGCCATACTCTTGGTTTGAAAACAGACTAAAACTAATATGAAAAATAGCAAATGGTGCATTTTGATATGGTATTGTGTACTGAACCGTTATAATATCATGGAGCAACCTGAAAAACCTGAAAAAATACAACAGCTGATATTTATCATTTATTAAATAACATTCAGAATATACAGAACTAGAGTTTATGTAAAACATGAACTTGTACTTGACTCACATAGGTAGGCAAATAATAATAATCTGAATGAAATCACAATTAAACAAAAAGCTTATCCTATACATAACATGTTTTGTCTGGTGCAAACATCAACTCCCTCAGAAACAAAATATTGATTGTGCGCAATCAATATTGGTATCGGCTGAAAAGCTAATTTCAAGGTGTCATATTTGTTTCATTTATAGAGCAAATTGGGCAGTATATCTGGAACAGTCTGAAAATGAAATTCCAACATATAGGAATTGAATCGAATAAATTTGGATGAGAATATGTTCCAAAAATTAAGAAAAAACTTAGACGCTAGGAGTTTTCTTGTAAAAACTTTCCATTTTAAATCTTTTTCACATGCATATGGCAGGTATGGATTTTTTCTATTACTCTCAGTTTACCCTAAATCATAAGAGCTTCACTTATATTAACCTCAACAAAAAGAATGAGTTCCTTGCTCTGATAGCCTGTAGATATCAGTATTCCTTATTTTCTCTTTGAATACAGTCAGTAAAAGGGTGGCAATACTTCATTACTGGCTGTTTCCTTGAAAACTGGGAAATGCTCTATAGACTTGATTTGTTTTATCATAAAGATATCTAACTGCTCATTTTTCTCCAAAGGTCTGTTCAGGTAGAGATTCTTATATGTTGTTATATCTTGCTCCCAACATCTTCTGGAGGTGTTATTTAAACTGAAAAAAAAGGTGCCTGAAAATGGATTTGTAGAGCTACTTACCAAACTATATTAATTTAGTTGATGTTCGAACGCAGGACAGTTTCCAATTATATCTTGATATGGGCTTTTCTCTGGAGGCTGGAGTAAACCACGCTATATCTTCCTGTTCGCTTGGGGATAGTTCAGTAGTAAACTATTCTAGAAGGTGATTAGACTAAATCAATATCCAATTTGTTGTCCGTAAGTATAAGGATCAGAAAAAAAAATTATCATATCTGAAATAACCACTTCACGTTCTGTTTGTAATAGAATATTGAGACGCCTCTGGTCGTGGGACCAAATCCATTTCAATAAGAAAGTTGCATCCCACATGTTCCTCTGGGCGATAATAACAAACTTTAGTTACAGAAATGATGGAACTCAAAATTTATGAGGGGCATATTACAAACAATAGATTTTTCGTGAGAATCAGAAAATCCATTCAACTTTGAAGATATTGTAAAATCTGGTAATTTCAGCCTGAATAGCCCAGGCTCGATTGTTTACCATCTGGGTACAACTCGTTTGATGCTATAGATATTCCAGGAACGAAAGGTCGTAAATATCTTTCTGACCATTTAATCAATTAATTTTTGTCTTAAATAATACATATATGGAAATAGGTCACTCGTTGTAAATGCATGCAAATTATTGTTATTTTAAAAGTAAGAAGGCAGAGTGACATCGGACGAACAAAAGAGAATGTTTGATAGTTTTTTGTCGACCGTTTTCTATCAAAGTGAAACAAAACCACATTCGACGCGAGTCCTAAAATGTACGGGGCGGTCAACCACATGATGTCACGTAATAGGAAAACTTATATGTAATTAATTAGGACTGTAGAATACCAGAATAGGGTTTAGAATGCCAAGACCATTCAAGTAGCGACACCTACCTAATATCTTACAAGTAAAATATTCTGAGGGCGGGATCATCCCCCCTATCTTTTATCGAATTATAGAGTTGAACCGTTGGAGATCTCAAAACAAGTTTTTTTAGTTGAAATGTTGTGTTTGAAGCAGTAAGTCGAGTGAAGAATACTCAGGTCAAGGCCTCACCTTGACCTGGGACATGTCCGATCTATTTTCTCAGAGTTGAAGGGTTTCTTAAGTATGTTATCATTTATTTTGTCAAAGTCTCTAATCAGTTTCACGTATTTAAAGATGGTCTTGGTAAGCTAACATGCTAGATAATATATTGTTAATTAGATAGGTTTTTGTTTTGAGTTATAAAAATATTGTTTTCAGTCTGTTCTTATTTAATTATTGAAGTTTCCAGTATTTTGATTTTAATTGTGAAAGTAAATTCTCTATATCCCTTTTTTTTCTCGTAACATTCTAGTCGCATATGTTTACAGTTTTATAATTTATTTATCTCCGTTTGCCTTAATACATGAAAAACTGACTATTTCTCGAGTTTCCTTTGTTAGTTAAGTTAATAATTGACCAAACTGAAATTACTGAATTTCTGAAACCAATCAGCTCTGAACGGGCTAATTAAAGGTGCATGTTCGATGAGTTAAAGTGTTACCAATCCAGAGCAATGAACCGACGACGGGAGTATTTAGGTGAGTAAAATTCATTGTCATGATTGAGATCACATATGAGGGTTTTATAGCTGAATTAATCTCCACAAAAGTGTTATTCTGTGAAGTTGTGATAAATGAGAGTATTTTGATCATGATAGAACCAAACATATTATTTCTCTAGCTTAAAGAATTCACACGCTAACGGCCAACCAGCGCGCTGAATTATATGTATGAATAAATAAAGGGATGGGACATTAAGAATCATTCTAATCTGATAAAAATCTGATAATTATTAAAGGTTCAATCCAAATGATTAGGATTTGCTAATAGGAAAGTTAGTACATGTTTCAGATCAGGTACAGTCTGGAAGGAAAGTTTTCATTGAACTTTTTGAATAGTATTAAAAATTAAATCTGATCTTATTTGACGAATTTGCTTTAGCGACTCCATTTGTCTTTAGTTCGAATTCGTCTCTAGTTTTTCTGAAAAATTCATTGTTATTTATGGTTCATATCAGCAGCTACAAGATTATATCTTCGATATGTGTTCTTATACAGAGGTACAGTTGAAATAGCAAATAATAAAACTCTGAAATGAATGTAAAGTCAAAAAGGTATCCGTGGCATTTTCATTTAAAATAAATACAGTCACTCCGATCTTATAGATATGACGAACAAAAATACATCAGGTGACTTGATATTGCTTTCATTACTTTCGATGAATATAAAAAATTCTATCACCATCATTAAATTATTATTATCTTTATCAGATGCATAAAGACTCTGAGTTGAATTGATAAATCTATGATTCTGTGTTTGTCTTCTTAAAATTGAAAATATGCCTAATCTTCTACCAATATAATACCTGATGATTTTCTCAGATTTGAGTTATCTCTTTTCTTCACAAAATCAGTACGGAATAGAATACCACGACAGTAACAATACAAACAACAATCTTATTATATAGTACGACTCGTGGTAATTTGAGAAAGAAGCGGAATAAATACCACTACAGGAGCAGTAAAAACAACGTCATCGTATGTGAAAAGGTCGTTTCACTGAATTGTTCAGTTCTATTATTCAAGAACTATTATTCGACTCAATAATGTGAAAAGTAAACTAGTTACATACCTTCAAGTGAAGGAAGTGAATGAATTCCGACTGTCTTCGTAATTCTGTTGATTTGTTTTCCATAATCAGGTTGTTTATTGTTCAGAGTTACTATTATCTTCCGCCACCTTAATGACCGATATTCTGAAACAGGAACACAAATTTGGAGATTTAAGACTTTTATCAATCACTTTCTCTTATTTACATTCAATTTTCGTCCAGTAAGGATTGCATCATCTAAATTATCTTCAACACTATGCAGTCATTCGTTGAAATCTTGCCTTATGTATGAGCACACTATGATGTTCAATTATTGACTTCAGTCCATCGAACGCATAGAGAAGCGACTAAAACAAATCGTATCTGAATGGGTCCTCTGAAATACTAATGCCGTATAGAATTATAGAATCCATATTCAGAAAATTCTGTTTACATGAAACTCACCTTCAAGAGTGGTAATAAATTTCACTGATCACTCACGATAATAATATACTCAGACCTCTCGACTCAAACGTTAGCTCCTAGAAAAATTAAACTTCACTAAATCTTCATAGGTGTACGAACCCTCTCTCAACCGGAATCGCCCGGCAACTCAACTGAACGTTGAACAATAATTTTAACAAATATATTTTTATGTTTACCATTCTGTTCTGTAAGTAATACTACAAAACGCAATGAATTCAGGTGAATAATATCCACCTTGAATGAAAAGTAATCTCAAAACTTGATTCGAGTTCAGACTTACTGAGAATGTGGTTATTATTACTTTTATCCCTTAAAAAACACAAAATCGTTAGTAATTCTTCTCTTCTATGGGCAGTAGTGGTACAAAGTAACGTTAATTTCAGTATCATCTATCCACTAATACATGAAATATTCAACCACATTCAATTGTTTACGGTCACTTTTGTAAAAGTATAGCTTACTAGTCGGAGCTGCGATTTGTTCTACGATCGGGTTGTCAAGTACCACGATTTTCAGACTGCGAAGGTGTGGTGAATCAGTCTGCCAGATTTTTCTGCGTGGTCCATTAGGTAACAATCAATGGATAACAACATTAACCGATCATAAGATGAGAAATTTTGTCATTCTTACAAATATATAGCAAAAAATCTGACGAGAATATTCCACGAGAGAAGTTTGAGTGACAATGAATTTGAATGTTTCTACACATATACATGCTTAATAATGGGTATTACTCCACTTGTGTCGATACTTTCCACATAAAGCTAATGACGTACGCTTTTTTTAGTATGCAAGCCATCAACCAATAGAATTCGTACATAATCGTGATAACAATGTCTTAAGAAACATAGTATGAACTAGTAACAAATATTTTTAATGCAGTAGTCTCCCATGTGATAGCTGCATCATCATGCCGACCAGGATCCGTACAAGATGCAACAAATAGACAAGAGCCACCAAATATTGATCACATTAGTTTTAATTTTCTACGAGCTTTCCTGTTCTACCGATTTTGTCCGAAGAATTACATAAAAATCATGTAATTATTAATAATCCTGTATACGGATTCTAAAAACTGTTTATTATAACTCGTGTTGACAATATTGAGATTGCAATCATCATCCTTAACTTTTTGTAACAAAGTAATTACCATATTATTGATTTTCTAAAGCTAACTTAGAACCCTGCCTGTGCATGTTTGACACCCTGTATCACAAAAACAGTCTATCAGATCTCGTTATGCCGATAAAGACATTTGATCAGGACATTATAAACTACATTATACTAAATTTTCAGCCAATTCAAAGAGGACCCATTTTCCATAAGAACCGTGCGGGGTCCTTTGGAATCACAGCCAGGGTAGTTTGGAATTTTGATAACTCGAATGCAAGTATTACGTAATGCACCAATTTTTATGAGGAATAAGAGCTGCTCAAACATCCATTATCGACATCACCCTGTCACTCAGCAGGATATCCTCTAAAATGAAGGAATGGAGTGTATCACAAGAGGAAAGCGGCAGATGACCCATGGATACAGGGGTACAAAATTGATGTTAGAGAGCTGAAGGGCTTTAAGGCACCATACGATCTGGATCAAGCGCGCAAGGAGGCGCTGCTGAGGGAGCTGTTTCCAGACTCGGATATGGACATGAGGAAGAATAGCCTGCCCCTTCTACCATCCAAGAGCTACAGGTAGCCTCAAGAAAGCTCAAAACCAAAAGATCCCCTGGCCCCGACGGAATCATGCCGGAATCGATCAAGCTGGCCACAGAGCTGATCCCGGACACTATTCTTGACTTGATCAACGGAATGTTTATGCGCGGAATCTTCCCGAACACATGGAAGAAGGGCAGAGCTATTTTAATACCGAAAGGAGACCCCCGATTAAAACGGAAATACAGGCCAATATGCCTTCTCGATGGGTTCGGGAAACCGTTGAAGAGCTAGACGATTGGGCAGCAATTTTTAGCGCACAATTAGGCTTCAGGGCTAACAAGTCAACTGTAGGAGCAATTAAAGATGCCATGAACACCGTCAACCAAAGGGGAAAAACATGGGAGGCCATCGTGCTGGTTGGTATTAGGTATGCATTCAACACTGCTAAATGGCATATAATAAATAAGCAACTGCAGCAGATGCAGATCAGCCGGCAACTGAGAGTAGTGATCCAAGACTACCTCAATGGTAGAAGGATATGCTCCGTCAGTAGTGAAATGGACCTAACACAGGGCGTTCCGCAGAGATCGGTACTCGTTCCAATGCTGTGGAACGTCCTCTACAATGGCGTACTTCTGCTAGCACTACAAAGGAACTGCACTACCGTGGCATACGCAGATGACCTGGCACTAGTGGTAGTAGTAGACAAAAAAGAGAACCTGATTAGAACAGAGAATCAGAGCCTTGTCCTGATAGGGACGTGGATGACTGAGCACGGACTCGAGATCGCCTCTCATAAAACTGAGGTAGTCATAGTAAAAGGACCGAGGAGGAGAGAGGACGTGCACTTCGTGGATGCTGATACTAAAATTACTCCCAAAAAGTACGTTAAATACCTGGGGGTCTGGCTCGATGATAAACAAATATATAATGAGCACGTGAGGAGGACATGTGAAAGAGCAAATAGACAGGTGGCCGCCCTAACAAGAATACTCCCAAATACCAGGGGACCCGGGTTACAATAAAGAAGAGTCATGTACGAAGTCGTACAATCCGTCCTGCTCTACGCTGCACCAGTGTGAGGGCACGTCATGAGGGTCATGAGAGGAAGATGTTACTTCGTGTCGCCATGGCATACAGAACAGTCTCCGCGAACGCCCTATGTGTAATCACGGCAATACCTCCCATTGACCTCATGATCGGGGAGAGAATTAGGCTACACGACGACCAGGAGGTCAGCCAACACACCAAGAAATTGGAAAGGGATAGGACCATCGAGCTTTGGCAAAACACGTGGAACGGAAATACTACTAATGCACAATGGACCAAGCAGCTCATCCCCGACATAGGTGTGTGGGTGGACTGCAACCACAAAACAACTGACTATTACGTCACCCAGGCACTTAGCGGACATGGATCCTTTGGGTCTTCCACACACAAAATAGGTAAAGCACCGGATGATATATGCCTGTATTGTGAAGCTAGGGATGATCCATCACACACCATCTGCAAATGCTTGAGAACACGCTATGAGGGAGAAACCCTCCTTGGGAAACCTTATTGGTTACATGATCAGTAGTCCGAAGAGATGTGGGATAGGCTTTAGATTTTTGCGCCAGGTAATGGAGAACAAGGAAAGAGAGGAGATGGGGGCACAGGAATGAACCGCGCTTCCTTATACAGGCAGTGGCATAGCTTGCATCACTTACTGCACTTTCCGGCATCTGTACCTGAGGTTTCGTTATACCCAAGCAATTTTTCTCCTTATTTATTCATTTACGGATTCACCGTTAGAATCAAAATGATAACAATTATAATAGTGAACTTAGAGGTTACATATTGAACATATTTAAGACAACAATGATATTAATAAATAAATCTGCATTGCCCTCAATGAGCGCTTGTTAAGAAAGAAATAAGGTGTCCTGCCTTACCAGGACGGTGCTCATTGCCATAATCCTATACAATAGGAATTATTACACCATCTCATTTATCTGGACATCGGTGTGTTGTAACCATAGTTAGTGCTGTGATATTTCATGCTGATAAGTGGAGGATTTCCTGTATTGTAAGATTTTACATTGAAGTTAATAATTTCTAGAATATGAGGACAGTCGACTTCTCCTGACAGTAGTCTGTTAATAAATGTTATATCATTTTGAGAGCGCCGTGTGGTGAGTTCAGTTAAGTTAATTTTATTTAAAGTATTTTGACGACTTAAGTTCGAATATGTCTCTATTTCGAATGATATATACAGGGTGTTTCTTAAGTACGTGTAGAAACTTTAGGAGCATGTTGCTGACATCGAAATAAGAAAAAAAGTCCTCATAAACACATGTCGGTAAATTATTCGTTTCTAAGATACAGAGTGTCAAAGTTTAATTCTTATATTTGTTTTTTGTGAATAAATTCCAAAACATTTTTGATATTCGGGTATAGTTTGGTATCTAGGATTATTTTTCAATGTCGTAATCAAATTTTATGTTAATTATGAGAAAACTAATTTCTAATTGAATTTATTTTAAATTTAAAAATCTTGTCATTCAAAACCATTTGCATCGATTATTTCAAATCTCAATAACTCGAAAACGGTTGCTCGCAGTGACCTCTACCAAGAATATATTTTTTACACAAACTGAATGATAAATATTTCCACATACCAAACTTTACCCAAATATCAAAATTATTTTGAAATTATTCACAAGAAATAAATATAAGAATTCAACTTTGACACTCTGTATCTCAGAAACGAATAACTTCTTATTTTGATATCAGCAATACGCTCCTGAATTCTCTACACGTACTTAAGAAACACCCTGTATACTTCAGGCATCAAATTTCAACATTTCCAATTTTTTCAATGTCACATCTGTAATATGGAAACCATGCAACAGAGGCATATTCCAGCGATGAGCCAACTAAAGAACAGTATGAAATTTCTTATTATAAATCCTAACATTTTGCTTCCCTTTGTAGAAACATTATTGAAGTGTGTTTTGAAGTTCAGCTGATCTGAAGTAATCCCAAGGCATCTTATTTCGTTTACCCTGTCCAGTACTTTTCCATCAATATTATAGTCCTAATTGTTGGAATATGGACAAAAATTAATCCTTTTTTGCCTCATCACAGCTGACTCAGTATGTTTATGTAAATGAAGAGCAAGTAGGCACTTCAAGCCTATGTATACAAAACTGATGAATATTATCGGCCCTCTTACTCGAATGTTTTTCTTATGAGTTTTAATTCTATAAAAAGACCATGCATATAGAGGATATAGTTAGTTACTCTTTTACCTTCCAAGTTCGTTCTTCTAATAACAGTAAATTGATATTAGTGAAAACGAAATCCACTGTGTATTATTTCATCCTATAACCAACAGGTTATGGGCCCAGGCATTGGAATGACTTGAAAATCACCAGTACATAATTTTAAAAAAAATTAGTAATTAAACTACTAAGAAAATATCAATATTAGTGATTTTGTGTAAAAGTGGCTTGAGCTGTTAAAAATGGAAAGTTGATGTACAAAAGAAACATTAAACCGTTTGACGGTGAAAAGTATGGCGTATGGAAATTTCGAAACAGCGATTTCATCCGGACATCTGGTGTAATAACTGCCATTGAAACCATATCAGAGGATAATTTTAGTTTGTCCTTTGTTAAAACACGCTTACTTGATTTCGAGGTAAAACTATCAAATAAAGATAGAAATTAGAAGCAAAAGAAAATGAAGATTTATTGCTTGGAAGATTTATGCTTGAAGTCAACAATACTCCGAAGAGAATAAGAAGAAAATTAGATTTATTTTGGATTCCTCTTCCTCCGATCACATTATCGATAAGTATGTAATTGCAACAAAGAAGGGCTCACTGGAAGTTTTGAGCAAAGTGGAAATTCAATGAATTTTGGAATATATGTCCTCTACTGCCCTACAATTTGCTATAAGTGGTAGAAATGCAAAATGCAGGCCTCAGAGTTATCTTTAACAAAAGAGGTGTTGAAATTCTAAAGGACGGTAAGACGGTCATGCAGGGTAGGTCATTGAACAATTTGATGTGCTCATCTTTCACATACATTGAGTCCCGTAAAAACAAACTGTGAAATATGGCATCAACGTTTTGGTCACATAGTTAATAATAAATTTATTGATTTGAAAACTAAACAAATTATTGAAGATATTTCTCTTATAATAGTTATTTAAGTAACAAGGAATGTAAAGACGTGTTAACATTCGAGGTGAGCGAGTACGAGCCTAGACAAAGCCGAGGCTTGTCGCTTGCCGAGGATGATAACAGTCGATACATTCCGTGTTACTTATTACGTTTTTCCCGCTGCTTGTTGACATTTCTCAAAATTTGCCTGAATTGAAGTTTGTTTTCTTACCCTTCCTTCATGATTATTCGTTCGCTATTTCATTCTAAGTTGCTTGTGCGTGTAACTAAGTTACCGAATAAGCAGACAACAATAATATTCAAAAGGTCTCATAACCTAAAAATTGATATGAATGAAGCTGAAGGTATTACTTGTCAAAGTCAAAGTCATTATTACCCTAGGCATGTAAATGACACTATTAAGTTCCGTTGTCAAGATGAATTAGTAAACGAATGATATAGGCCATTTACCTGTTTTGTTGCTAAGCATGTATGGACTATTTACAGTGTCGGCCGCGGGAAAATAATATTACACCTACTGACGAGCTATGTGAAGCTTGTATAAGTGAGAAAAAAGTACGGTTACCCTTTAATGAACGTAAAGATTAAAATTATGTCAAATGACCGTTGCTTATAGCGCACTCTGATGTGTAACTTGATGTAAATATAAATGATATACCTCTTCAGTTTTTAAGGATCATGTGGCAAAGAGTGAAGCACATTTTAATTTAGAAATTGGTCACTTATACTGTGATAATGGTGAGAATATTTGTCATCAGAAATGAAACATTATTGTATGGAAAAGGGCATAACTTATCATTCAACAGTTCCACCTACCCCACAGTTAAATGGCGTGTCAGAGCGTAAAGTGCGAATTATAACTGAAAAAGCTTGTGCAATGGTAAATGGTTCACAGTTAGATACAGCTTTTTGGGGGAATTCGGTGTTAACTGCTACATACTTGATGAATATTTCACCAAGTAGGGCTCTGTAGCAAAATAAAACAACATATGAATTGTGGCATAATAGAAAGCCACTAGTAAAGTATTTGAAAGTTTTTGGTTCAACGGTTTTTATTTCTGAGTGAGTAACAAAAACAAAATTTCAAGAAAGGTTATGGAAAGGAATATTAGTGAGAAATGAACCAAATGGGTATAAAGTGTGGGGAGTGGAATCCCAAAGGTTTGTTGTGGTAAAAGATGTTGTGGATGAGATTAAGTAATTATTTAGAAACGAGGTTTAGGTCTCAGGCAGAAGGGGGCTACTTTCAAAAACCTCAATATGGGTCTCATGAATCTTACAGTGTGAAACCAGATTGTGCTGAATCTGGAGCTGTAAAATCATAAATCTGACAGTGAAAAACCAGATGGTGTCAAATCTGGAGCTGTAAAATCATGAATCTAACAGTGAAAAACCAGATGGTGTTAAATCTGGAGCTGTAAAATCATAAATCTGACAGCGAAAAACCAAATGGTGTTGAATCTGGAGCAGTAAAATTATAAATATGATAGTGAAAAACCTGATGGTGTTAAATCTGGAGATGTAAAATCACTAATCTGACAGTAAAAAACCAGATGCTGTTGAATCTGGAGCAGTAAAATCATAAATCTGATAGTGAAAAACCAGACTGTGTTAAATCTGGACCTGAGAAATCAGTGACAGTGGAAAGCCAGATGGTGTTGAATCTGGAGCTGTAAAATCAGATATGAAAAATTCTGGAACCCAAACTGATATTTGTGACATTTTGTCAAAATCAGTAGCACCAATAAAAGAAATTGAGTGTCATATGAAAGAGTGTACAATAATCAAAGAGCCACGAAAAGCAATAGGATAAAAATGTTTACCCCTTTTCTCATATAATGGGGATGATATCTCTGATTATCTTTCATGTGCTCAATCGGTCTTATATAGCATTTCAAGTTCTTATTAAGAAATGAAAAACAGTGCTGATAGGCTAGAATGGGAGCATGCCATAAATTACGAAATGAATTTTCTTTTGCTTAATGAAACTTGGACCTTAGTCGAAAGACCTGCAAATAAAAATATCTGTTAATGGGTATTTTCTCTGAAAAGTGATGATTGTGGAAATCCTATTGAATATAAGGCTCGTCTTGTAGCAAGAGGTTTCAGTCAACAATATTTCACTGATTAAAACGAAACTATTGCACCAGTAGCTAGAATTTCGAGTTTTAGATTCATAATAGCGTTTGCAAATCAAAATTGTTCATTAATCCATCACATGGATGATGAAACTGCATTTCTAAATGGCATTTTATATAGAGGTCAAAAGGTCAAAAGTGAGAGTAATCAGGTATGCGAGTTGAATAAAGCATTGTATGGTTCAGAACAGGCAGCTAACTGCCGGTTTGAGCACTTACAGAAAAAGGTTTTAAAAATTCCCATGTTGACCAATGTATTTATATTTCAGATAGGGATGATTTATTGAGAAATATCTACGTGATCTTATATGTTGATGTCATAATTACAGCAAAAATTGACACGAAGACATGTTTTAAAAATTATCTGATGAATACATTTTTAATGGTTGCTATTAAAGAAATTATATTATTTCTGGGAATAAAAATTACTTGCGAAAGTAATAGTATTTGCTTAGATCAAAGTTCCTATGTGAAAACAATTTTGAATAAGTTCAATATGTCTGATTGAAACTGTGTCAATAGTCCACTTGAAAGTAAGTTAGACATTATAGCATTAAATTTTGATAAAACATGTAATGTTCCTTGCCGAAATGCTATCGGATGTTTAATGTACTTAATGATATGCACCAGACCCGATTTGAGTGTCGCTGTCAACTTTTTAAGTAGATTTATGCATAAGAATAATGAAGAACTGTGGAAATGTATCAAGAGAGTTTTGGGATATTTAAAATGTTCAAAAAAATATATTAAATTAAACTGTATACGGGGGAACTAAAAGAATTCCTCGCAGGCTATATTGATTCTGATGGTCTGATTCTGGAGTGGTAATGATGGTAGCGACAGACAAAGTACAACAGGATTTATATTTAAATTATTTGAAAATTGTACAATATGCTGAAACATGAAGAGTCAAAATTCAGTAGCTGTCTCATCAACAGAAGCTGAATATATGGCTTTGTTTGAAGCTGGAAAAGAGGCAATTTGGCTAAAATCATTAGCAACCAGTATTAATGTTATTGAAATTGAGCCAATTATTATTTTAGAAGATAACAATGGTTGTATAAGTATTGCTCGAAATCCCACAAGTCATAAAATGTCTAAGCATTTTGACATAAAGTATAATTTTTCTATAGTTGAGTATATAGTCTATAAGTTGAGGAAAAAGTAATTGAACTATGTTATATTTCCACAGATAATCAACTGGCCAGTATGCTAACAAAACCATTTCCATCATCAAAATACGTGGAGTTTAGAACTAAGTTGAGTCTAGAGTAAGTTATTGGTCTAATTAGGTTTTCCTGGGATTTCCTAATTCAAGCAACAAATGTTGGACCAAATTTGTTATTATTCCCCAGGTTGCACAAGGAAGGTATTAGATGATAAAATAGACTGTGAGATTGAATCGAGTTCTTCAGAGATAGGTTTACTAATATGATGTTAAGTTTAGTATTAATTTCTGAGGGGGCGTGTTGGAATATTGACAAAAAATAATCCTTCTTTGTCTCATCGCAGCTGACTCAGTATGTTTATGTAAATAAAGAGCAAGTAGGCACTTCAAGCTTATGCATACAAAACTGATGAATATTATCGGCCCTCTCACCCGAATGTTTTTCTTATGAGTTTTTATTCTATAGCATAGTGAGGATATAGTAAGTTACTCTTTTACCTTCCAAGTGCGTTCTTCTAATAACAGTAAATTGATATTAGTGAAAACGAAAACCACTGTGTATTATTTCATCCTATAACCAACACTAATGAAGGATTTTTTTTATTTGTAAAAAGTGATAACGTGACATTTCTGTATGTTCAAGTACAAAATGTTTGTTAAAGACCAATCATATTCAATATCTAATTCGTTCTGACGAATTTGACTGTCTAAGACATCACTAACTGATGAATATAATTTCGAATCATCACCAAATAGTAAAAACTTTGCATACTGTAAACAATTGCCAATGTCATTTACAAATAGATTAAACAATTATACTTTTTATCCAATTTAGTACACCAATACAAATGATTGATCCCATCAAATGCCTTCGAGAAATCGGTATAGATAGAATCTATCTGATTACCTTTCTCCAAGGCAACAAATGTTGCTCATATGTTATTAGATTTGTCATAATAGATCGTCCTGAACAAAAACCATGTTGTTGTGGAATTACTATATTCTTGCAGGCCCAGGTCAACTGACAAGTAACTATTTTATCCATCAACCTAGGTATTACATACTGAATGCAAATTCAGATTTGAATATAGTTGTAGTATAGCTATTTTTCTAGTAATCCGGAAAATTACCATTACAGAAAGATAGACTTAAGAGAAACTGTATTGGCGTAGTTGAAGTGCAGATACAGCTCTTCAACAATACCGTCGGTATACCATCAGGCCCATAAGAATACCTGAACTTGAAGTTATAAATACCATCAAAAACATCAACCAATCCAATATTAATTTTATTTATATCAACAGTTTCTTTACAACTGTAGTTAGGAACTTACAATCTGTGTTTATATAAACTTTTGCGAAGTGTTGCGCAAACAATACACCAAGCAATAGAGCATAAAATGCGTGAGTTTTTAACAAAAATAGTAGGAAACCGACTATGCCATCACATGGGGGACAGTCCGTAGTTACATTCTTATATGTTTTCGACTCGCAACTCTTATTTATTAATTTGTTATAATCATTTAAATAACAAAAAACGAGTTTTTTTTAAATTGTTTTGCTTATAAAATGAAAACTAATAGAGCAATCTGGTAGCTCCAATGGAAATAGTTGTAGATAATTGAAATACGAACAAAATGGGTTATTTTATAACCTGTTCAGATCATAAGCAACGGAGAAAAACTGGAAAAACCGGAAAATTTTGCAATTTTTTGAAAAATTCATAACTTCGCCATTTTTCAAGAAGTGGGATTGGCCTTTCTCCTGAAAGTATTGAATCATGTGTAGTTTATGTGTGCACAAAACAGGCGCTATCGGATCGTTAGTTTTGGCACAATTGCAATTTAAATTTTTGTTTGTACTTCATCACATCTTTCAGCGTGCCTGGATGCTCTAGTGATAGCCCGATTTTAATTTCTTAAACAAATTGTAGAAGTATACTACTACAAAACGTATATTCTCATTTTGCGCTACAATGGTGCAAAATGGGTGAAAAATGTTAGAAGAAAATTGTTTTGACAAGAGTTGATGATTTTGAATATTTTTATTGTGAACGACGTTGTTATGTACTTGTATGTCAGTTGAATATATAGTTTTTGAAAAAACAGATCTCAATACTTTTTTACTTTTCTGATTTCGCAAATTCACACTGCAATCTACTATTCTGCTATAATATAATAACAGGTTATGGGCCCAGTAGTATAATCTGAAAAGTTAGACGACGACGTTAAAGTTAATTGAGAACTACAGACGACGAAACATTTCGAATTATGGATGATTTCAAAGTCGAGAAACTACATTCCGAGAACTACCGTTATTGGTCAATGCGAGCCCAAGGAATCCTAGAAGTTAAAAATTTATGGATAGCTGTAGATCCAGGATTTAGCGACGACGAACTCAAGGTTTCCATAAACAAGAAAACTGACCATAGTGCCAAATCAGTTTTATATCTACTAATCAATAACGACAGCTTAGACGATATCATGGAGTGTAAAACTGCCAAAGAAGTATGGGAGACGTTGAAACAGATACATACAAAATATGACACCTGGCATGGTCTATTGTTGCTGAAGGACTTCGTAAATACCTCAAAGAAAGTCGACGAAACAATAAATGAGTATCTGGCACGAAGAAATGGTTTATACCATAAAGTAAAGAATGCTGGTTTCGAATTTGAAGAAAAAGTGCAAGCTGGTTTCACTGTGTTGGGGTTACCAAGTGAATATGAGTACCTAGCCAGAAATTTGAGAGCAGCTGAAGACGACTTGAACATGTGCAACCTGAAGTCAAAGTTAATAGAAGAAGAGAGACGAATTCAAAATAAATCTATCCCTGAAAGTGAACTGGGTAATGTGAAAGCTCTGGCAACCCAAAGAAAATGTTTTCGAAAGCATAACAAATATGGCAAATTTAACAAAATGCATCAGAGTAAACGAGATGTTCCAAACAATGCAAGCCCTCCAAATGAAAACTATGTGGTAGAACGATCGCATCAGCACTTAAGATGTTTCCGATGCCTAGAAATTGGACATATCGGTAAAAATTGTCCATTGTCAAAAAGTAGACCTCTAGACTCTAGACCTGAAGGACCAAGACAGCAAGAACCACAACCATCGACATCTGCATTCAGTGCTATGTATCAGTATTCATCAATCAGTCGTGTTGAGAATCATCAGTCTAATTTGGCCAATATGAAGATGGGGTCAAATACATGGATAATGGATAGTGGATCGACTGATCACATGAGTTCACATTTCGAAAAATTTGCCAGTTTCACCGAACACGAGTCCACAGTCGAAGTAGCTGGAGGAGGAATTCTGAAGTCGACGGGATATGGCGACGTCAACCTGCAATTGTCGGAGAAGAATGGCGGATACCAAATAACATTGGAAAAAGTCCTGTATGTACCAGAACTGAAAGAAAACTTGCTATCTATGACCCTAGCCGCAGAAAGGGGCATGAAAATCATTTTTGGAAATACAAGTGCACAGATTCTTTCAAGAAATGGCGAAGTAGTTGCAAAATCAACCAAAGTCGGCAGATTACATTATTTATTCGAAGATGAAACTCATGCATATCCAAAACGAGGTACATTTTCGAATAAAGTTATTTCAAAAGAGAACCAACTCTGGCATGAACGTTTAGCACATTTGAATTTTCCTGCCACAAGGAAGACGTTGAGAGAATCCGCACAGAATTCAAAAAGCCAAAAAGAATCCGATTATAATGAATTTTGTCGAGTTTGTCTGGAAGGAAAACTCAAGAAGAAGCCATTTCCAAAGAAAAGTACAACCAGAGCAACGAGTCCATTGAAACTGATTCATTCTGATGTTGTCGGCCCTATAAAACCAGTGTCTCTTGGTGGAAATGCATATGTGGTAACATTCATTGATGACTTTTCTCGTTTTTGCACTGTCAAAATGATGAAACGAAATGACGAAGTTTTCAAAAGTTTCCAAGAATATCAAAGACAAGTCGTGAACCTTCAAGGAAGAAAAATTGCATCACTACGAAGTGATAATGGAGGAGAATACCTGTCAAAGGACTTCAAAGAATATTTGAAAAGGTGTGGAATTAGCCATCAACTAACTGTACCAGGAATTCCACAGCAGAACGGCGTTGCTGAGAGGATGAATCAGACGTTATTCGACGCAGCTAGGTGCATACTCATTCAATCAGGATTATCAGATGAATTTTGGGGCGAAGCTATTTCAACTGCTTGTTATGTCAGAAATAGATGTTCCTTAACTGCAAACGACGGTGTCAGTGCAATTGAAAAATGGCAAGAAGGATTAGAGAATAACATTCTACACTTGCGAGTGTTTGGCTGTAGAGCTTGGGTAGTAAATAGAGCTCGAAGCACCAAACTTTCACCAAAAGGTATCGCCTGCATTTTTATCGGATATGATAGCAGTTCCAAAGCATATCGCATATGGAATCCAAGAAACAATAACATTTTCATCAGTCGTTATGTTACATTTGAAGAAAACGTGTTTCCCATGAAAACTTCCCAAAAATCAAAAAGTGAGATCGCTATTCCTGAACATGAGAAAAACATCAAATTCAACGAACTGTTTTTCGATCAACAACGTCAAAATGATTTCATGACAGATAGCGATCACGGGGAGATAGTAGCAGATTCAGAGGTGCAAATGGAAGAAGAAAGTGAAATATCGAATGAGAACTGTGATTGTTTTGAAAGAGGAGACAGGAATGATGCCAATGATGAATTATCGCAAAATGTTAAGAAAACCAAATCTGGAAGAGCTGTTAAAAATCCTTTTTGGATGGCTGACTATGTTGGAGACACAAATAACCCTGTATACGACGACGGAGCATGTAATCATGTGACAACTCAGTTGACGGACAGTGACAGTAAAGCAGTTCAAATGAAAGAAAAATCCAAAGATCCAGTTCATGTGAACGATGCGTTGTATGGAGTAGACAAACAATTTTGGAGAGAGGCCATGATAGACGAATTTAAAAACCTCATAAGAAATAAAACGTTGAATTTTATCAGTAAACCCAGTGACCGAAAAATAATAAGGACGAAATGGGTTTTTAAAACAAAATACGATGAAAATGGAAAGATGGAAAGACATCGTGCGAGACTGGTAGCATTAGGAAATACTCAAATACAAGGAGTAGATTTTGACCAAACATATGCACCAGTGGTTCAAAAGAAGACGATGCGACTACTGTTTGCAATATCAGTAGAAAGAGGTTGGAGTATCCATCATATCGATATAACTGCTGCTTATTTATCTGCTGATTTGAACGAAGCCGTTTTCATGGAGATTCCAACAGGTTACACTGAATTAGTTGATACTTTGAGGATCACATTTCCTGATTTGCCAACAGAAAATGAGATCGAAATGAAAAACTTAGTATGCAGTTTGAAGAAAAGCATTTACGGTTTACATCAATCTGGTTTGATGTGGAACAAAACTCTAGATTCATTCATAAGGAGCCATAATTTCATTCGATCAACATCAGATCCATGTGTATACTACAGGAGAGAACGAGAACTTATCATCACCACGTATGTAGACGACATATTATTGTATGGAGAATCAGAATATATCGAAGAAATGAAAAAGTTATTTGGACAAAAATTCGACATCAAAGATTTGAAGGACGTCAAACACGTTTTATCGATCCGTGTTACAAGAAAAAATGGAACGATAAGACTAGATCAGGAGAATTTTACAACAGAGTTATTGAGAGACATGAATATGATGAATTCAAAAGGAACAACTACACCATTACAAGTTGGAGAGAAATATCTGAAGTGTGACACAAACGATCACGAAAATTTGTTAGACGAAGAACAGAAACGACTTTACCAGAAGAAGAAGATTGGAAGTCTTTTATATTTGGCAACAGCAACGAGACCGGACTTAGCTTTTGCGGCAACTTTTATGAGTCAATTCAATCACTGTCCATCGAAGCATCACTGGAAAGGCATGAAGCATATTTTGAGGTACCTATCAGCGACGAAAAGATATGGTTTAGAATATCGAAAAGAAAAGAAAATCGCTACTGCTTATTCAGATGCAGACTGGGGTGGAAATCAAACAGATCGTAAGTCATTCAGTGGATACATATTCGTTCTTGGAAGTGGAGCAATTAGTTGGTGCAGCAGAAAACAAAGATGTGTTTCACTGAGCACAGTAGAATCGGAATTCGTCGCACTCACTGAAGCAGCAAAAGAATTTATATTTCTCCAGAAACTGACAGAAGAGATATGTCAATATACATACTTCAGAAAAAGTTTTCCAATTTTTATAGACAATCAAGGAGCTATTAAACTTGCTGAAAATCATACCACGTCGGACCGATCTAAGCATATAGATTTGAAGTTATTTTTTATACGAGACCTGATAGAAGAAAAGCAAATCATTCTGAAATACGTCACAACTTTGAATTTGGCTGATAGTCTCACGAAAAATATTCCGGCACCTAGATTCATGGAGCACTTGAAATTTATAGGGATCAGAGATCCAGGAGGGGTGTTAGAAAAAAATTGTTTTGACAAGAGTTGATGATTTTGAATATTTTAATTGTGAACGACGTTGTTATGTACTTGTATGTCAGTTGAATATATAGTTTTTGAAAAAACAGATCTCAATACTTTTTTACTTTTCTGATTTCGCAAATTCACACTGCAATCTACTATTCTGCTATAATATAATAACAAAAAATGCATGCAAACATGACTGAAAACGACCCCGAGCCTGCGTTAGCTGCCGAGTGGTAGGAGAGAGGGGATTTCTTCTAATGAGCAAGTTACCTGATAATACGCTTCCCCTCGTCTCCCTCTCACTCCTTCCACTCGACCGCTTTTACTAGCTGATCCGTTTTGAGTCATGTTTGCAAGCATTTTTCACCCAATTCGCAGTATTTTAGTGCAAAATGAGAATATAAGGAATATGTCTATACCCACATGCCAGCAACGTCGGGATATGCAGATTGCCTTGATATATTGAAAAATCATTTAAAAAATCTGGAACCTTTAGCAGTCTTTGAAAAACTATTCGACGATCAAGTATTCGATCTCTTAGTGCATCAAACCAATTTATATTCCTCTCAGGAGAATGAACATGCCTTCTTTGTTTCAAAGGCTGATGTGGAACTTTTTGTGGAAATCCTCCTCCTTACGGGCTACCACAAGTTGCCAAGTGAACGTATTTACTGGAGCCTAGATGAAGATTTAGGTGTATCAGTTATTAAAAATGCCATGTCACGAAACAGGTTTCAAGAGATCAAGAAATACATTCATTTGGCAGACAATTCTGATTTGGATGGACAAGACAAGATGACTAAATTACGTCCTCTGATGTCTCTCCTCGATCAGAAATATCGGCAGTGGGGCATTTGTGATGAAAATCTATCGATAGACGAGGCCATGGTAAAATTCTTTGGTCGCCGTTCTAGCAAACAATATATCGTTCGTTTCGGATTCAAAAACTGGATGCTCTGTGGCTCTCATGGTTATTGCTACTCGTTTGACACCTACTGTGGTGCCAAGAACTACCCGCAAACTGCCGAATCTAGTGATTTACCCTTAGGTTTGAAAGTAGTTCTTGATCTCCTCAACACAATTGCGATACCTTCCGATCATGTAGTCTTTTTTGACAATTATTTCAACAGTTGCGCTTTGCTGAAATCACTGAAAGATCAGGGTCAACGGGCTACAGGGACAGTTAGGGAGAGTAGAACTAGAAAATTCCCTATCTCGAATGTGAAACTATTCAAAAAAAAAGAAAAGGGGCTACTTTGAGCACATGTACGACATAGATTCAGCTCTTCCATTCATCAGATGGCAGGACAATAACACAGTAACAATGGATACACTAGAACCTATATGTCACGTAAAACGCAGGTCGGCGATTGATAAAGAAAAAGTTGATATACAGCAACCAAGTATTTTCCAAAAATAAAACAGATTCATTAGCTGGGTTGATTTACATGACCAAGCAGTGAATAACTACAGAATTTCCATTCGCGGTAACAAGTGGTGGTGGGTGCTTTTCACTAACATGATAAATATGACGGTAGTCAATGCATGGAGACTCTTTCAAGTTGCAAATAACGAGTCGATGGGTCTACTCGAATTTGAGAGAATGGTAGTTCGCCATTATTTATCTGGTCGAAGTATACTACACACAGACCAATCGGTCAGCTACCAGTAAGTGTCAGGAGAGGAGGAGTTAGTCATTTTCCACAAAAGTTGGAAAAACAACTGAGGTGTACTCACTGTCATCAAAGGGCCAGGTGGAGCTGTTCAAGATGCAAAGTTACTCTCTGCATTGAAAGGGACTGTTTTAAGTATTACCACTCCTGAAGCTGCGTTCTCTTTTATCGGTATCATGTAAAATTCGTTTTTTGTCGAGTAAAGTGTTCTTCAGTACTTCAGCTATTTCAGTAGTAATGACTTCCCATTTGAGAACATGTATTTTTTGAGTGATCCAAAAATTTTTCAATGCCAGTTATATCAACTTTTCCATTCAGAATTATGCAATTAAAAGGATTCACAGAAATAATCACCTTTTTTTTAAATATGTCTTGGGATCTACTGGGTTTCTGGTACGAAGAAGATAGTTTCTCAACAACATCTAGCTGTTTGTTTGAAAATACTGAAAAAATCTGAACTTTGACAGAACATGGAGAATTGAGTTGAAGAAGGATCGCCGAAAAATTATTACTCAAGTTAATCCTGAACAAAATCATAGCAAATTATCCTTCTATCATCATTCCTTCCACCTACCTTCTACCTTCAATTATCATTCGTATGGTTTTATCCTATGGTTTTATAGTAAGAAATTGTAAATCATTTTGGAATCTCAAAGCTCTATGTTCTTTGTATAATGCGTACGTTAGATCTGAATTGTAATATGGTTCTATTATATGGAATCCTGTCTATATATGTAACAGGTTGATGGTTGAACCAGTTCAGAGACGCTTTCTGAAATATTTATGTTTCAAAATTGATAGTCAATATCCCAAGAGGGGCGTTCCATACCAAATTTTAATTTCGCGCTTCAATTTTGAAAGTCTTGACGAAAGAAGAAAGCGTGCTGGAATTATTTTTCTATACAAATTATTGCACTATGAAATTGATGCAAGTCATATAGTGTCTCAATTAAAATTTTTTGTTCCCAATTCTAGAACTAGGTACACTAAGACTTTTCACTGCAATAGAGCCAGAACAAATGTATATCTGAAGTCTCCTATATATACCATGTGAGAAAATTTTAATAAATTATCTGTTTGCTGTGATATTCATCATGATACACTGCATTATATAGGAAATATGGCTATTCAATATCTGAATGAAAACATTATGTAATATGTAGCAGTTTGTCCTTTCTTTTTTCTTTTAATTTTTTATGTATTGTAGCATTGTTATTTATTTTTTCACTATTTTCTCTTTCCTTCATCTGTATTTGAATATTCTTGTATATTATTCATCAAAATGTTTGTAACTACACTTAGAACTTTCTTTTAAATAATTTGCCCTGTAAATGGGTAACTGTTGGGCAATAAACGCTACTATTATTATTATTCTAGTCGTTCATTATGCGCATCGCTATTCTTACTAATGCTATACTTCAGCCAATCCACTATTCTGTTAGTCGTGAATTTTATGTTTCATTTTCTCATTCTGAGATATTCCAAACAGAGGGAGATTCTAAAAACGTTCCTCGTTATCACTCTTGCCACCGCAAATGTGCTCCTAGGTCTAGACCAGACCAATTTAGAGAAATCACCCTGGGGATTTTCAATAAATGAATAAATAATTTCCAATTACATAATACAATATATCCTTGAGGGTTCTTGTCACTTCCGGCTCCTCTCTCTAGTGGAAAATAATCACACACGCTATATTAGTTAAATGAACTGTGAGCTGTGAGTACTTGAGAATTATGAGTTTTTAAATTGAATATTTAAATTGAATTCAATTCGCCCGTTTCAGGCTCCGTTGTTAAAAACAAAGAAATTTTACTTCAGGTGTAGTTCTCATCTGAACTCCACCAATGTGCCTGTTTTTACTACAGTTTAGAGTGAGCAGAATATTTATTGTGAATCGAGAATTCAACGTTTTATCAGATTTTTGATCTGTTTCTGATTTTCCGATGGAAAAGAGAGACAACGGCGTTCTTTCATTTTTAGAAGTCAATGTCGAAAGAATCGAAGACTCCATTCAAACCTTCGTCTATAGAAAAATAAAAAACACCGAGTAATACTCGAGCTTAGATTCCACCCACTTAATATCAACAAAAAAGGAATCGTGAAGACTCATTGAGATATTCATTGAGTCCACCAAAACTACAATCATCTTAAATCTGCAGATCCTTTTTATCCTATTTTTTTTTTGTTGAAATGGCTATTCCTTTTAATTTTTTTCCAAGGTGATGAATCCATATTATTTGGATAGCTGGAAAGTTGGATAACTGGCGCAGTAGGTAGGATTACGAAAGAGTATATTCATAAGACCGTTTTCTAACGTTCTTTTGCGATCTTGCAGGGAAGAAGAACCCCACTCCAGGTATGCAACATCGAAGCCAACCACGATCGGAAACCCCAAAGAACGAAAGTGGTGAATGGAATGCAACTAGTCATCACCACTCTTTCATATCAGACTCATGTGCTCCCAATCCTCTTAGTGAACCTTAGATTTGAGTAAAATTCTCCAAAGTTTACTATTGCAAGTGAAACAATCACCAATACATAATCATGAATTACCCACCACGTGTGGATTTGTGAGCGTTGAACATTTCATACACTACTCAGCAAGAGAATGATAGATATTAATTGCTCCACCGTAATACAAATTTTATTGGGAACTGAATGTCTGTTTTGTGGTAATATAGGAGGCTATTATTATATAGGTAACATAATCAAGTTAATTTAAGCAGAGCTTACATTCCTCTTCATAGACATTCAAAATAAAAAACTCTTCATAAATTTAAATCATTTACCTAATTAATTGCTCTTGAACTCTTCCTCGATGATGATATGGCTTGAACCCTTTTTGCTTAGTTCCCTTCCTCTCGACTTTCCTTCCAATTCTCAGAACATAAACTATTGCTTTCAATTTGAAACTTATAATTTCAACTTCAGGTTCTGTGTTTCTAAAACTTGGGTTTCTGCATGTGCCGTGTCAAGTTCTCATTAGACTTTCTCTTGGTTCAGCAATATCCTTGGTTTTGATTAATACAATTACTGAATTGATTAAATCTGAAACAATTTGAAAATTTCATAAATCTTTTCGGTTTGTAGTGCCTCCTGGTTTTGGGCTACTTTTTTTGGCGCCTTGGGATTGGGAAGGTTCTCATTAGACCTGTCTCATGATCTATAGCATACAATTGGTTTCATAAATTCCTAAGATACTGTGTCTTAAGCCTGGTTTTGTGCACATCGAGTTGAAGTTCTCATTAGACTTTTCTCCCAGTTTGTCATATTTCCTTGGGTTTGGATCAACAGAACTATAAATAGATTCAATTTTTAGAAAATTTCTTAAAAATTTTCTGGTATGGGCTTTTCATTTTGGCTACCCTCTTTGTTACTATTGAGATTGGGAAAGTTCTCATTAGACTTATCTCATGATCTCATGTTCCAATCTGGTTTTCCAGGATGCTGAACTAATAATAATAATTTATCAATTTAAAAACAGATCAATCTTTTTATTACAGGTCATTTTCTATACCATAACTTCATTGTCATTGTCAACTTTAGACACAATGTCAATTTTCATTCATCTAGTTAGACAGTAGACTAAGCTTCAGCAGACATGTGTTACTCTGCCTGTTGAAACTTTCTTAAATCTTTTATGATTATGTTAATGGTGCCTCTTGTTTTTGGGTTACCTTTTTGACGCTTTGGGAAGTGTGAAGGTTCTCATTAGACCTGTCCCATGATCCTGAGCTAAGAATTGGTTTCACAAATTCCCGAGGGACTGTTTCTTGAATCTGGTTCTGTGCACATCGGGTTGAGGTTCTCATTAGACTTTTCTTCCGGTTTGTCACAATGCCTTAGGTTTAGATTAACATAACTATAAATAGATTTACAGATCAATTTGGTCATTATTCAATTTTCAAAACACAGATCAGGGTTTCTAGAAGTTAATGTTCTAAGCCAAACGTCATTGTCATTGTCAACTTTTGACACAATGTCACTTTCATTCATTTAGTTTGACAGTAGACTAAGCTACTACAGACATGTGTTACTCTGCCTGTTGAAACTTTTATCCAGGTTGATCCTTGAACAAGGATTTTTTTTAAAATGTTATTCATATGATTTCCCGTTTTTAAATTTTACATGGTCCTCTGGACACATGATATATTTATGGTCTGGCTCTTGTACACCTGATGAGTAAGTAATTTTTCAATTTTCAAAATTCTCATTATCAAAATTTCTTAAATTCAATTCAATGTCACTTACTGATGATGACTTTATAGTCGAAAGCGCTTTGCTATGATTTTATAAATAAGTTTCTGCACGAAATACAAGCCTTTTCTTCATTCAATTACATTAGAACGTGCACACAGCTGGACAATTTTCACTTAAGTATGGTAGACATGGCTGTTAAATACAAGTAGCTTTCCATAAAGAGATCATTGATTCAACTGGACATTTGGTTTGTGAACAACTGCATAAAGGAACAAACAGGTGATACCCACCTTTGCTACTATTGAAACGTCTAGGAATGTCAGTCACAGCATTAAATCAGAAATGGAATTAAGATTACTTAAGCAAACTATCTGTAAACACTATTCTAAACTCAACTTAATCAATTGTGAACTCGAAAATAGTTATGATAATTCAGTCAGATCAATCAATGTTATCTTTTTACAAGATTTCTTTAATGAAATAAATACGGAAGTTGACATAGCCAAGAAGATTAAATTTGAAAAAGTTGATAAAAAGCTCAAATATTTGATTAAACAATAACATGACTTTTGGAAAAATAAACAAAGGAACAATAAGAAATTTTCAGATTTCACTTTTTATGATAGAGTCAAAAATCTTTCTGGCATTGTGTTCGATGATGACGAAATGGACCTGTTGAAGTTGGGACTCAAATTTGCTTTGGGCTCTCAAGTCTCTGAGAGAAACCTCTTGGAGTTTGCAGTGGAAGTTGATGTTGTTATTGAACAGCTCTCTAAAGACTATAATGTTGAAAGAATCATTCGTAATGATATTCATAACTTTCTATACAAAATTAAACGTAGTAAACAACACTTTAAGATTCATCCTGCAAATAACCCAGAAATTTTACATTGGTTTAGATATGTTGATGATTGTTTGGTATTTATGAATGGTGACATTGGCATTGTCAACAATCTTCTGACAAAAATAAACCAAGTACACCCAAGTATCAAATTCACACTTGAATTAGAATCAAATGATAAATTAAATTTCTTAGACTTCACAATCCATAAAACTAACAATCTTCCAAATTTTAGCATATTCAGAAAACCCACACAAACCGATCACGTTATACCCTGACGAGTAAGTAATTTTTCAATTTTCAAAATTCTCATTATCAAAATTTCTTAAATTCAATTCAATGTCACTTACTAACAGGTACGCACTGATGATGACTTTATAGTCGAAAGTGCTTTGCTATGATTTTATAAATAAATTTCTGCACGAAATACAAACCCTTTCTTCATTCAACTATTATTATATAACGCTTTGAATTTTGAAATCAAAAGTTTTTCACCACGTTTTTACTCACTTCTTGTCTGTTCGGTACAAACTTTGCAATCGATTTTGAACAAATGTTACCGATGAGCTGGAGTGATCCAATAGTGGTTTTATTGATTCAATTAGAATGACAAGTAAGAAATAACAATCAGCAATTAGGAAGGTGTTTGTAAATTTCATCAAAACAATTAAGAATAACGTTTTCTCATTCAGATTCGAGCTAGCAGAAGACAATTGTCTGAAATGGCAATAAATGTATGATTGTGCAGCCAGGAACAACTCTGCACAAGACACAATATCATATATTTGAATTTTTTGAAATGTCCCATAAATATCCCGTGCGCATGCGTTTGATGGCTTAACTGTGATTCTCTCTAGTTGCTAATTCTCAAAAATAATTTCTACATGAAACCAGTTGATTGCCTCTGTATATTTCTGCGCTTGAATGCACGATCTCTTCACAACATGATTTTTGTGTATTCCAAATTTGACATGTACCGAGGGGTAATAGGGCTGAAAGAGCTACCACAGACAATAATTTCCGAAATAGGGTGTGCGTTGACGCCCCTTTTTATCACTCGATTTCACCTCGTCTACGCTTCTGCAATTAATGTTCCAATGATGTCCTGGAGTCAGGGAACGCCCCGGTAGCCACTCAAGCTGAATTTGATGAAATTGGTATGAAAATATGTTTTTGCTATCTCCTGTGTGTATGAAGTTGTGGTAAATTTAATTTACGATGGTTGCCTCATAATCCTCACGATTATTAATTGGGTATGAGTTTTATTTCATCTGGTGGATCGATGCTGAGCTTCAGCCTGTTTTTAATTGAGAAGCTTTAATCGAGTTCCTTGGAGCATATATTGTCTTTTTATCACTTCGTTGCCGAATTGTTCATTTTATAGACTCGATTATGTGAACTGTTAGAAAAATAAATATTTCCACTCAACCCAAGTATTTTATTTTATTCAGTAACCATCAGAAAGGAACCAAATGCATTTTCCAATTATTTACCTGATATATTTAATTACACGTGAGCATGATAAGATAAGATAAGATAAGATAAGGTTTATTTGCCATTTCTGATACACTTGGTATATATGGTAAGTCAATAAATATTTAAAAATAAATAAATATATATATAAAAAGAAACGAGCATAGTCTTACATGTATACATATAAATACACATATACATACAAAAATACATACACACATACGCAAATATACTCGCATAAATAAGAGGTTAGTGAGCATTTCACAACATTTAAAGATTAAACCTAAATACAGTTGGGAGCACACCTATCGAAATTGTTTGTGAGTTTGTCAATTAAAAAGTCTTGGTAACTATAATAGCATTTCTCTAAAAGGAATTTTTTCATACAATTATGGAATATCTTGTCACTTCTGATTAATTTGACTACACATGGTAATTTATTAAAACAGGAAATGGCATTATAATGAGGAGATTTTTTATAATATGTTATCTGATGTTGTGGGATTCTCAAAATATAATTATTCCTTGTATTGTGATTGTGTTCCGTAGCAGTCTTTTCATACAATTGGGGATTTTGCCTGACAAACATGATACATTTCAGTATGTAGATGGATGGCGCTGTTGAAATTTTTTTATTTACAAAAACGGGTCGACAGCTATCTCGGTAGCCCATATTAAAGATTAGCCTTATGATTCGTTTCTGGGCTATGAAAACTCTGGAAAAATCTCTTGCTCTGCGTTTTGATATTCAAAACAAATGGAACCACAAACAAAATGGCGGAGATACTAAATGTATCAAATCGGGAAAAAACAAACTGTAGATGAAATAAATCTTTGACAGAATGAAGTGTGACTAACATGAAGAGTGGACACTTTTCACAATTGGAAAAAAGAAGAGAACAACAAAAAACGTTTCATGCTAGATCTAACTCCTATATAAGAATACAATTTGAATGGGAATGAGTTGAATACTTTATTTCTGAATTCCTCAAAGTAAATGTCTACGTTTTCCAAACAGTTATTTGCTGTGAGACAATCTGCTGAATTATATTTGAGGAGGCGGGGATTAGCGCAGAGGTTAAGCGCTCGCCTGGTAACCGACATGTTGCAGGTTCGATTCCCAGACGGTGCGATCTTTTTTCATTCTCAGATGTGAAAGTCTGAATGATTGAGGCTCGCGTTGGCTGGGAATAATTTTCCACAATTCACTATTGAGTTAAAAATTAACAGTGCTGCTCCTAATGTGGCGTATGGAGTTAATAACAAGGCCTATCCAACACACATGGGTAATAACCATAGCAATCGATGCCAAAACACCAAGTGAAAGAAAATGTATTTGAGTATGGAGAGTTTAACAAGAACATTGAAGGTATTTATATTCCTGCTATTGGGGAAAATATAATGTACCATTCTTAGATGATGTGTGGATTGACTTTGATTTTTAACTTACCCATGTTAGAATAGAAGACTCGAAATTACCCTCGTCGTTTTTCAATTCAAGCAGTCAAGCATTATATAGGACCTATACACCACAATTTTCATGTGTTTCACTTGTTTTTTCTTCTTCTACTTGCCGTCAACCGGCTGCACCCTTAGGACAACTCGAGCTATGAAATTCGGAGCACTCACCTCTCAACATGTGAGCTATGCACGAGACCGGTAACAATGTTGAGACTAGAACCCACGATCCTCTGCTTGAGAAGCACCAAGGGCCATTCGAGCAAAATTGTTTCGTTCATTTCATAATCTAATTTGACTATGGAATTTTGTCTCACTGTATAACATTTAGAAACATCGAACAATAATTAATTTTCTGCTGACCAGGCATACACAATGTTCAGGTCCCATTGAATTATTGTTATAGCTATGTACAGATCTGGAAGACGAGATTTTGATAAAGTTTTACAAAATTTAGAGAACCTCTTGAACCAAGTAGTTAATTCTGATAATGTAGTGGTAATCACTGGTGACTTCAACGTTGATTTTAAAGTTAATTCAACTGCTTCAAAAGATTTAAAGGATTTAATGTTATCATTTGGTTTGGTTTCTATTATTCATGAACATACAAGAATCACAGCTACTTCATCCAGCTGTATAGATAATATATTCACCAATTTAGAAGAGAGCAATACAAAAAGTGGAGGTTTTGAACCTTGTCCGATCATCGCGCCCAGTATATTATAATTGAGAAAACGCCAGAGAGCTCGAATGAAAAATCGATTTTTCGAAAAGTTACTCAAAATGGATTGAAGAAGTTAAAAGAAGCTCTATCAAATGTAGAGTGGGGTTTCAACAAAATAAGTATTGATGTTGGATTTTTATCTTTTCATCTTGTAAATACTTATAGTGATTTAGTCAAAAAAATATTTCCAAGCAGAACAAATAACTCAAAGAACAGAAAGGCACCAGCTTTGTGGTATGATGAATCCCTAAAAAGTATGAGGAAGTCTTTGTCAAATTCGAAACTAGTAGCCGATATTACTAAAGAACCTATAGATTATATAACATACAGAACTTTGAAATAAAACTATACTGGCCAGCTAAAAAATTCTAAAAAATTTGGTCATGACAACTTTATTCATTCGGCAAGAGATAAGGCAAAAGCATGTTGGCAAATAATAAATTTCGAGCCAAACAAAAACAGTAATAATAGAACTCATATATATCTCCTGAACATTACAATGACTTTTTTGTCAATATTGCTGGCAATATAATCCAATCTCTTCCAACGCTAGGCAAAGCTGATCTACTGAATTTCAGAAATTTTCCAACCCCCAGCAGCTCTTCTTTCTTGGGTCCAGTGACTGAAGAAGATATTCAAAGTGCAATAAAGTCACTCAAAAATTCTACATGCTTGAACACCAATGAACTAAATAGTAATATCATTAAAGAGACCTTCGATATATTGTTGCAACCTCTGTCTGAATTTATAAATTTAATATTCACAAGTGGTATTTTTCCTGACGCATTTGAGCTATCAAAAGTTATTCCCTTATTTAAAAACGGTGACATTTCTCTTGTTAACAATTATCGTCCCATTTCAATAATATCAATCTTTAGCAAGATAACCACACAGCTATTATGCTCTGCGACCTCTCTAAGGCGTTCGACTGCGTCTGTCACGACATTTTATTGGAGAAAATATATTATCATGGCATCAGGGGAGTATCCCTATCACTCATAAAATCGTATTTTTCGAATAGATATCAAGCAGTCAGTAGCAATAATTGCATTTCGAATTTAAAACTTGTCGAACATGGGGTTCCCCAAGGATCAGTATTGGGACCACTTCTGTTCATGATTTATGTAAATGACATCAGTAATTTCATGCATCCATACAAATCCGTTTTATTTGCCGATGACACTACTTTCATTTACTCGGACAAAAATGCAACTGAACTATCTAAAATATCAGATGAAGTCGATGAGAAGGCAGAAACTTGGTTCGTGACAAATGGTCTCAAACTGAATACGGATAAAACGCTACAGTTACATTTTTCAAGGAGATCTGCTACATTAAATGCAGACAGCGTTGAATTACTTGGGTTAGTTGTCGATAGTACTCTCAATTGGCACTGTCATATTGACCACCTGAGCAATAAACTATCTAGAATACTATTTTTATTGCGTCAGTTGAAAAATGTTACTGGTATCGATACACTGAAAAATAGCATATGGCTCCCTCTTTCATACTCACATTAGCTATGGTGTTATACTCTGGGGCAATTCAAATGGAGCTTTGAAGATTTTCAAATTGCAGAAAAAAGCTCTCAGAATAATAACGAACTCTGGTTAAAGAGACCATTTTCAACCTCTTTTCTTGAAACTTAGAATAATGCCATTACCACCTTTATTTTTGTGCAATGTTCTCATAGAAATTCATAAAAAATCAATTCCATTAATCAAGCAATCAGACCTCCATGATCATAATACCAGACAATGTAACAAAATTCGTACAAATCGATATCGTTTGAGAGAATCACATAAGAACACTCTGGATTTCAACCTCTACAACTGTCTTTCCGAAAATTTTAAAGTTCTCAGTATGTCTAAATTCAAAAATCAATGAAAAATTATCTTTTGAGGTTTTGCTTCTATTCTGTCAAAGAATACATGAACCACTTTAAATGTTTTTAATGTCAACACACTCATCCATTTTTGTTTTTGAATTTTCACACCTTGTATTTGTATTCTCTTGTTTGTTTTTGTTGGTTTTTATTGTTTTATTTACCTTTTTAAATTTTATTACTGATCATTAACATTATGCAATTTTTTGACTTGCTACAGACGTTTTATCAAGTAACATAGTGAAATAAAAAAACAAAAAAAAAATTGAAGCATATCACAGACATCACACACTATTACCTTTCAGTCTAAGAGCAGACAATACATATTTCATGAAAACCTAAATCATCCTCAGTTAGTCAGTTGTACCTACCGACCAAGAGATGTGAGCTAGCTAAGCGTGGTCGCGGTACTCAGATGTACCAGGTGTGATAATTTGATGAAGTGAAAAAGTATTTCAAGAAAGCTAGCGTTTTGATAGTTCAAAATATACTCAAGCAACTCAAAAATAAAATGACAGACGACTACTACGGTTGTAACGTGGTGGCATATAACTAGTTTACGATTTTGAAATTTATATATTCTTGGTGGTATAAGAAGCTGACTGGTACGTTGGTTGCGTTGACCAAGCAATTAGTTAAATATTTTCTCCTGCGCATGCACACAAATGAATAGAACAATTGATGCCTTGAGTCTGCTAACTATTCCATGAACTATCATGAATATAAGAAGTTATATTAATTACATAAATAAACAACAATTCTTGCTGTATTTGAATGGATTATGGAGAAAATGGCTCCTAACAAACCAATATTAAATGTTAGAGGTTAATGGTGATATTATGAAATATGTATGTCATAAATATTTTTATTTTTCAATTCTTGAAGGCAAAACATAAATTTAAATGGTGAAAATAGTAGCTATCGAGCCACTTGAGCTTACCCCCTCCACTCCTACTTTCAGCAATGCTCCTTCTACCATCGACTAATCAGAGCTCACGTCATCTGGCATATGCCACCTCAGTTGTCATCTGTCACTTCAGTTGTCATCTGCCACTTCAGTTGTCATCTGCCACTTCAGTTGTCATCTGTAACTTCAGTTGTCATCTGTCACTTCAGTTGTCATCTGTCACTTCAGAAGTCATATGTCACTTCAGAAGTCAGCCGCCATCTTCTATCATCCTTCATCCGCTGTTATTGTCAATTGCCACTTCATCCATCATCCTTCATCGTTCTCTGACATTTGTCACTTCAAGGGTGGGATTCCGTGTACCGTAGAACTATACTTTTAATCGAATAAGTGAGGTGTCAATTATGCTTGAAATCATGGGAGCAATAGTGACACAACTGTCGACAACATAATTCCATGGCTCACGGAATCCCACCCCAGTTGCCATCCGCCAACTTCTGTCATCCGCCACTTCATCTGTCATCCTTCATCTACATCAGTTGTCATCCGCACAATCTCCGCCATCAACACGAAAGAAAAAAAAAAAGAAATTCTGAGTGGAAAATCGAACTCGGGCGGGCTGGATGAAAAGGAAAAACTTGACCGCCAAACTAGCAAGGTTATTGAGTACATATGGTCAATAGGATATGATATGGCTGCGTTTGAGGATGAGGGGAGAATAGAAAAAAAAGAAATTGAGAAGAATGTTTTGGCTCCGTATGAAATGAGTGTAATATACATTTCGCTTCCTTTTATTTTCAGTAGATGCGTCATCAGTAGGAAATTTCTGGTTTCAAATTATGATACCACGAACATAGGGGGCTCACCATGGTACACGCAATTCCTATCAAATTCCATAATTTTCACAAAAACTCATGAAAAAAAATCAACAGTATTTTTAGTAAGTACAGCACATGACTATTTTGAAGAACTCAACTTCCAAATGTAACACCGGTTGGCCTGGAGACAATAATTTTGCGGTGTCGTTGTGGCCTCAAATAACTTCTGGAAAATTTAAATTGAAAAAACAGAAAATAATAAGGTGGTATGGAAAAGGAATGTGCTTTTTGGTCAGCAAAGCATGTTCAGGGAAGACCACGAGAAGGTAAGCACTTCTCCCGAGGGATAAGAGGATATTGGTATTTGTTAAAATTGTTTTTTCCGTTAACCAGCTGTCGTCCCCTTACGAACGGCAGCCCTCAAAAGTCGAAACTTGTGCGAGCCAAGGATTAACGAGGTCTTACCTTTTTACGTGCGATTCCTAGCACGATCCGAGGAGAATATCGAAAGGAGGTCCGTAGGTCACCCATCCAAACCACGGCCACGCATAGCATTGCTTGGCTTCAGATATCGGTGAACCGGCTCTCTCCGTTCGAGCTATCCCCGCGGATATCATTGATGAAATCAACTAGGAACTCATATTGCCTCTTGTCAGCTTTGTACAAGGTCTATTTTTATGCATAATGTCTTATTGCCTCTTTTAGATTTGCGAAAGATTATATGGGTCTTTTTCTCGAATATCTCATCGCCTCTTTCATATATCTACATGATTATTTGGGTCTTTTTCTCGTATATATCATTGCCACTTTTTAGATGGGTCTTTTCACTCAATAATTATGCGATCATTATGAACTACTAAAATAGAAATGATTCAAGGTCCCTCAGTCGATTTCCTTAATGATTTGAGGATGGGGTTGGCAGGTACTTAAATTCGGTAATGGCGAGTAATCATTGCCTCTTTTTACAATCTCACTGCCTCATTTTAGATATGTACATGATTATTTGAGTCTTTTTGTCATATATTCCATTGCCTCATTTTATATGGGTATTTCTACTCAATAATTATGCGATTCATTATGAACTTCTAAAATAGAAACGATTCAAGGTTCCTTAGTTGATTTCCTCAATGATTTGGGGATGGGGTTGGCAGGTACTTGAATTCGGTAATGGTGAGTAATCATTGTCTCTTATTACATGGATCTTTTTCTCTCATAAAATTCCATTTCCTCTTTTTTATATGGGTCTTTTTCTCAATGATCATACAGTAATTAAGAATTTTCAAAATAAAAACAATTGGAGGAGATTGTCACCCAGTTGATTTCCTCAATGGAACATTCAAGGTATGACAACCATTTGTTCATATACCTAGTTTGATACCCATGGTCCATCATAAACGATTTAGCAAAAAAGTTTACGCTGATACATAGCAAGGGATAGAACAAAAATTTGTCTTATGTCGAGAACTTTTGCTTTGTGGGACAAGTCATCACTGGGGTACTTATAATGTTTCCCCAATATTATTTTTTGAGGTCCATTTCTGCATTGTTTCCAAATGTTTCAGATGAATGTTCATTATACTGACCCAAGCTAATAATCCATACATAAGTGAGATTGTATCAATGCAAAATATGTAATTTGTAAATGCCTAATTTTGAGAAACTTTATTCGTTATTGTTGTGTAATCTTGATTTTTTGAATCCAAAACGAACAGAACTGTGATCTGGAAGAAACTTTCTCTTCGTAGAGTTAGGTCTGTAGTTTTTAGAAATATTTTTGGTTATTACCACATGGTTTTGTGTTCTCCGGATTTGTTGTGCCAATATGCTTATAGGTCCTTAGGGGTGTAAAACCATTTCTTTAATTGAAATTGAATTGAAATTGATGGTTTCCAGAGCCTGAAGGGTGGGGGAAATACCTTTAACTTTGCTTACCACTTTTTCATTCTGATCTTTTTCATGCGTATATAAGCGTAATTTTTCGGACCTCCTGATACGAACTCTGTTATATAAGAACCAGAGCCCAATTCATCGGTCATATCACCGATAAATTCTCCGGTTGGGATATCATATTCTTCAGGTCTAGAAATATATATCACTGAATCCGTATCATAATACAAAACCGGTCATTGAGTTTCTCGAGGTAACTGTGAAGTTTCAAACGAGCAAGAGCTGTGACGTAGGAGGCTAGTACAACATTAACAGTCGGTAGAGGGGAGTAACATTCATCTTTATACTCCCAATTACCAATAAGAGTATTTTCGTCAACAGGAAGTATGGTATTGACGAATATGGAGGAGTCGGAAAGCATAGCAAATAATTCAGAGGGTTGATTGATGATAGTTGTTTTTGACTGATTTTCACGTTGACCAAATGTACCCCAGAACGAATTCAGCATCAATTTAGCAAGGGATCTCAATCCGGGGTTACTACAGATTTTCGAAAATTTCAGTTGAATATTTCCTTGTTGTAGAAATTTCTCAATATATTGTTCTTTTTCCTCCTGAATCCGACAAAGCGAAGGCCAATCTGATGCCTCTTGCTTGATCTTGAGAAATGTATTCATCATGGTCGTGAATAGGCCAGAGTGCTCTTTGTCAAACTGAATGGAGTCATAGCTCCAAATTTCAAAAATTTCCAAAACTTCGTAACCCACATTAACAGCTTTCATCAGTTCCTGTACCACCCAGGTCCCTGTGAGAGCGCGTTCGCTATCTGAGTGATGACACTTTCCTATGTTGAATGTTTCACCACAGGTACGACATAACACAAACATTAATTTATTATTCATTTTTTGGTGATGAACTGGGTGAAACAGGGATGAAGGGGGAAGACTTTTACATTTGATTTCCCCCGTAATCGAAGAAAGTTTCACAGATGAACATTCGGAACCAACGAGAACTTTAGGATGACCGACAGGAAACTTCCCATATTTGCATACCCAGGGGTAGAGGGAGCAAATATCGGTATACTTGATTGTTTCGCCTTCTTTGGTTTTGTAGTATCCAAACACATTTCCTGTATGACCACCATAGAAAGCATCACGAGGCTCAAGAGGAAGTTGAGTCAAAAGGATATGTGACTCTGTGTAGTTCTTCAGCACAGTATTTGTTGATAATTGTTTCCGGAATTTACATTCCCACTTTTCAATTACGTCAAATCCTAGAGACCTCAATCTCTCGATTTCAGTTTGAGTAGCCTCATAACGAAGATTCAAAGTCTACGAGGGATTGTCTTTTAGAGGATTATCTGTTTGAGATATTAAACACTTACAACCATGGAAATAACAACTCTGAAACTCAAAGATTTGGTTCGTTTCTTGGCAGAAACTATCGACTTTAACGCCGCCAACTAAAGCCTCAGACCCCTTGGCAGCATGTTGAATATTGATATTTTTTTTCATTTCTTCACATAGTAAACACTGCATAGCAACATTTGATTGGTTGTCTTTGTTTCTATAACCACCTTTGGGAATGATGCCAATAGTGAGAGGCTTTAGGAAATTTCGCATGAAGACCTTATTACATGTAGACGCAATAGTACTTGCCTCCATGGAGGGACACACATTCATCTCTTCGAGCATCATACGACGAAATCTGAAACAGGCCTGTGTTAAAATATCAACATCGGAAACACAGTAAGCAATAATTTCCTTTTGGAAATCAAATACGTAATTTTCTATAAGTCAAGCATTATACCACCCGTTGAATGCTTCTAAATCTTTTTTGCTTTTGAACTCACCTGGAGAATAATATTCAATGGAGGCATTAGTCCGACATACGATTGATTTTCGTATTCCAGTATCTTTACGTATCTCCACAACTTCTGGGTCTTTATCGACGTAGGCTTTGGCAACTACAAGAGCACGGGGTAGACACAGGTTATCTTTGTTGTTAATAACTACTATGACCCTCCGTTTGCTGCACTCCTCGGTAAAGTCATTGTATGAACGGCCTCGACCTTTACCAACAGGCATTTTCACCGAAGTAACCCCCAAACAAAAAGTTTCAGTATTGAGGCCCGTTGAACTGGATTGATAAATGGACGAGATTTTATCAAAAATCCCATCGCTGGTTATTTCAGACCCAGGTTTGATCTCATCCACCCCTGCCCGCAAGAAAATTCGTTGGAACAAAAGTTGAAACCGCCATAATCAGTTGGTGTCAGACCACTGGTACCCTTCAATACTATTTGAGTAATGGCGTCTTTCACCCAGCTCACAGGTTCTGCATCTTCAGGTATTGGTCCAATTCTGAACTCCAAAGTTCTACCTTGTAGTCCAAAACAGCGAATAATTTTGGTTGTATCTTTGATAGTCAAAAACTTCTCCATGATAAAATTTTTCAGAAATTCTAGAGAATTTTCAGTAGAAAATACAAAATTCAAAACGAAATTAAAAACGTGCTAATAACACTTCTGAACACTTCGCCAGTTGGTTGAATAATGACGCGTAGCTTGCAGTCATTACATAGTAGTTCCTTCTATATAGTCAACTATGAAAAAAGGGGAGGGTGTAGGCTAATAACGACCACGAGATCCAAAATAGATATTTTCTCTGCTATTGTAAATGGTATTTTTACGAGTTATTCGAGAGTTCATACATGTTATGAACACAACAAAAACACAACAAATTTTATTAAAACTACTGGTGTAGTTGAATTCTGATTTATTGATTTGCAATTTACCTATTCCTAGTTATGACCCCAACAGATGAAGACGTGTAACGAACTTGATGAATATTGTAGAAAAAAGTAACCAAATTATCACACAACATCAGCGTCTTGTTTGTTTGAATTGCTTTTCTGTCTTGTTATTGACATGAGCACTAATATAAGAAACGCAAAGATCTGTTATTTGAAAACGATATGAGTTGGTACTTAAAATAAAAAAACATTCTGCATGCGTATATGTGGTGATCATATACTTTCCTTCTCCAACTCATTACCATATAAGACGTTATCTCTGGTTGATTCATTTGCTCAGAATACATGATTCTTGAACCCGATGATTACCCCTACCATTGATACGTTTTTAATCTTCAAGTATTAGCGCTACTAGAACATTTTCCATTAAAAAATACCATAAAAATAATATATCCAAATTTTCGAATCGAAAAATCTCAAAAGTATGAATTTATATAGCTGGAGTACAACTATTGTATTTATTTGTCGTGACGCTAATTATTGCTTCATGGTAGCATATTTGTTACGTTAACTGTAGGAAAACCCAAAAAACCTGGAGTGCCTCTAAATGCACAAGTTACATGAATCTTGCCAATGAATCATTACATTTTGTTGGAGTAAATCATTCGCACAGACCATGTCATACTCATACTTGAAACTGCTAAATAAAAGAACAATCTGAATCACCACTGAGTTTTGTTCATGAAGTAGACCTATATCCTTTCTAAGCTTCTTTACTACACCAGTGAATTTTCACGTTTTCTATTTCAAGCTTCACATTTTCAGCAGGCAATGATTTTCCGCTCCTGTTTTTTTTTCAACTGATAGACCTCGTTTTTAAAGTAAGACACAAGTCACTTGATACAACCCGTGTAATTTCAAAAATTGAACCTCTGAATGGGCACATCAACATATGCCACTTCCTTAATTTTTTCCAATTACTTCCATGTTCGTGCTAGGAATCGCACGTGAACAAGGTAAGACCTCGTTAATCTTTGGCTCGCACAAGTTCGGACTTTTGAGGGCTGCCGTTCGTAAGGAGACGACAGCTGGTTAAGGGAAAAAACCATTTTAACAACTTTTTTATTTTTCGAAACCCTGTTTGTTGGTACACTAGGTGTTTCTTTCATTTTCGACCCCAATTAATGCAAAATCTATTTTTCCTGTAAACACAATTTCTTCAATTTTCAATTTACCCTGTATGAATATAAATAATTAGTGTACATGTTGTCTTCTCACATTAACCACCATTACAACTTCCGTTTGCCATTTCACTATGAATTACAAGGTCTTCAATTTTTAATTCACCCAGTATATGTCTCTTAACACTTTCTATCATAATTGAGTTTAGACATTCTCGGTTCATTCGATTTCAGTTCACCCCGTATATTTTTCATAAAGTTTTATAAAGTTTTATGTTTTTCATTCATCTTTTGCCTCTAGCAATTAATTACTTTGTTCGAAACCATGTTGTGTTCTCAATTCAATCAATTTTCTGTTCACCCTGTATTTTCTGACATTTCCTGAAACCCGTCCACAATTATTTTTTTTCAACAAACCATCTGAAGAGTTAACTCTCGAGTTAGTACCATACTTCAAACCTCTCATTATAACCAAACCTGTTTCGACTTATTTTTCTAATCACTTCCATGTTTTGAATTTTGTCCATATAAATATATCCAATACGTGTGTATGTTTTCTTCACACACCATTACAACTTCCTTTTGCCATTCCATTGCAAATTTACAGTGTCTTAGAATTATAAATTCACCCAGTATTGTTCTCACTAGCAATTTCTCTCATCATTAAGCCTAGACAGTTTTTCAATTCTTCCAATCCGCTGTAAATTCTCATCTCATCTGATTTCAGTTCACCCCGTATATTTCTTATACGTGATCGTGTTTTTCAATCATATTTGGCACTAGTCATGTAAGTATTTAACTATTTTGTTCACCATCTTGCATTTTCAATTTAATCAATTTTTTATTCACTCTGTATTTTCCATATTCCCCTGCATCCAACCAAAATTAAAATCAACAAACTTTCCGTAGAAAAAAGTCTCTGGGTAGTACCATTCTCCAAAACTCATTTGCATATTTCTATATATTCTAATTATAAACTCACCTGTTATGACAAGAAATTTCGCCAACGATTGACAATCCTTTTGTTCTCTCATACATGCGAAGTAGAAGGGAAATGATATAGCAAAAGATTCAAAACAGATTCGATTTCAAACCTATGAGAGAGCTTTCAGATTCAAGATGAATCCCAAAAGCTCTCTCTTAGGTTTTGACCTTGAATCCCAAAGCATCTTCATTTCCCTTCATCAGCAATTTTGTGTAAGGGTGTTTAGGGCATAAAATAATGGGTTTTCTTGTTTGAAATACTAAACACGTAGCTAAATTTAATCTTCCACCCAGTATCATCACTCCGTTTTCATCTAACTCCGGGCATAATTCTTTTAGCCTACTGTTTTTCTTCAAACTTCCTGTTTTTTTTTAAATATTTTCCATGTCGTCCCTGAAACTATCTGTCTGTGATTGTTTAATCCATTGTTTCTCAGCTTCCTCCAATTCTGCGGTACTCAAAGTTTGTCTTATCGAATGTACAACTTTATTCTTAAGATTTAGAAAGTTTTCAATGAATCGCAATTACCAAGCAGTTGCCTGTATCAGCCGTAACCAATTGAAGAATCCCTTTATATCCGGTAAACTTGACTCGTATTCTAAAGTGCAAGTTCTTGTGAATTCCTTTCTCAGTTCATTCAATTATTCGACTATTTGCTCCCGTTCTGGACAATTCTTCAGTTCCTCTGGCCACAAGTCTATGGGATTTTTCAAAAAATCTGGACCATTTAACCAAACTGCTGAGATATTAGTGAATTTTTCTTTGCAGTATTGTCGACTAGCTGCATCTGCCACATTCGAATGAGATGGAATCCAATGCCAATCAACAATATTGGTTTTCTCTTGAATTTCCCCAATTCGATGTGCTACGAATGGTTAATATTTTCTGCTATCATTTTTTATCCACCCTAAAACACATTTTGAATCTGACCAAAAACTCAACTTCCCAATTTCAATCTCTAGTTCATTTAAGAGTATTTCCGAGACTCTTATAGCCATCACAGCTGCCTGAAGTTCCAATTTGGGTATAGATAAGGGCTTCAGTGGTGCGACCCTTGTCTTTGCCATCACAAATGATGTCTCGATCTTTCCATGATCCAATATTCTCAAATATGTAACTGCTGAGAACGCTTTTTCCCTGGAGTCGCAAAAAATGTGCAATTCTGTCAACTCAGAAGTTGGTATAAGGTAAGAATAACACCGTGAAACTTCTTTTTTTGATACATCCCTCAACTCCATGAGCCAATCTTCCCATATATTTTTCAAGTTAGCTGGAATAGGATCGACCCAACTGACACCTGCTCGCCATACGTCTTGTAGAAGAATGTTTGCCCCAATTGTATGAAAAGCCAAAAATCTCAAAGGATCGAAAATACTCATTACAGCTTTGAGAATACCCGTTTTCGTGATTTTGATTTTATGAGGATGTATTGAAAAATTCTTAGCCTACTATAGAACCAAACAAAATTTCAATGTCAAAATATTTCATTACTCAACATATTCTGCTCCTAATTGGATACATGTATTACAGCGAACCTGCAACGTCTCAAGACCTTTCAAAAAAAGTGTTTCTTCTTGCTCTGTAAACCAGACTTCCACAGCTTTTATTACCTCCTCGTTAGAAGAAAATGTACGTACGACCTTTTAACATTTTTTTTCAGTTGAGGAAATAGATGACAGTCGGACGGAGATGAATCTGGTGAATAAGAGGTGTTCTAGTAATTCAAACCCTAAATCACGAATTTTTTGCATGGCATCATGAGATTTATGTGCAGGACGTTGTCCTGCAAAAACAAAACACCTTTGGATAGCTTTCCGCGTCTTTTCTCTTCAATTATTTCACATAGAGTGGTCAGTAATGTTGAATAGCAATCTACAGTTATTGTTCTATCCTTCCAAAAAATCAATCGTGATTACTCCATGGCAATCCCAAAAAAAACCGAAGCCAGAACTCTTTCAGCAGATTTTTGTACACGAAACTTCTTAGGTCTTGGAGAACCGGAGTGTCGTCATTCCATCATTGTTGCTTTGTTTCTGGATCGTAGAAATGTACCCAAGTCTCATCTATAGTGACAATTCGGTTTGAGAAGTCTACATCGTTTCCAAATCGAGCATAGATTGAACGTGATGCTACTACCCTTGCACACTTTTGGTCAACATTCAAACATTTGGGGATCCATTTTGCAGCAATTTTTCTCATGTCCAAATTGACGTGAACTATATGATGAACGCGTTCGTATCCAAATCCAAAATCCAAAAATATTTATTGTACAAGTTTTAGTAAATTTACATTTCAGAGTAATAACAATACATTGAATTATAAATAATGAAATGTGCGAGGGGGTTTAACCATAAATGGTACCCTATCTAGGGAGGGGGTTCTAAGTAGATAACAAATGAGAGAGCAACGGGAGGAGGGTCTATACAAATGAGAGAGCAACGGGAGGTATACGTCAGCAGGAAGTGCACGTGTCGGATATCAAATTACTTGGAATTTGCTGACGCCATATTTCCGGTAGGCGAAATTTAATACGGGTTCAATGACCTCTTTCAAGGTTAATGAATGCACGTGTCGGATATCAAATTACTTGGAATTTGCTGACGCCATATTTCCGGTAGGCGAAATTTGATACGGGTTCAACGACCTCTTTCAAGGTTAATGAATGCACGTGTCGGATATCAAATTACTTGGAATTTGCTGACGACATATTTCCGGTAGGCGAAATTTGATACGGGTTCAATGACGCCTTTCAAGGTTAATGAATGCACGTGTCGGATATCAAATTACTTGGAATTTGCTGACGTAATATTTCCGGTAGGCGAAATTTGATACGGGTTCAATGACCTCTTTCAAAATGAATGCACGTGTCGGATATCAAATTACTTGGAATTTGCTGACGCAATATTTCCGGTAGGCGAAATTTGATACGGGTTCAACGACCTCTTTCAAGGTTAATGAATGCACGTATTGGATATCAAATTACTTGGAATTTGCTGATTCCATATTTCCGGTGGGCGAAATTTGATACGGGTTCAATGACCTATTTCAAAATGAATGCACGTGTCAGGTATCAGATTCCATTTGGAAACATCCGGTCACGTGTCATCAGCAGAATTCAATACAGGTTAAACTACCTCTCATAAAGTCAAAACCTATGAGAAAGCAATAGGAGTCAAGGTCAAAACCTATGAGAGAGTAATGGGAGTCAAGGTCAAAACCTATTATATTGTTTCATTTGGAAAGTCCTGAAGTCGGAAAAGATACAATGAAATGGAAACATGGGAAGTACACATCTTTGTCAAAGATGATATGACTTGAAGATATTAAATGATTTTCAAAAAATCACTTTGCTTCCCCTCCACCGCATTTTTTATGTATTACTATAAGAAAAGTCTATCCAACTCCAGTTTGTGTGAAACGATCAATATGTTCACAAATCTTATCATTTTACAAGCCATTTGGCAAGGGTTTCTCTTTATTCAACAACCCAACATTGTTTGTGAAGTTTTCATATGCTTTGATATTAATGGTACATGGAATGAAACTTGGCCCTCCAAGTGGGCGAGGATGATACCGTTTGAAATCAATGATGTGGAAACTCTAAAAATTTCAATACCAGCCAACCTCACAGAATACAAGTTAATAATGAGGAAATATAATTCAACTGAACGGACAGATAGGATCAAGCTATACCCCTCCCTACCATCAGCTAATATAAGAGATGATTCATAGTCTGCAATACTTCAATCTCTGATTTACTACATAGCTTTCTGCTCTTCAGTAACAGTGCTCTCTTCATTGGTGGAAAGATTTCAAAAAATATGGAGGGAACTCACTGCCTGATGGATCTTATAACCAAACATGAGAAGCTCAAACCTTTATATAAATTCACCGAAGATGAACTACGACAATTTCCACTACAATATTTGATTAGTAAGGCTAGACCTCAGGAACTTCTATTGGTATGGCACAAACTACCAGATGAATATATGGGAAACTTTGAACTACAGGTTCAGCTACCTTGCTTCATTCATCACAATCGACCTGAGTGGATGGAACATGTAGATGGTCCGGCTCCTTCACAATCAAACTGTTATTCATGCTTGGGAAGTTTAAAGTGATATGTTTTTAGGGTATTTGAATAAAAAACAATTTTTTCAATATTCTCGTTTTATTCGATAACAATTACAGATCCAAAATTCATTCATCTATCAAATTATCCGACATTAATAATAGGAGATCCAACACTGCGTCCTCATCTTTAGGATTCAACTTTTGATGACCCCAGGTTAATGTTTGAACATTATTGGGCAAAATAAATCTTTTGTCATCACTAGATGATAAAGCAATTTTGTTTCTCAACTCCGTATAAATAGTGTGTAAATGAGAATTAAAAATGTACATTTTTCGCAAGATAGAGCCACCCCTTTCAACAATTCGAATATAATCAGAAATTTGAAGTGAAGGCTCTATAACATTTTTAGAAACCCCTTTAGCCTTTTTCATCACTGTTGTAGCTTTAACACAGTATGCCTTCGCACCTGTACCATAAAAACATTCTATTGGCGTTCCTGAAAATTCATCTTTCATCGTACCGACAACTGATTTTGTTTTAGGAATTTTGTGAATATTGTCAAATGTAAAATTTGATGTGTCGAAGAATTGAATATTTTCCCTAATGTCATCGTATACATTTTCTGTGAATATCTCCAAAATCAGTGAATCGGTATTTGTGTAACAGAGTTTTGCTTTATCGCCATATTTTGTTTTGATATAGCCATAAAAAAAATCATAAATGATAGTTTTCGAAATATCCAAAATTGAAAAGCCTACGTAAAGCGGTTTGTCGTAGGTTACTGTTGATTTCTACATTTGAACAGCTACCAAATTTTCATCGAACAGTGAACAGGATTTGAAATGAGGTTTTGCTATAAATCCTTCAGCTCCCACAGATCCTGGAAGATTTTCCCAGTGACTGCAAAGTTTTATGTTTTGTCTCTTGTCCACGTTCTCCATAGTTTTTCCAAATATTGAAATTATGATAAATATAAAGAGATCACGTTCGAATTCGTTCCTGGCAGAATTCCGTAAATTGGTATTCAAATCGATATATTGCTTTAACCATGGTGACTGTGTGAATTCCAAAACTCTATGCACCTTCTTCAGCTTCAATCCGTATTTCAAACATTGCTTCAAGTTTCGGTAGTGTATGATGTATCTTTCCTTTGTCATCAAATTTGGAGTCAACTTCGAATATTTACTTCCAGGAGGCTTAATATTCTCTGGACAGAAAAGGAGGTCATTGTGATCATCATGTAAGTTTGGCGGGTAGTCCAAGTCAACTTCTAGTACATATCCTTTCGATGATGTTTCCCCAACTACAAAACAGTCAAAGTTCTCTAGTTCATACTGCTCAAGCCATCTGAAATCACGAATTGGAATATATTCACTCATAGCAGCTCTATACAAGTTTGTTGCGTCAAGATATGAAATATATGAGTTCGGTTTGGATGGATCATAAGTTGGTATGAATTGATTATTAGCTATAGCCTTTCTTTTACTACATTGGCTTACACCACCACGAATTCCTTTCTTGAAAAAGTGAACCATATCAATATCAGTTAAGTGCTGTTGTTCGATCTTAGTTAAACGAAGCATAGCATCCCAACTGAGTGAAGGAGCTGTCACATATTGGGCTGGACCCAGTTTATATTTTTCTAAACACACATCCCTGAAATTCTCGAAGACATCTGCCAATAGCAGGACATCTGATTTCAAGTACACATCTGAGTATTCTCCTAGAGTTGAACATCTAAATTCCTGCCATACTTCACAAGCTCGATCGTAATCCTGTTCGGAAATATCTCTGGCATTCAGAATATCAAAGAATATAGATTGGCTTGGTAATGTAGGTTGGTTCAATTTTTCATGAATAATGAAAAACGCCTCTGCGTCTTATCATATTGAATTTTCTATCATCATGAAAATATTTTCTCACCTCCCGACATTGGGATGGTTTCAGTGTTTTACTCATATTATCTAGAGATTTGGATAAGAAGCGAAAAGAGTCAGTAAATCTCAGAGAGATGTATTTGTCTCTCACTTTGGGGTTTTCTGATTTCTCAACCAACTATGATTTGGTGAATGAAATATACTTCTCCTTATTTGGAGCAATTACTGAAATATTCTCTTTATTCGAAGCCAGTTTTTTTATGAACAGATGACAGTCATAATTTGTCAAATTATGAAAGAACACAGGAATGTATCTCCCAGTTTATATTGCAAATTGCATCTGGAATGAGCACTCGCACGGTATACACCTGTCAAGTGACAGTGATCTCGGACTTTGGTGTCTTCAGGTATGTATGAGTTACCACAAATATGACATTCTGTGGAAATCTGAAATTCACTCTCTTCTTTTATTGAAAGTGGCAGAATTTCTTTCACATGTTTCAAATGTTTGTTATATAGATCCAGAACGAGCTCATCCAACATTTTAACAAAAACCTCGGCGCAATCACTTCCACGATATTGTACAAATTTCGAGTATTTGTCATCAAAATTACACTTCACATAGAAAGCGAATGAATATGGCTCGTGTTCATACGCTTTTAATGTGAATGAATGATCATCTGATGGTTCAGTATGATGAATAGGCTTCAGCAAACTCTCAAAATTAGCATAAATCACAAAAGGAACTGGAAGTTGTTTTTCCAGATTGGTAAATTTGAGAATATTTCCAGGTACAACCTCGCCATACTTGTTAGTAATCATATCTGGTTTTGGAAGTAAAACACACAGATGATTACAATCATACTGTTGATGAGTCATCAATTTTTCACTTGTAGGAAAGAATTGGAGACAACCATCACAAACATATACACGCCCATTATGCTTAGACTTTTGCTTTGAAACTAACTTTGATAAATCTGTAATGAGGCAGTAGTGATAATTTTCATCCAAATCATCTATCACTAGAAGGTTCACATGTGTTGCAGATCGATGTGTTGTGAAATGTAAGGGTCCCACGATGTTGGTTGTCATTTTACGTTCTTTGAATTTTGTTTCTATCCCGAAAACATTGATGGATATATTGTTCATTCTTTCAAATTTGGATATATCCTTTAGTTTCACTGGAAAATCAATACCTTGGAAGTTAAGTAATGTAGCATAATGTGGATATGAAGATGGGCTAGAAGGATCCCCATTAGATGGAAAAATCGCTGCCATAATGGACCATGCAAAGCAAGCATTATCCAAGTTCTTCACATTCAAAACGGCTCGTTTTATATTAATGGATTTGGGCAACATGATATATGAAGAAGCTGATAGTGGATTGTATTTGTTCATATTCACATCCAGATACCATATCTTCTGTAATTACCAACCTGAGTCTCTTTCCTGGAATTCTGAAGCCTTTGAAATCATTTCGTTTCTAAATTCCTCATAAAGCCAATCCAAGTCAGTGGAACGAGTTGTGATTTGGTTTTTTGTGTTGAAGGGTTTCATGTCATTCAACTGTTTCTCAGATATGATATAATGTCCGAACAGTTCAAAATTAATTTTCAAACTTTTATGTTCCTGTATATATTCAGAGATGATGTTCAGAACTTTCGGTTTCACATCTTCCATGAAGTTGACATAATCAATATTATGTCCACTGCTTTTGAATCGATAACTTGCTATCCTATTCTTAAATGCATGTTGCAGTTTTTCGATGCCATCTTCCAGTTTCGATGAAATATTCGCATGCAACCTTTTTCTTGACTGCTGAGCGCTGGTGGATGCAACACTCAGTTCGAGTATTTTCGACTGCGGAACACTGGTGGATATATCATCCAATTTGACTCTTTTTGCTGGTACACCATTAATTTTTTTGGAAGGGCAGCTTTTTTGCAAATGTCGGCGTAGATTATCTCTTCTCGAAAAATTCATGTTACATTTGTCACATTTCATGATTAATCAACCTCAGTGGTGGAAATACTAACTGTAATTGTTAGAACAGTCCCGATTAAATACATGTAGCTCTCGATATACGCTTGCGCATTGCTGTTTCTATAGCGATCAATGACCTTGTGGGGAACATCTGGTGTCTAGACAGTCGAAAGCTATGAGGTGAATGACTTGCCGAGTTATCATTGATGATGAATTGCAGATGTTGCAAGGTGGACGACAGCTGGTGTCGGAATAAACAAATATTATGACTTGTCGAGGCAAGTCTGAAGTGCTGACATAATAAATTCCTGTTATAAAAATCTTAAAGAATACAATGCTTTTTTGGAAATATATTTATTGAGATGTATCCATAATATACATTTGATATAGAAAATGAACATTTGAAAGAGCACATACACAATTATCTTCAGTATGATGAAAACAACTTGTTTCAGATGCTCGTAAACCGGGATGTTCTTCAAATTCTATGACTGGTTGCTTGGTGAATTTTTTGATGTATTCTGCTTTTTCCCTTCCTTTGACAAAAATAGTATCAACTCCCTCAGTGAGCCTCTTCATTATATTCCCAAATTGATGTAATGGTGTGAATCCATCATTCCAATCTATACAATGATGATTATACATCAACCAAGTGGCCTGACTATGGAATTTTGGTGGGAGCATGTTCAATGGAAATGGAGGTTTGAACACATAGTGAGAAACTTTAATTCCATCGAATGCAGCCAATTCCTCTGTTATAAATTTATCATTTTCGATAGTGAAACCTTGCACATCTATTACCAATATCATATTTTCAATTTGATAAATTTTCTTATTAATGATTGTTTCGAATTGTATGACTCAATCAATTGTTTGAGTACTTTCAGGTTCTTATGATGTTGCTTCAATCTTCTTCGATACTCCGATATCATTTTCGAACTGATATTTCTAACATGCAAGTCTTTATATATAACAATATGCGGAGCATGCGCATTAAGATTGTTTAACAATTTTCGTCAATGGATTATATGAAAATTCTTTCTCGTGTAGAATAAGGCAGTAGGCAGTTACATCTTTGGGTGTGGTTTCAGCAGTTTCAATTTCAATTCTAAATACGATGGAACCGGTCTGAATGGCTTCTCTTTGACGTGAACAGTCGATGTGGACCAGAGGTGCCTTCACTTTGAATTCATTTGGATTGAGAATAGGTTGATTTGATCTGAGATAGTAGTAACTCTTTTGGAAGTTGACATACATTTCATAGAGTTTTGCAAACTTGTTATTTTTGAAATCAAGATTCAAGTCATTGTAAGGATATCGTTCGGAATTCAGAAATACTCTCAAATTGCTGAGATTGCAGTGGTCGAATGTACTCATATCAGTGGTGAGCTTTCCTTTTTTACCTTGTTGAAATGCAATAATAACATGTCGCGGAGTTTCAACCTTCGTAGTTGTTTTCACAGCCCAAGTATGTCTTGTTGTTTCATTCGGAGAAGGGTACTCAATGAATTCCCAGCTTCTGAATTTCAGAGGAAGTTCGACATTGCTACTTATTTTATTCAACTCTAGTTGTTCCTGAATACTTAGTGTCACGTGAGGGACACACCAACTCAGTTTGCTTATGCTCACTTTCGGTTTTTCAGAATCATCTATACTAATCACAGCATCCAAATCATGACTCTCACGAATCAAAACTAGTTCTTGTCTCATATTGATCACAATTTTTCTGAAGTCTTCAAAAAAGCCAGCCCATAGCTTGAGCGGAATACATACATTGAAATTCCCATCATCATCAACTAATATTTTATCTCTCGTCCCAGCATTCACATCATCAAGTTTAGGAAACCAACCAGCATTTTGCATAGGTATACTTTCATTTTCATTCTTGGAACGGTAATTTTTCATCGTTGATACTAGTCCAATGTTTCTGACAGAGTCTACCACCACACCGTTCAGCTCATATCGGAGTTCACGAAATAAAAACGATATTGCATTGTTGATAAATTTTATTTTCGTAATTGGCTCCCCATCCGGTCTTGTGAGTTTTCCCTCTATATAGATATATGAGTTACAAGGTGATGTATAAGCGTCCAAGTCCTGAATTGGAATTCTTATTGCGTCATTATATTTGATTTCACTGGTGATATAAGGTTGATATGTATGAAACTGATAATCTTCGATTGCATTGTCACTGAATGGTTCACTCGTGATTTGTAGCAATTCCATTATATCAAGAGTTCCAATCCCAAAGACTTCAAGTACTCTTTGTGTTTTGGTGTTAGTAATTCGGCAGTTGCTTTCATACTATATTTCGAAGATCGCTTAACCTTCTTTTTATAGGGTTGCTGGAATGCTGATTTATCAAATCTCCAGATCATTGTTTAAAGAGTCTTCCTTCTCAAGTGCAATCTAACAGTAACTTCTTCGTTCCGGAAATAAATTAAATTCAAATTTTGATCGACAACTCTCACCGTTATGTTGTTGATTGTCTTGACAGTGACGGGGAAATACAGAATATTCAATGGGGTTTCTACTATTTTATACCCTCTCGGTACTGTCGGAAAGAATTGATGAATCATATGCACTGGATTGCCATTCAAAAATGAACCCATCGCAATATTGCAATCAACACAAATTGTATTGATTGAAAGAATTTTCACTTCATGATCTGACTTGTAGATGTTATTTGCATTGAGGATTCTTTTTTCGAAGCCTAATAATTGACCAATGGAATTTTGTACTGAAAAATTGATTTTGATATTGGTCCGAATGACCACTTTTGAAGTAGTCCAATTTGGGTCGATGGATACCTCAACATATTCATTGTTACTGGTCATCTGTTTAATGATGATATCGAGAATATCTGTTACATCATAAAATCCCTCATGAATTATATAACTAAATTCATCTCGTTCCCCCCATACCAAAACATTGTTTAATTTTGTTATGTTTGGAATAACATTGAAAGAATCGAAATTTGCCAAGCCTATTTCATACTCCATATCATCATCCAGATAAATTGGAGGGTTAAAATTATAACTCAACACTGAAGATGAATCACTCAATGTGAAAGTAAAAGACATAACTTCCCAATGATAGTTTATTGATTAGTGAAGGAAATACATGAGAGATACTGATTATATGAAAACAAAAGACAGTATTGCCCACACTGATAAGAATTAAACTTCTGTAAGGAATCATAGTTATATTTGATATTTTTAACGTCACCAGCGCCGAGGAAATATTTTATCAATTCCTTTGGTGGTTTGAGATTTCCATAACTATCGAAATATATAACTTCATCATTATTCTTGAAGTATGCCGTCCAATGAGTTCCTTCTCCTACGACAGAATCGAGATTGATAATGCCGCACTCCTTGCTCTTTATTTTTGTGGGAAGTTTATCCCTCATGAAAACACCTCGAAAGTAAGGAATCCTCAAACGTTTCGCATTCTCTATCAAATCGATATTGGTTAAGGCTCGGCGTGGTAACTTCAACAGTTTTTTTGATATGGTTGAGCAAACATTCCATAACCTTTGCGTGGTCTCAAATATAAACCTTTCCTTTTTGTTACATCGCTAAATTATGTCTCTTTTGCTCAATGAGCCTTTGTTTCTCAGATTTTGCTTTGTTAACTGCTGAAGCAATAGATGCTGCCCCACCTCCTACAGTACCTAGCGCCCCTAGTAGTGGTAGTAAAAATGGGAGAAATCCACCTTTCTTTGGAATTGGTATGACTCTTTTCTTCTGTTTATTCTTTCGTTTCTTGGCAAGTTTCAGTTCACCAACCTTTTTTTGTTTCTTCGTTTTTTTTATTTTTTGTTTCAATCCCATCCCCAACTTGCTCTTAAGATTCATGATATTAGATACACCTAATGCTGTTACTTTTTCCCCCAATTGTGCATTGGATGATTTTAAACGTTCGGAAGCAAATGTTGCCAGTTTCTTGTCTGCAATATTTCTTGATTCTATATCTTCACTTCTGGAATAAGCAATGTCGTGTTGCTTACAAGCCTCGTCGAGTGGATTTACGCCTTTGTCCCCTCTCAGTAATCTCTTTTTCAATTTGGTACCAGGACCACAGTAATTATATCCAGGGACATGTATTTCTACTGGAATTTTATTGATCAAAGTATTCAGAAAACCTCGACCTTTCTTTCTTGTGTTTCCACTCGTACTAACGACTGATTTCTTTTGCTATCCCATTATATTATGTTTTGATCAACTTAGATACACGTATATATACCCATTCCATCTGCACTAATGTTAGTATAAAGATTATTTCAATATGATGAAGACCGAAAAACAAAAGGTGTTGCTTCCGGTTATTAATCATGATGAGATCAATGTAGAGAATAATGTTAGAAAACATGGTGCGCTATTTGGAGGTCAATCTAAAAGAGGTTTACTCGTTGGGGCAAGTGGATCAGGCAAAACTAATGTGATGTTGTCTTTGCTGGAGCAATCCAACGGCCTTCGTTTCACGAATGTATACTTATTTTCAAAATCATTATATCAACCTAAATATAATTATTTGAGGATTTTGCTGGCACCTATGAAAGAAATTGGTTTCCATGAATATAAGGATTCTGTTGAAGTTAGTCTTCCTGAAAATATACATGATCATTCAGTCATAATATTCGATGATGTTACTACATGTGAACAAAATATAATCAAAAATTATTTCTGTTTCGGCCGTCACAGACACACGGATTGTTTCTATTTATGTCAAACTTATTCTGCCATTTCCAAACAACTCATTTGAGATGATGCTAATTTGCTCATGATCTTTCAACAAGATCTAACAAATCTGATGCATATATATGATGATCATGTCAGTATAGACATGTCCTTGCAGAATTTCAAAGAACTATGCTCTTATTGTTGGAAAGACAAATTTAGTTTTCTCGTTATCGATAAAGATTGTTCCTTAAATGAGGGGAGATAAAGAAAGGGTTTCGATACATTCATTTATATATAAACATCAAGATTGTGGTAAAGTTGTCAGTCATCATGAATAGTCAATTAAATGAACAACTATTAAGAGCAAGGAAGGCTTTGAGAAGAAAATATAAGACATTGAAATCCGATATAGCAAAATCTCATTCACATTCAGAAAAAACTTATGAACCAATCACCCAACCTTTGAAAGAGTTTTTGTCTGCTGTTCAACAGCCCCTAACGACTCAGTTCAAGCAAGAATTGAAACATGAAATTAAATCACCTCATTCAAGTTCTCAGTCGACACCCCAAAAATTGCATAAATCAACACCTCATGAGTTTTATCAACCAAAATCTCAAGAATTTCATGAACCGATACCTCAAGAATTTTATCAACCAACACCTCAAGAATTTTATCAGATCACTCCTGATGAAGAGACATTTCAACATGATTCAACCGCTCCAAAATCCGACTTCGATGGAAGTTATTTCGAGGAAAGTATGCGCCCTGTACTGAATCCACAAGAACAATACTTACAACAGTTTGCGATTTCTTTGCCCCGTGCATATATAGAAGACAAAATTTCAGATACGAAAAATACGTTTGATGACACTTTTGGAGTATATTTTGATCCGTCTACGGAAAAATATGCCATAGGTAGCTCCTCTGTGGATTTTGATGGTGCCGATATTGTTATTGATAACAAGTTCAAATACAGTGGAACTGCAGGCTTATATGAATTGCTGTTCAAGAAACAACCCCTTGGGTATAGAAATAAAGATATTGATTCATATATCGATATAATGAGAAGAAGTAATGCACATTACCTCCATTATGATCCTGCAAGGGGTTTATCAACATCACATGCATCAAAGTTTGTTAATATAATAAAACCACGAATTACATCCTTACACTCTTTGGCTAAAGAATGAAATCTTGAGAAAACTCAAAAAGATACCAGTTTATCTCTTCCCAAATACAGATCAAGAATTAGTTCGGTCCCAGGAAGGACTACAAGGAGTAAAGTGGGCTCAGGGCTAACTATGCTTGATTTCAACAAAATACCGGTTGAATATAAATATTTTGATGATTTCAATGAGCTAGTGGAGCGATTGAAACTCTTGATTGCATCATAATGTGCTGGAAATACCGATGTGAAAAATGAAATTACAAGCATATTGGAGGAACTTCGCGAGGCAGGAATAAAAAAATAAAAAATCTCCAAGATTTGACATCATTCGGTGTTTAGCCGTGACATCATGCCCATCGATAAATTCGGAAGACATTTCCTGAGAACATCTCAAACACCATATGCTAAACCAGAAACACTTTCAAGAGCCTCACCGATCAATACACCTTTCTACATATGGGATCCATCTTCGTATCATACGTAATGTGTTCTTCATTTGAGGGCAACCAAGGATATCAGGAAGAGTGTTGTTTTTTTTGTGTTGGAAAATGATGCGACGTCCTATGAATTTCCTGTTTCTGGAAAAATTGAAAGCATCAATTCTATACCAAATGATGTATATATATATATATATATATCACTAGTTGAAGAAGATGCAGATACCGTTCCGTTAATTAGCCTCATAGGAAAGGTTTTAACCCTGCGTTACATACGTGGATAATTGTTGCATCAGTACATACGTGGGGTGTAACAAACCCCATTTCCTGAAAAATCGTATTTTTTTATCTTGTTCTTTTTCTGATATTACGTTGTTCTATAGTATCAGGGGATCATTTCGGAACAATAAAAACACGCAGGGAATAATCAAATAGGCTTTATTTCAAGAAATCTGATATAAACTGAAAAAGGCTAGTTTTTCATGTACCAAAAAACTCACTGCGACAAAAAAATCATGTGAGATAAATGAACATCTCACCACGGAATGAACATTCGGAAACAAAAATTTGATTATGATGAAATACAAAGAAAATAATTGCAGATTGAAAAACAGAACGGAAAAAAATTAATCGCTGTCTGAGCCATGCAATTTTGGCAAGTAATCACACCCCAGAGCACTTAAGTACCCTATAACTTCACTCAGTGTCTACAAGATACTGCGGAAATGCCTGAATTCGATGATGCGGACATATTTTGGAAGCTATTAGGTGGGGCGTACGCATAAGTTTACGTTTGAAATATTTTTAAAGCGATATTCGGCGGCTGGGGTGCATCACACCCCACGTATGTAACGCAGGGTTAAATAAAGGTGATAAGATCACTTTTTTAGTCAATCAGCAGCAACATATTCAACTGTATGTCGAAATTGTACTTCAGTCCACGATAACTGAAAATGGATGAAGTCAAAGAAGACACTGTAGGAGATTTACACAGAAATTCACGAAGACGATTCAAAAGAAGGCGTGTTAACATCAAAGGTTTGAATGATCTACTTCAAGCTGCTTTAGTTGAAATGATTCCTTACTCCAAAACTAACAAAGGATTTAGGTACATTCTGGTCGTTATAAACGTATTTTCCAAATATGTTTGGTGTGAGCCCGTTAAAACTAAAAGTGCAAGAGATGTGACTGATGCCATGCAAAAAATATTAAGAGATATGAAAACTAAAACCAAGAATTTACAAACTGATATGGGAAAAGAGTTCTACAATGGAAAATTCAAGCAGTTGATGGATAAGTGGAAAATTAATCATTACAGTACTTTCTCCAATTTGAAAGCTAGTATAGTTGAAAGAGTAAACAGAACTTTGAAAAATAAAATGTGGAAACAATTCAGCCTACAAGGAAGCTACAAATGGTTGGGTATTCTACCTGATATAGTTTCTAACTATAACAATTCCGTACACAGCAGGATAGGAATGAAACCCAAAGATGTAAAAAAAATCCATGAGAAGTATTTACTCAATAACATCTATGGTCATCTCAAAACAGTGGATCCAAGGAAACGAAAATTTAAACTCAATGATCATGTAAGAATAAGTAAGTACCGGGAGGCATTTGCTAAAGGCTATACACCAAACTGGTCCAATGAAATTTTCACTGTGAGAAAAGTCTATCAGTCATATCCTGCTGTTTATTTTCTCAAAGATCAAAATGTTGTTGAGATACAAGGTGGATTTTATGAAGAAGAACTCCAGAAAGTTAAACATCCCGATGTGTTTCTAGTAGAAAAAGTCCTACGAAAAAAAGGAGACAAACTCTACATCAAATGGTTAGGCCTGAACAATCAGTATAATTCGTGAATATCAAAAAATGATTTTGTATGATATTTTTCCAAATAAAACGATATGAAATTCACAAAACAGTTTTATTTATACAATATTTACATTATAAAGTATTCACAAAATCTTTGCTTCAAAATTATTTGTCTATGTGTTAAATCCAAAATTGGAGCGATGATATTCGAAGTTACTGTTATTCGCCTCTCAAAGCGCATTCTATCGATTGCTTCATAAGCCCAATATGTTTTCCGAGAATTCTTGTATGCAAATTTCCATGTGAACATATAATAAGTTTTATTACGACTTTCATCAATGGCCACACTCCTATTCATGGTTTATCAGAAAACTCAGCTAAGAAAACTTCTGGGTGAAGATGAATGAATTCCAAAGTTAGACTTATATTTTCACTATTGTGGTTCACCCTTGGTTGCAGCAGATTTAAAGCATTTTGCAACACATCACCACTCAGCTTGCACAGTCCATTTTTCAAAATTTGGAAATATTCTCCATAATGATATCTTTTCAAGATATCTACCCTATAATCAATTAGGGGTTGGAGTTCCCATAGGTTGCAAACTGTTTCGAACCCCAAGTACACTGAGGAGTGGTCTTTTATGATTTTGACTACTCTTCCATTAGTAAATTGGCTAAACTCAATGGTGAATCTATCGTCTTCAATGGTCTTCGGTTGATCTGATGAGTACAAATAATTGGTGATGATTCCTTGGTGAGTCAAAAACTGCTTCCACTCGTTTTCTGTGAAAATCACTCTGTCTTCCTTATTTCCAGTAATTTCAATACATGGAGTGAAATTCAAATCATATGAAAGATTCACAACAACAAATTTACATTTGGATTTATTCAATGGGAATTTTCTTTCACACAAAACCACTTTTGATTTTTCTTTGCGAAAATATTCTTTCGACAAGTCAAATTTGAAATCGGTATTTCTCATTTTGATAAGAGAATGCTTGCTATAATATTTTTCCCGGTTTATATATTTTTATCAAAATAGTAGTGGGGAGGATTTTTTCGAGAAGACTTTTATGTGTATGAATTTCTTTGCTCTCTCATAGTTTTGACCTTGACTCCTATTGCTCTCTCATAGGTTTTGACCTTGACTCCCACTGCTCTCTCATAGGTGTTGACCTTGACTCCTATTGCTCTCTCCATTTCATTGTATCGTTTCCGACTTCAGGACTTTCCAAATGAAACAATATAATAGGTTTTGACCTTGACTCCCATTACTCTCTCATAGGTTTTGACCTTGACTCCTATTGCTCTCTCATAGGTTTTGACTTTATGAGAGGTAGTTGAACCTGTATTGGATTCTGCTGATGACACGTGACCGGATGTTTCCAAATGAAATCTGATACCTGACACGTGCATTCGTTATCATTGAACCCGTATCAAATTTCGCCTACCGGAAATATGGCATCAGCAAATTCCAAGTAATTTGATATCCGACACGTGCATTCATTAACCTTGAAAGAGGTCATTGAACCCGTATCAAATTTCGCCTACCGGAAATATGGCGTCAGCAAATTCCAAGTAATTTGATATCCGACACGTGTATTCATTAACCTTGAAAGAGGTCGTTGAACCCGTATCAAATTTCGCCTACCGGAAATATTGCGTCAGCAAATTCCAAGTAATTTGATATCCGACACGTGCATTCATTAACCTTGAAAGAGGTCATTGAACCCGTATCAAATTTCGCCTACCGGAAATATGGCGTCAGCAAATTCCAAGTAATTTGATATCCGACACGTGCATTCATTAACCTTGAAAGAGGTCGTTGAACCCGTATCAAATTTCGCCTACCGGAAATATTGCGTCAGCAAATTCCAAGTAATTTGATATCCGACACGTGCATTCATTAACCTTGAAAGAGGTCATTGAACCCGTATCAAATTTCGCCTACCGGAAATATGGCGTCAGCAAATCCCAAGTAATTTGATATCCAACACGTGCATTCATTAACCTTGAAATAGGTCGTTGAACCCGTATCAAATTTCGCCTACCGGATGTTATCAAATGTAATCTGATACCTGACACGTGCACTTCCTGCTGACGTATACCTCCCGTTGCTCTCTCATTTGTTATCTACTGTTCTACATTCGTCTACCCTGCCAGTGCTGGCCGTTAGCTCAGTTTCCACCCATCGGTGTGTTGCAAAGTTTAGTGGCCCGACCTCCTGTCTAGCTTATGTCGGTGTTTGTTGTGTTATGGTCTGCAACCTGGTGTGGTGTTTGGTGTTTGAGTGTTAGTGTGTTTTATAGTGTTTCAAGAAAAGTATATACAAAAAACTTGATTTAAACATTGTCTTGTGCTGTGAGCTCCTCCCACACCGCAGGGCGTTACTAGCTCTGCGTCGTGCGATTTGCCCACAGCACCAAGTATACGGTTTCCTCTCTAGTTTGGTTGCACAGCTTCCAGGCTCGAGATTTTACCGTGTGCTCTTTTTGTTTGTGTGCTTATGCTGTGCTTGTGTTGTGATGTTGTATTGTATTTCATGTTTTTCATCGGCTCAATGGATCCCTTGACTGCCACGTCTTCATGGGGACGACGAGCGGTGAGGTGGGTGGCCCCGTTGGCGCCCCCCACCCCCTGCCCGCCCCCACCATCAAGGGGTGCGTCGCCGGAGTTGCTCCAGTGATCATCTGAATGAGGATGTGGAGGTCCGTGAGCCGATTACTCACATGATCAAGCACCGAAGCTAGGTGGGTGTAGCGCCTTTCTGCCTCACATCCACATCGGGTGGGGGCAGGGTGACGACTTGGATTCCTTGGTTCTTCGCTATTGTGCTATTCGCTTCTTCTTGTTTCATGGTGCATTCTCCCTCTAGCCTCTCTTGGAGTGTGGGTAGGAGGGTAGTTCGTGGTGTTGTTAGTTGGAGTATAGCTGTTGCTATGTGCATGTTCTCCTGGCTGGAACTTTGGTATGGTTGCTGTTGTCTGTGTGGTAAGCCTACTTTTCTCCACTTCTTCCTGATACGCTTCGCACCCCTGATAGTTGGCGGGGTGTTCTTGGCCACAGTTTGCGCACCTTGGCGGGACTTCTCTGGGCTTCTCGCATTCTTGGGTCTGGTGTCCCAGGCTGCATTTGAGGCATCTTGGGGCATGAAAGCAGTTGCCTGCTGCATGCCCCCATCTTTGGCAGCGCCTGCACTGTGTGACTGCTGCCCCATTTGTTCTGTGGTCCCATAATATCCTGGTGTTCAGTAGGGTCTTCGCTTACTTCTTTATGTTCTTTAACGTGATGTTGGCCTTTGTGGTTACCATGTACATTGGTCTGATGGTTTTGGCCAATGTGAATATTTTGTTGACTATTATTCCATGTTCCTGTTGCATGGCTCTCTTAATCTCTTCGTGACCAGGAGATAAGTCTAGTTTTTCGGGAGTGAACGAGTGGAATGCCAGATCCATCTCCTGAAATCGCTTTTTGGCTTTTTCGAGGTCCTCTTCTTTGTCGAAGTGAAATACAGAGTGTTTCTCTGTGTACTTCACCTCGAATTTCAGGTTCACTCTCCTTAAGCTGTCCATCAGTTCATTGCTGTTTCTTGCCCTTTTCTCAACTACTATTGTGGAGGTACGTCTCGTTTCCCTCTCGTTTTTCCTCTTCTCGGTTGTATTTGTTGAGGCTTGTTTTCCAGTGTAACAATTGTCATTGTAAGATAACAAAAAAAATAATACGCATCCCGAAACAGAATTTCGTAAATATGCTAGAATAAAAAACGATCTCCAGTGAAATAAAATGTCAGAAACTCACCGGCGAGAATCTTATATTTACATTAGCCGGCGATAATAAATTCTCGCCTTACGATTGTTATGACTAAATCGGACTTAAACCAGGGCAGAGCAAAATTGCAATATGAGTGTTATTTTAACTGAATGAATAGACTTGACTGTTTGGGCTGTTCTTAAGAACGTGAGAAGAAACTTCAGACGGAATAAACAATATGTTGAAACCTCTTTCAGATTATGCACGTATTGCTGAGTATATAGTTTTTCCTGGGAACGAAACTCTTAAGACCTACCATCTTTGTTGGGGGCGGGGTATGTATTATCAATTTGAAGAAAAAGCAATAACTCGTTTCAACCGACGAATGACTGAAGAATTTCCTCTTAGAGGGAAGGTCTGAAACCTGATCATGGGAGCAAGGAAACCGTTTGGCTTCTAGGAGAGGTGAAAAAAAAAGAAACGAGAAATCGGGCAGTCAGGTCAGGATTTTTGGACGAAGGAGAACGCGTTAACGTCGGAGGTTGGGAAATTTAATTCTATAGTCCATGGGGAGTTTATTATATATTTTTTTGTTGAACGCGCGAATCGACCTATCTCAAAATTATTCGGTATTTGTGTTTTGCGGACGAATTTAGAAATCGGAAATGAATGTGAAATAGTTACATACAGAGTGATATTCACCAGACGAATTATAAGGATATAGCCGTTGGGTGTTAAACCCTCCAATAGAGAGTAAGACATTTGTGTATTGTTGTGATTAACTGATTTACCAACCCTAATTCGAATACTTCAACGTAACTGTAAGTTTTCCCATTTTTGTACTCAGGTACTTCCCAGAACAAAGCACCAAACAATATACTCAGACTTTGGTTCCAGTGACTCACTGGGTAGATTAATAAAGGGGTTAACGAGGAGGCATTTCTGAACGTAATCATTTTTCTTTCCTTTTGTTTTTGGTTAGGGGTACATAACGTAAGTTCTCCTTCTGGGAAATTACCGAACAACCGTCAGGGTTATTTTATTGTTTTATTCATTGGTTAATTATTCCTTTTGTTACTTGCTGTTAATTTCTTATTGTTATTCCATTCCAAATTTTAATGGTTTTTCAATATATATAATATTTACCCAAAGTTAGTGTTTAATTTTGGCCTTTCACTAAAAACCTAATTTTACGACCGGTAGACATCAATTGAGCAAATTTTACTTAAGACTACCCCTTCGCGCGCGTAGCACGAACCTGACATCCCTTTCGGACAAGTTCGTAGGCCTTGAGAGGAGTAGAGCCACATGAAGGGGTTTTGTTAGTATCTCCTGGCTATCAAATCACAACATCTATACCTCTAAGGAACAAGGAGTGGTGACAGCAGCCGATTTTTTTGCAATTTAGGTAGAGGTCTACTAAGATCTGGAACCAGATTTCAGGGAGTTCTTCCTTTGAGATTTAAAGAGTGGGACATTTTGAACAAGATAGTGGCAGAGGGCTCTACTCAATTGAAAAAACTGTGGTTCTATTTTAGTGAAAAATAGAATTTAAATTTTCTTTTATTTTTATCCCTACCACTAGATAAGGGTTGTTTTTGGAGTATTGGAAAATATTATTAGTTCACCCCACCAATCATAGGGTAGATTACTACAGTGGTGACAGCGGTGGGATTATTGGTAATTTTGTTCAATTGGTGATAAGTATGGAAGAATTTTGGACTATTGTGTTGATAAAAATTGAGCGTTTTTCATTTTAATAGCGAATTTGTAGGATAATCAGTGAAATGCAGTGTTTGTTTCTTGGAAAGTAAAGCGAAAAAAACTAATATCCGTGTTGCGAAAACCAAGTGCTTCTGGGAAAAGCAACAACTTTTTTTTTTGAAAACCCGATATTATTCGAATTTGGGTTGAGGTTGTGGTGTATGTTGTATAATATGTATTAGATGTCCCCGTCGGAACAAAACCATTGAAAAACGTTTTATTGACTTTAATAGTTCAGTAAAATTTCACGCATTGCTTGCCTCAAATATATTTCAGTAAAGTCAATTATCTAGATGAAATTCAGTGTAAATCGTTATTTCCACTCTTGAAATAGTACGGTTACAAGATTTATTTTTTTCTTTTCCCAGTTTGATTTTTTTTTTCGTTTTGAAGCATTGTCGAATCTTTGAAAGTATAAATTAGGGAGTTCACATGGTACGTTCTTCGGAGAGGAAGCCACGTAGAGGTTTTGAGAATAGTAAGTAAGATACAATCACCACAATCTCGTAGTACTAACCACTAATTGTCAATATATTCACTGGACGAAAAGGAAGACACAGCAGGCAGTTAGCCTGCATACCTAGCATGAATTCTTAGGTACAGGAGTGCCCAGAACGGAAGGAGTTAACTGACAAAATCAGTTGAATTTGGTTTCGGGTCACATTATACCCGGAAAAAGCGTTTACTGTGAAAAACCAGTAAGAATTATTTAATTTTTTCTTCTCTGCTCATTTGATTTATCGATACATTTGAAAGGCGTTTGGAATATTATAACAAGTCATAGTTGATTTTTTTTTTTCTTTCTAATTTTTGTTTTGCTTTCTTCAAATACAGGGTGAACTAGGACAGTAGTACAGATTCAGAACATCTGTTGAATTTTAATCTTTTTGCGGAAGCCTTATACGATTTTTCATTTTAAATAAATCGCAATAATTTTTTTGTGTGTTGATTCATACGGGGGAAACTTACGAATTTACTAGATTTTTTTTTATTAATAATAGTATCATTACTACTCTTGGCGGATCGAAACAAATTTATTTTGGTGTGTCAGTATTATTATTTTGAAGTTTGAGAAAACGCGGTTGAAGCAATTTTTTTTCCCTACGTATATTTTTTTCAGAGCGGATTGAAGCGGTAGCGGCATTTTCGTTTCATTCGATATTAGGGTACTATAATTTGTATACGGTGTTACAGAAAAGTAGGTTGAATATTCTTTGTGGAAATTAATTTTATTTTTATACAGGGTGAATCAGAAAAGCCACTAGAAATTTTATTTTTTCTTTCCATAATTTTTTGTTCATTATCTAATTCATACAGGGTGAATTGGAAAAGTTGATAGATTTTTTTTCTCCCATTTGTAATTTGAAATATATTCGAGATAGTTAAATTTAGCAAATTTGTACAAGGTGAATCGGAGAAACTAATCGAATTTAAATTTTTCGCAGTTTTCAGTTTTAATAATTTCCATATACAGGGTGAAGGCGAAACTTAGGAAGTCAGTTCATTATTTTTTTTTAATAATCCAAGGTTAGGAAACGTTTCACTTGCTGTTTGGACCAAGGTTCAATAGAGAAAATTTAACAAAATACAAAATTCTTCCCCCAATACTCAGACGCAAACTGCGACTCCTCTTGGTGGCCCGGCAGGACCAACCCTCCTATTATAACGGCAGGGGCAGCAACTCTTAGGTTGCCCACCGCCTACTCTTTAGGAATGGTGGCAACCACTTTGGATAATTTTGTTGGTAGGGATGTGGCGAGATACTTCGAAAAACTCGAAGCGCGAGCGAAACTTGATGGTTGGTCGGAAGAGGATACGCTTCAACTTTTCAAATTTAAACTTGCCGGTGAGGCTTATAATTTTTTTAAAGCGGACGACGGGTTGGACACGCTTACTTACGTGGATTTGAAGTCCAGATTTTTGTCAAAATTTACGACAGCGAAATTACCGGGAGAAGATCTATGGAATCTTAGTCAATGTTCTCAAAGGGTTGATGAGGACGTGTCTTCATTCTGTACGAGGTTGCGCACGCTAGGAGCCAACTTATTGAAGGGAAATTTAAACGGAGCCACAAAGGAGGAAGAAGCAGAAATCAAGAAACAAAACAGGGAAGTGGTACTGAATCAGTTCAAAACAGGATTACGGAAGGATTTAATGAAGGACAAGGGTGTGATGTTGTTACTAGAAGATAATTTGACTCTGGAGAAAGCGGAAGAATTAGTGAGGCTGCAAGAAATGTATCACCTGATGTTACAAGGACGATTGTGAAATATGAAGATATCGACAGTAGAAACGGAAAGGACCTGCCAGGGATGCGGAAAGATGGGACATGACACTAAGGAGTGTAAAAGCGCTCAATCATTTAATAGAACCTCCGAATCAAGAGGATGTTATAACTGTGGAAGAATGGGACATTTTGCGAGGGAATGTTACGGGAAGAAAAATCAAAGTAGAGACCCCAACGTTTGTTTTTCGTGCCAAGGCAGGGGACACTGGGCATCCGATTGCCCCAGAAACCGACCACAAGGAAATGAAAGATTTCAAAATGGAGGAAGAGGACGAGGATATCTGGGGACGTCTTCAAAAGGCTGGAATTCAGGCAGGGCCGGATTTCAATAAAATCCTGCCAGAAGATATCAAGATAGAAGAGATGGGGGACCGTCCACTGGGGCCATTCCGAAACGAAACCAAGAGGACAGGCCAAATGGACAGGAGGATTTGAACTAAGAAGGTCGACATCCTACTGCCAAGATGAAGACCGCAGAGAACAGGGACAGGAAAATTATAAGGGGGGTCGCGAAGAGCTTCATGGACTCTCACAGACAAATTATCATACAAGGGCTAGACAAAATTTTCATAGGCGACCACACAGGTACCACCGAAGAGAACGGGTTGTTATGGTTATTCCCGAGGTATTTTTTTTTTTGTGATGAGGGATGTACCTCATATTATTAAGTTACAGCTAAATGAAGTTTCAAGTTATGGATTGATAGATAAGGGTGCAGCAGTAACAATAGTGCAAGAAGACATATTGGACAGAAATCGCATAAATACTTAAGAATCAGATAGATACCAGCTGATGAGTGTGACTGGACACCCTCTGAAGGCCAAAGGAACGTCCAGGGTCGAAGTAAGCAGTGAAGATGGAAAATGGCGGAAGAATTGGACTGCAATTGTTTGTGGAAAGCATACGCTGGGAAACGTTCACGCAATCCTAGGAAGGGATTTTCTGCAGGCCACGTGGGCAAATATTCGGTATGGAACACACCCAACTGTCAAAATTGAAAGGAACATTTTTAGGCTACTATATTCAGAAGAAATGGAGGCTGATAGGAATGGTCACGACGGGGAAATTGGACAGATTAGGGTGAGCAACAGAGGTTACAGAAGAAAGGACTGCTACAGGGAGAGAAGCCCGCGAGCCAAGGAGACTCACAGTGACGTTGGGAGACAGACATATTATTAGAAGAAGAAGTTATTATACCCGCAAGAACAGAAGTAATAGCGGCGGCCAAACTGTAGAAAGAAATTGAAGGGGAACTAGTGATAAGCGAACCAGTGGACATGGAGTATAGTCATGTCCACGCTGCAACTAGCGTTACGGAAAACGCTAAACGAATCTGGGCACGAGTCGTGAACCTTGCACCCACAGAAGTGAAACTGCATAAGAAGAAAAAACTGGCCACAGCAGTATCATGTGAGAATGAGGAAGAAGAATCGATCAAGACGGATAGAATGATTGGCACCGTCAAACTGGGAGAGGAAGAACGGAAAAACAGCGGATTTGAATTGGATCATTTGGAGGAAGAGACCAAGAAGAACTTGACGACCTTGATTCAAGAATACCAGGATCTATTTTTGGAGGAAGATGTGGTGAGGACCAGTACCACGAAGGTCAAGCATAGCATAACACTTGAGCCAGAAGCACAACCTATTTGCAAGGCCCCTACCACCAACGAGAGGTTTTACGAAAAGAAATCGACAGACTACTGGAGGCGGATGTTATTCGGCCATCATACAGCCCATGGTCAGCACCCGTACTGCTAGTCGCCAAGAGATTACCAAATGGAGGTGAGAAGGTGAGGATGTGTATAGACTACCGGGTACTCAACAGCGTGACGAAGAATGAGTATTACCCCCTACCAAATATTTCTGACCTAATACAGGGTTATAGCTCAGGGAAAGAAGCGCTATTTTCAGTAATGGATGTTGCAGAAGCCTATCACCAGATAGACATGGGGGAAAAAGACGTTCCAAGGGCACTACGAATACCTGAAAATGCCTTTTGGATTAGTGAATGCGCCGTCAACTTTCCAAAGATTTATGAATATCACTTTGTCAGGGCTCGCGGGAGACATATGTATGGTCTTCCTGGACGACATCATCATTTTTAACTCGACCGGCGTGGAAGACCACATTGATAGTCTACGAAAAGTTTTTGAACGATTGAGGGAAGTTAACGTGATACTGAAACCAAGCAAATGTAATTTTTTGCTAAAGAAAGTGAAATACTTAGGTCATATGATTACACAAGATGGGTTACTCCCAGACCCCGAGAAAATAGAGACTATATACCAATTCCCGTTACCGAAGAATGTAAGAGGAGTAAGGTCATTTCTAGGACTGGAGGTTCATACCAAATTCTGCTGATCTGATTGCCCCACTAGCAAATTTGACGAATAAAGAGGTGAAATTCGAGTTGACACCTGCGGTGCTGGAAGCCATCCAGACCCTGCAGGATATGTTAACCTCAGACATGGTTCTGATATTTCCAGATTTTACTCAGCCATTTTTGGTGGCAGCGGACGCATCTGGATCGCCAGTCGGACTTTCAAGAAAGCTGAACAAAATTATGCCACTACAGAGAAGGAATTGTTAGGGGTGGTTTTCGGAATTCAGACTTTCCGATGTCACCTGTATGGAAAGAAGTTCAGGGTCATATCCGACCACAGACCATTGAAGTGGTTGCTAACCTTAAAGGATCCAGGGTCAAAACTCCTGAGATGGGCTTAACCTTAGCCGAATATGACTTTTCGGTAAACCATAGGAAGGGAAGACTTCATGGAAATGCCGACGCGCTAAGCAGAATGTGCAATAAGGACGACCATTTCATCGACTTGGAATACGAAGAGTTCGAGGATTATCGGAAGAGCCACCAGGTACCAAAAGCGAAAAATCTCCTCACACGCCAGGGAGATTTATTTTCTGCACTGGAAGAGTGGGCGCTGGCTCACTGCGTATCACAAGACTTTGCTATGGGAAAGGAAATTGCCCAGAAATTTAAATCTATTTACGGCTCCGTAGAGACTCTGAAACTACAACAGAAGGGTGTGGGGCAAGCCGCCGAGCCAAACCTACCAGAACGGAATATTTATTATTTGATAACTAAAAATTTTATTACGAAACATAGAGCTCTTTGGAACGTCTTGAAAGATCTTGTTGTGAACGAAATAAGGATACCAGTCTAGCCATTCCCAGGATAGGATGTGGTCTAGATGGACTATCATGGGATCGAGTATCCGAAATTTTGAAATTTGTATTTCACAAATCTGTGATCAAAATTTATGTATATAAAAACACCCAGAAAGTTTGCGTAGTTAAAGTCGTCGAAGAACCTGAGACCGGCATGATACCCGAATGGGACAGAGAAGAGTTACGAGTGGCCCAAGAAAATGACATCTTCTGCCAAGAAATTGTTAAGTTGGTGAATGGAAATTGGGAAAATGAAGAGAGCTACTACAGGTCCAAAGATTGAATTCTGTATCGTACAGAAGATGACGGGGATAAATTAGTTCTTCCAAAGAAATTTATATCCAGGGTTTTGGAAGATTTCCACAATGCCCCGATGGCTGGAAATATAGGACAGCAAAAGACCTTGTCCAGCCTAAAACGAAGATTCTTTTGGCCAAATATGCGCAGTGAAGTAATTCACTACTGCGCTAGTTGCGAATCATGTACCCGCAGGAAAATATCCCGTCACATGAAGAAAGCCCCTCTCCAGAGGTTCACTCTAACAACCGAACCTTGGGAATTGACCTCCATGGATATCGTGGGACCATTGGTGACGTCCATGAATGGAAATCGATATCTATCAACGTTCCAAGATTACTTCACCAAGTTCGTGGAAGCAATTCCGCTACCAGACCTGAAGGCAGACACAGTAGCACGAGCATTCGTGGAACAGGTCATTGTGCGACATGGAACACCGAAGAGGCTATTAACAGACAGAGGAGCAAACTTCACTTCCTGCATTTTCAAGAAAACATGCAAGGCCCTGGAGATCGAAAAAATACAGACAGCAAGCTACGCTCCAACCTCGAACGGGCAAATACAGAGGATGCACAGGGTGCTCAAGGATATGCTGTCCCACTACATTAACGAGAGCCAACGAGACTGGGATAACTGGATCCCGTTCGTACTTATGGCCTATAGGGGGAGCACCCATAATTCCACAGGATACAGCCCCTATTTCTTGCTCCACGGGAGAGACCAGGTACTTCCCGTAGATGGATTCATAAGATCAGGGAGAGTAAGATATGGCTACGATGACAACTACGTAACAGAATTCGTGGAACGGTTGAGGAGAGTATACACTGATGTGTACCAAAACACCGAAAGAGAAAAGGCGAAGAGAATGAAGAAGTTCAACCAGAATGCCGGAGAGCATGGGTTCGCTGTAGGGGACCAAGTACATTTAAAGGACATGGCAGTTAAGAAGGGCTTATCAAGGAAATTGGTTAAAAGCTGGATTGGGCCATACCGGGTCACGGAAATAAAGGGGCCCGTGACCTGTACAATTAGGAAATGCGTCGGACGGGAGGAACAGACGGTCCACGTGAATAGGCTGAAGCCTCATATTGCAAGGTCCAAGTAGGGCCGTAAATTAGTGGAAGAGACTCGAAGACACATGAAGAAATCCGAAGAATCGTCCAATGAAAGCGAATCCGAAGAAGGGGTAGAAAAACATAAGCAGTTCCACCCAGGGATGATACCGCCCTACATCGAGATACCTGTGCTAGGAAGTGACAGTGAAGAGAGCCAAGAAACAGAAAACGAGGAACAGTCAGCCAGCGAAGGAGAAGGGTTGCTGGAAGAACCAGCAGGGCAACTGCGGCGATCGACCCGCGTAAGAAGAGCTCCAGAACGCTGGGGATATTAGAGGAACGTGAGAGGAGAAAACCAGAGGGGTGATAGTATCAAGTCGAACTCCGAGTCCAAGATCCATCCAAAGAAGTTCGACAAAGGGAAATCTACTCCGACATAGAGTTTTATTTTTTCTTTGAGGCGAAGCCGCATGGTGAAATATGAAAACGAAATATTTTCTTTAGCGGAGGAAACCTACTCCGGCATGGAGTTTATCTTATTTTGGTTTTGATTGAATCGCAGCAGACATTTGTGCGCACCGGGGGGGTAAAAGTCCCACGAAGTATGGCACAACAGTGAGGTTAAGGGAAGGAGTTACCCTAAGGTTTGGGGTCCCGTTATTCTTGAAGCAGCCAGAACCAGAGCTGACGCATGGAGCCCCGTTACTCATGACTCAGAGAAAACTCCTAACATCACCTGATTTAGCAGGATGCTAAATATAAATTCCCCACACTTTTCTTCTCTTTTATTCTCTTATTTTTTCTCATCTTTTCTGTTATTTCTTTGTTTTTCCAAGCAGCACTTTAGGAATTGTGGATACACCTCCAAGTTGTGTTGAGATATTTGGTTATGTGTTGGATTAAAATAGTTGCGCCCATCTGTGTATAGGTGACCTATAGGCTGGTTCCGCTCCTCCAAATTGATTGAAGTCATACGAGTCTGCACGACTGCCTATGAGGCGTGCCTGTATGTGGAGACTGCTCCCTTTTTCTGAGGAATGAGCCTAGACGTTGCGAACGTCACGAATATGAGCATACTGGTATGTGGTGATTACTCCCTCATCTGAGCAAAATGTTTACGGGAATGCATATAGAATCCGACTCAGTTATGGTTCAAGATGACCCTAATTTTTATTGGCCCTTGAGCCATATATTTTAAGGCCGGGCGTGGAGCTTAAAGTCCGTAGGATACGGACCTGTACACGAGTACTAAGTATACGTTGTGAACGTAAGAAGCCGAGTTTTGGTATGAGTCAGGAGTGTTTTGTACCCTGAGGATTTGGGGTATTGCACTAATTTGATTTTGTTCAATAGTTATCCATTTATATACATGAATACTAATTGTTTTGTTACAGGTACGGTGTCTGCAACAGCGGATCAAAGACTTTTTTTTGTTAACTAACGTAGTTTAAATGTCCCACTTCATGGTGGACAAATTGTGTTTGTCATAAAAAATTATGTTTATCGGATTTTAGTGAACTAAATAACTGGAACCATAGCTTAAGTAAATACAGGGTTGTCTCCTATAGTTGTCGTGTCTTAATTATCTGAATATTTTATTCAATTGATTTGTTGTTGTTTTGATATTAAGGGAAACTGTTTTGTCATTTATTTTTCTCATGGACAAAGTTGATTAAATCTCCTCAACACTGTCCCAAAAACTCAGTTTCCTGCTATGACTAGTTTCATAGTTATTAATTGAGAAATTTATTACCATTTGCACGAAGAGTTGAAGGAACTAGTTCAAGCGTACATTTTACTAGTGGCCAAGATTTTTGACAAAGAGTCACTATTTGTGAAGAATCTTGTCCACTAGTAGAATGTACGCGTGAACAAGTTCCTTTAACTCGTCAGGCAAATGGTAATAAGTTTCTCAATTAATAACTATAAAACTAGTAATAGTAAGAAACTTAATTTTTGGGACAATGTTGAGGAGATAATGATGAATATACCAAATAATAATAAACGAATTTCAAGGAGTTAATCGTGAATTACAGAGTGATTTCTGAAACGTTGATATTTTGTCATTTTTATTATCGAAAATTTTCATAATCACCCTATTCTCTTATTTTTTCTCATCTTTTCTGTTATTTCTTTGTTTTTCCAAGCAGCACTTTAGGAATTGTGGATACACCTCCAAGTTGTGTTGAGATATTTGGTTATGTGTTGGATTAAAATAGTTGCGCCCATCTGTGTATAGGTGACCTATAGGCTGGTTCCGCTCCTCCAAATTGATTGAAGTCATACGAGTCTGCACGACTGCCTATGAGGCGTGCCTGTATGTGGAGACTGCTCCCTTTTTCTGAGGAATGAGCCTAGACGTTGCGAACGTCACGAATATGAGCATACTGGTATGTGGTGATTACTCCCTCATCTGAGCAAAATGTTTACGGGAATGCATATAGAATCCGACTCAGTTATGGTTCAAGATGACCCTAATTTTTATTGGCCCTTGAGCCATATATTTTAAGGCCGGGCGTGGAGCTTAAAGTCCGTAGGATACGGACCTGTAAACGAGTACTAAGTATACGTTGTGAACGTAAGAAGCCGAGTTTTGGTATGAGTCAGGAGTGTTTTGTACCCTGAGGATTTGGGGTATTGCACTAATTTGATTTTGTTCAATAGTTATCCATTTATATACATGAATACTAATTGTTTTGTTACAGGTACGGTGTCTGCAACAGCGGATCAAAGACTTTTTTTTGTTAACTAACGTAGTTTAAATGTCCCACTTCATGGTGGACAAATTGTGTTTGTCATAAAAAATTATGTTTATCGGATTTTAGTGAACTAAATAACTGGAACCATAGCTTGCTTAAGTAAATACAGGGTTGTCTCCTATAGTTGTCGTGTCTTAATTATCTGAATATTTTATTCAATTGATTTGTTGTTGTTTTGATATTAAGGGAAACTGTTTTGTCATTTATTTTTCTCATGGACAAAGTTGATTAAATCTCCTCAACACTGTCCCAAAAACTCAGTTTCCTGCTATGACTAGTTTCATAGTTATTAATTGAGAAATTTATTACCATTTGCACGACGAGTTGAAGGAACTAGTTCAAGCGTACATTTTACTAGTGGCCAAGATTTTTGACAAAGAGTCACTATTTGTGAAGAATCTTGTCCACTAGTAGAATGTACGCGTGAACAAGTTCCTTTAACTCGTCAGGCAAATGGTAATAAGTTTCTCAATTAATAACTATAAAACTAGTAATAGTAAGAAACTGAATTTTTGGGACAATGTTGAGGAGATAATGATGAATATACCAAATAATAATAAACGAATTTCAAGAAGTTAATCGTGAATTACAGAGTGATTTCTGAAACGTTGATATTTTGTCATTTTTATTATCGAAAATTTTCATAATCACCCTATATATCCTAACGGAATCATGTTTATACGGTATCAGCTATCTTCGGAGGATGATAATTCACATGAATATACAGGATATGTACGAAAAACCCGGCAAATTATTTCACCAATTTTTCAAATCACCCTGTACGAAATGTAAGAATTGTGATTAATGATACAATGAAAATATTATATTGCGTGCCAAAGTAATTTTATCAATATTTCAATATTACATTGAATTTTCAGACATTACTAAAATGTTTCTATTTTTCACTCTGTAAATAATGATATAATCTGCACCATCTGAATGATATTTAGTAATATGAAAGTACGTTGATGATAAGAACGAAAAAAAAGTAGTTGACGCTTTCAAATCCCGAGAAAATTATTAAATAAAAATTACTGATTTTTAACTTGTATTTCAAAATCTATCCATCAACAAACTTTGCGATTCTGCACGTTCAATCAGCACATCGATAACTACAATACACCAAAAATTCAGACAATTTCACCAAGAACCATTTTACCTATAAAAAGTGCGGGGTCCGAAGCAAGCACCAGTAGAATAATCCGCTGGGTACTGATGATTTCTTATGTCTACGTCATTGGTACATGTTGGGAAAGGGGGCTCTTCTGTCCTACCATCCATTTTGTAGGACGAAAGTAAGCTACTCAGGAAGATTCAGCCTATTATTGATCAATTTTGAAAATAGACGTGGGATCCTGGTCTATATGACATGAGTTAGAACGTCACGCTGAGAGATATTAATTAGGGAATAGGAGATATGTTACTCCTAGCAACAACTATTTCGTTTTTTTGGCCTATTTCAATTGTATAGGACGGGTCACATATTTCCCTTCATTGATGATGATCAAGGAAATTAACAAAACATCAGTATCAATATTAGAACGGATCCGTTTAAAAAAATTATATCATTTGTTATCATTATAGAATTAAGATCAAACAAACAAAATAATGGCAATGTATTCTCATATCTAAGCTCATCAAACAAGCTAATTCATTTGAATATTGTACGAAGGGAGCAGAATCTCTACATTTAAATAATTATGATTAAGGAAAAAACCACATACCTAATTACACGGTTGTGATCCTCATGGAAATAAAGATGTCAGCACAATTCGAATTCGACCAATGATATCAAAGGTTTTATGAGATATACGGAAATAACTAGAAACAGCGTTTTTTTCTCTCCTCAATAAGTAGTAAAAGCGTGATTTTCTTAAATATAGACAAAACGGTGACTTTTCGACAGAAAAGGGAATCTTCACTGGAATGTAAATAACATACACGAGAACTCTCATAAAGATTTTTTGTATCGATTGCCAAAGCACTACAGAATCTACAACTTTTAGTGTGTGTTTAGGGACTGCACTCTTTATATGCGAACAGTACTCCAGAACTCACGTAAATGATGCCAAACCAGCGAAGTGGTCGTGGTGTTAGAGCGTCTACCCAGGCGGTCCGGGTTCGATCCCCGGTCGCCTATCACTGAGCTAAAGTGGTTCGGATTCCACTTTTTCACTGCACGCATTAGTACATTTAGCATCAATTTATGCCGTTAAGTTTTCGCAAAAAAATATTTTGAAAATTTTAGTTGTTTCGAATGAAAAATTATAGAATAAATTTATATTCATTGCAATTTAATATAATTTTTTCGATCACTTTTTCTCGTGTATCAATAATATATCACCATTTGAGATCAGTAATCCCGTAATGATATGAAATAATTATATTTATTTCAGTTTTATACTTATTTTAGTTTTTATTATGTTAATTTTGATTTTTTATTGTCTTGTATATTCTTGCTGTGAGTACTTTCACAAAAAATATAAGCTAACAATGTTGATTATACAGGGTGTCCCAAAACTCAAAGTCATAATTGGCAGGGCTGATGGGCGAGCTCATAACTGACCAGAATATCCCAATAAGACCTGAGTAAAATATTGATAGTTTTGGAGATATTGGCAGTTTTATGAATTTCGTGAAAATCGAAACCTTTCGAGAGCCACAGGTACAAAACTTCATAGTTGAAGATTCTAATTTTTGTTATGCAACCTTCACCAACCCTTCTTTTTATTGAAATCCAAAATAAGAATATTGGTGCAACACCTATGGAGAAAAAAAAACATATTTGCCTGATTCACCAGTTAATTTATTTTATTAGCCTACTTAGACTCTTCATACTGTAAACAAAATGACCACGTGATCCTGGAAAATTGTTTTAAGAAATTGCACATTTGGTATTGTTTCTGACATGATACAACATTCACCATCTATTATTCGAAGAAAAAAGATATTCTTAGTTCACTGCAATAGGAGCTCATTGTGAAATTATTTCAATAATTAGGAATTCGAATGAAAACACTTGGTAAATTGAAGTGACAGGTATTTATTGACAACTAAACAAAAGAAAAAGAAATATTGAAGAATGTGTACAAACTGCCGGCCACCAAGTCGAATGCAAGCTTGTTATTTTTTAAAAAACGATATTTTTAATAATTTATGGATCGGCATCTGGAACGGTACAATAATTGGCCCTTTTGAATTACCTGACATTCTGAACGGGTTCATTTATCGCGATTTTTTAGAAAACGAACTGCCTACTTTTTTGGAAGATGTATCTTTGACCATATGCAGAGCCATGTGGTTCCAAAATGATGGCGGTCCAACACATGACGCACGATCAGTAAAGAATTATTTGAATCAAATTTACCAAGAGATGGATAGTCCATCTTGGTCCCATTCTGTGGCCTTCCCGATATCCAGATTCAAACCCGCTATATGCACACCCAGTAAATGATGAACATGATTTGATACGTCGTAATAATGAAGTACCTATCCTAACAAGTGCCGAAGGAAGTACACGACGAATGAAAAGAACGTTTTCAAAAAGATGACACGCTTTCGACGTGGTGGCAGGCAATTTGTACACATTCTTCAATTTTTCTTTGTCTTCTGTTTAGTTGTCAATGAATACCTGTCACTTCAATTTACCAGGTGTTTTCATTCGAATTCCTCATTATTGGAATAATTTTCAATAATTTTACAATGAGCTATTACAATAAACTAAGAATATAATTTTTTCCAAGTGGAAGATAGTGAATGTTGTATCATGTCAAAAACTACAATAAATAAGCAATTTTTTGAAATAACTTGCCAGGTTCACGTGTTCACAGTATGAAGAGGCTAAGTGAACTAATGAAATAAATCAACTCGTGAATCGGGCAAATATATATTGGCAGGGGCGTTGACCTGCAGAAACAAAACACCTTCGGATAGCTTTTCGCCTCTTTTCTCTTTAATTTTTTCCCGTTGTGTGGTCAGTAATGTCGAATAATCTCCAGTTATTGTTTTACCCTTATCCAAAAAATCAATTATAATTACTCCATGACAATACCAAAAAACTTGAGCAAGAACTTTTCTAGCAGATTTCTGGACACGAAACTTCTTAGGACTTGGAGAACCGGAGTGTCGCCATTCCATCGATTGTTGCTTTGTTTCTGGATCGTAGAAATGTACCCAAGTCTCATCCATAGTAACAATTCGGTTTAAGAAGTCTACATCGTTTTCAAATCGAGCACAGATTTTGGTCAACATTGCACGCTTTTGGTCAACATTCAAACATTTGGGGATCCATTTTGCAGCAATTTTTCTCATATCCAAATTGACGTGAACTATATGACGAACGCATTCGTATGAAATATTCATTGCTTCAGATATCCGCTTTAGTCCAATTCGACGATCTGTTAAAATCATGTCATGAACTGCATCGATATTTTCGGGGACTGACACAGAAATTGGCCTTCCCGATCAGTCATCATCTTCAATAGAAAATTTAACTCTTTTGAAGCTTGCAGTCCAATTTTTCAAGGTCGCATACGAAGGACATTGATCACCAAGGGTATCAAGCATATCTTCGTAAATCTGCTTACCTCTTAACCCTGACGGCTCGATACTGCAATTTTTCGATTTTCACAATTTCGGTGGACATATTTTTTCTTTTAATTCATTGCGTAACTCTGGTTTACTTTTTTGACGTCAAACTTTACAATGACACTTTTTTATTGTTCGATGCTATGGTAACGCATTATTTTGTTTATGCAGGGAACCGGTCTAGGATAACTAGATATAAGTACATCATCGTATTTATAATAGAGAAAGTTACTTATGATATCTACAGTCACTAGAAACTTTCTGAAATATTTTGTCTTGTCTTCACGGTACCAACTTTGAGTGGATTCGTTTTGATTTCGGGAGATCCATAAATCCTTTCTGATGAAGTGAGACCACAAAACAGCTGTCAGAGGTTAGAACTCTCGAAATCACATCAAAAAATACTTTATTTTCACGTATATAATAGTATATTAAGTATGCAAAACAGATGTTCACTTACCAAAGCTTCATCACATGAAAATGATTGCAATAAATATAACTTTATCTGTTCGTTTTCCATTCGAAACAACTTACATTATTAAAAAAATATTAAAATATTTTTTTTGCGAAAAGTTATCCGCATATATTGAGGCAAAATGTAGTAATGCGCGCAGTAAGCTTTCTCACTTCTATCGACCGCTGACTATCACAAAGAAGTCTGACTGTTTTTTTATCAACTTTATAGTTATTATTATTTTGAAAAATTGCAACCTTCAGAAATCACTTTGGATTAGGAATTTTTTTGACAGTTTTGGAGTAGCGCTGTCGCTATGTGTCTCCATATTACGCTGTCTGTCCATCAGATTCCTGTTTGATATTATATTTTCTCGTTTTCCACAAATTTTTAGCTTTGTCAAAACAGTTTAGAGATGCTAATCACAAAAACACCTTTGCACGCGTCTCAACCCCAGGTGTCCCGTAACTATAAGTGCTGACTGTACACTAGCATTTTATCACTAAAATAAAACCCATTTTGAAAATATTAGCCTTAAGAAAACCCTTTCATGTTTTCGATGCCAACACTCCGACCAGTAGGTATAGGTCAAACTGATCAAAAGTTTACAGAGGAAAGTGGTGCTGAAAAAACCGTACTGGTATAATTGAATACCACTAAACATTGAATTTTGTTCCACAATCAAACGCGTATGAATTACCTTTAGGCTTTTATAATGGCAACGAAGCTGTCAGAGTGACAAGGTGGCTCGCGACATATTCAAGTGGAGACGGGAGTGGGTCATAACAAAATGAATTGTGATGAGATGTACGAATGTGGGCGCCAGCTATATGAATGCAAGCTCACCCTATAGATTATTTATACTGTTTCCCATATAACACGAATAGTATTAAAAATTAAAGTTTCCACAATCTAAATGATAAACAGCTTACTGTTTGAAGAAGTATAATTATTTAAATCAAAATGATAGTAAAATGACTGTTACGGGTACGTTCTCACACAAAAGTAACTAGCTATATAAATACCTGAAAATTATTAAAATCGACCTAACAATTGGTCTACAAATACAGTTCAATGACCAAATATGTTTCAAACATTAACAAACCTCTTAGGTGAGATTATACAGGCACTAGTGAATAGAAATAGGTTGAATGTATCCAATATTACACACAAAATACATCTACAGCTTTAGAGTACGAGAATGGAATATCTTTCAAACAATCCGCAATAGTATGGTGCACCTTATCTTGTAGCGTTCACACATTAGCATTAGGTTGAAAACTATGCTATGAAAAGGATATCAGTAACGGTAGGATGCTTAGTGCTATACCTGGTACTTGGAGTGCAAAGTCAGGTCAACTAGAATGGTACAACCAAGCTGATCTTAGCTGCAATGGTGCTTTTTTGAGAGTCGCTGCTACAAGTGAAGGAAACCAGGTTGTGCTTAGCTGAAATGCTGCTTCTTCGACAGTTTACGATACCAGTACCTGAATATACTACTCAATAGCTATAGTAGGTGGAAGATTGTCACCAGAAATAAGACACACCATACATCAACAAAGTCATAAAACTCCCTACAGAAAAGAAAGAAATACAGTAGTGGCGACAGAACTATAGTGCTCTATAAATAAACCCTGAAATGCAGTAATAACTTGACATTTCATTCAACAACTTGGATGACATAATAAATACCTCTGTCCAGAATACGCCTAGGTGCTCCCACAGTGGAAGATGCATTTGGTATGCTCTTTCAGATTTCAAAATATCCTGGTCATAGGGTTAACAGCGGCACAAGTGCGCACACACAAAACGTGGAATGAAAAGTGTTAACAGAGTTCAAAAAATAAACAACTAAATCACGAATGACAATTATTAACCTCGGGATAACTTGATGGGGACGTCTACACAAAATACTGTACCATAGGTGAAAGTTTCGTGTTCAATTGAGAAATAGTGGGATGGATTACTGGTGAATACGAGGATGTATTGATATCTAGTTAGCCTAGACCAGTTCCCTGCATAAACAAAATATTGCGTTACCTTAGCAACGAACAATAGGTTATCAGAAGTGTCAGTGTAAAGTTTGACGTCAAAAAAGTAAACCAGAGTTACGCAATAAATTAATAGAAAAAATACTATGGAGCCATCATCAAGTACCTGTATTCAATAGGGTTAAGACGAACGCAGATTTACAAAGATATGCTTAATAACCTTGGTGATTAATGTCCTTCGTATGCGACCGTGAAAAATTGGACTGCAAGCATCAATAGAGGTAAATTTTCCATTGAAAATGATGACCGATCGGGAAGGCCAGTTCCTGTGTCAGTCCCCGAAAATATCGATGCAGTTCATGACACGATTTTAAGAGTCCGTAGAATTGGGCTGAAACGGATATCTGAAGCACTGAATATTTCATACGAACGCGTTCATCATATAGTTCACGTCAATTTGGACATGAGAAAAATTGCTGCAAAATGGATCCCCAAATGTTTGAATGTTGACCAAAAGCGTGCAAGGGTAGTAGCATCGCGTTCGATCTATGCTAAATTTGAAAACGATGTAGACTTTTTAAATCGAATTGTTACAATGGATGACACTTGGGTACATTTCTACGATCCAGAAACAAAGCAACAATCGATGGAATGGCGACACTCCGGTTCTCCAAGACCTAAGAAGTTTTGTGTCCAAAAATCTGCTGAAAAAGTCCTTGCTTTAGTTTTTTTGGGATTGCCATGGAGTAATCATGATTGATTTTTTGGATAAGGGTAGAACAATAACTGGAACTGGAAACAGCTTACTGTTTGAAGAAGTATAATTATTTAAATCAAAATGATAGTAAAATGACTGTTACGGGTACGTTCTCACACAAAAGTAACTAGCTATATAAATACCTGTGAATTATTAAAATCGACCTAACAATTGGTCTACAAATACAGTTCAATTACCAATTATGTTTCAAACATTAACAAACCTCTTAGGTGAGATTATACAGGCACTAGTAAATAGAAATAGGTTGAATGTATCCAATATTACACACAAAATACATCTACAGCTTTAGAGTACGAGAATGGAATATCTTTCAAACAATCCGCAATAGTTCACACATTAGCATTAGCATTAGGTTAAAAACTATGCTATGAAAAGGATATCAGTAACGGTCGGATGCTTAGTGCTATACCTGGTACTTGGAGTGCAACGTCAGGTCAACTAGAATGGTACAACCAAGCTGATCTTAGCTGCAATAGTGCTTTTTTGAGAGTCGCTGCTACAAGTGAAGGAAACCAGGTTGAGCTTAGCTGAAATGCTGCTTCTTCGACAGTTTACGCTACCAGTACCTGAATATCCCACTCAATAGCTATAGTAGGTAGACATTACTGACCACTCTTCGAGAAAAAATTGAGGAGAAAAGACGCGGAAAGCTATCCAAAGGTGTTTCGTTTTTGCAGGAGAACGCCCCTGCACACAAATCTCATGTTGCCATGCAAAGAGTTCGTGATTTAGGGTTTGAATTACTAGAACACCCCCCTTATTCACCAGATTTGGCTTCGTCCGACTGTCATCTCTTTCCTCAACTGAAAAAAAAGGTTAAAAGGTCGTACGTACATTTTCTTCTAACGAGGAGGTAATAAAAGCTGTGGAAGTCTGGTTTACAGAGCAAGAAGAAACACTTTTTTTGAAAGGTCTTGAGACGTTGCAGGTTCGCTGTAATGAATGTATCCAATTAAGAGGAGAATATGTTGGGTAATAAAATATTTTCACATTGAAATTTTGTGTGGTTCTATAGTTGGCTAAGAATTTTTCAATATATCCTCGTACACTTTCGAAGAAGCAATATTTTGATAGCAATATAGGTATTGTTTTAATATATTAAATAAAATAATAAATATACTTTATTGTCCAAAGAGTTAATCTTGTTGACAAAGTGAGATAAGTCTAAATCTAAATAAATGTATAAAGAACACGAAAAACATGAAGTCATTAATAAACAGAGCACAAACACATATAAAAATTATAAAAATCACATTTATATATCAAAATCCATCTTAATCAATCCATCAAAATTTGTGTCTAGAATTTATTTTTAAAAGACGTCTTCATAAAACTATAATAGGTTCTATCACTTAAAAGGTCTCTCTCTCTAATAAGAGTTGAAGAAGGTATAGAGAGTTTGAGATCAGCGGTCTGTCGGGTGGCATAGTTAGATGAAACCGAAGAATATTTTGTTTTATGATTATTTATCCAGCAAACCGGTTCCATGATAAAAATGGTATGCACTGTTAGAATTTCATTTTCCAGAAATAGGGGCCTGAAAGAGTCCGTCGTTTAACCTTGTAAACATATCTTATTACTCTTTTTTGAAGAACAAAAACCGACTGTAAATTTGTTCTTGCACAGACTCCCCAAAATGGGATTCCATATCGTAAGTGCGATTCTATCAACGAGAAATAGACAGTTTTTGCTGCAGAGGATCCATGTTCAGCTGAGGTTATTCTTACTGCGTAACACTCTGAAGCAAGCCTTTTATTGAGCGAAGTAATGTGGTCATCAAACTTGAGATTGTTATCTATAGATAACCCTAGAAATTTAGTGTTAGTTTTGTTTTCTATTACGCAACTGTTTGGGGCTAATAGTATGTCGTCGACACTGCATCGGAAGGATATTATGTTGGTTTTTGAGATGTTGAACGATGACAGATTTTAGTCACACCAATCTTTGAGTTTTTTAACATCTGAACTGATGATTTTATAAAGATCTTCTGTACTTTTTTCATGCCATAATATAGTTGTGTCGTCTGCAAATAAGGTAAATTTTCCTACGATATCTATAGTTGCCAAATCATTTATGTAAAGCAGAAAAAGTGTTGGTCCCAGTCTTGATCCCTGTGGAACACCTTCCCAGAAGGTGTTGTGGTTTTCACAATCTGACTCCTACTTGTTAAGTATGATTTGAACCATTTGTGAGCCACACCATTGACTCCATAGTGAATCAGCTTTCGGAGCAGTATTTCGTAATTTACATAATACTTTGGATAAATCACAAAATACTGCTGCTGTCACTTCTCGGCTATTAATGTTGTGATAAACATGGTTTAAAAATGAAAATATTGCATCATGGGTACTCTTTTTTGACTGGAATCCAAACTGATCACAACTAATTATATTGTTTTATGACAAGAAGTCAGATAAACGATTTTTTACTATTTTTTCTATAATTTTGGCTAACGAATGGATGAGGGCTATAGGGCGAAAGTTCGATGGATCTTCTAGATCACCCCCTTTGTGAAGTGGAATTATAACCGATGTTTTAAGGAAGGACGGAAATGAGACAGTGTCGAAAGATTGATTTATTACTGCTACCAAAGTATTCAGAGCAATATCAGGGAGATTTTCAAATATTGTCATAAACATTTCATCAATTCCGGATGCCTCTTTATTTTTTATGAAACAAATTACCTTCTTCATTTCGCTGACACTTGTAGGATACAAAATAAGTTTCTCGCGTGAACCAGGGTTCTCCATATATGTAAGTGGATCATGTGGAGATGAAGTGTTCGATGTTAGCTTTTCAGCTATTGAGCAATAGTATATTCTCAGTTCATCCGCGGGTACTAGGGGATCGACTCGCTTTTTATGTTGCTTTCCTCTGAAGTCGTTTATCATGGACCAAGTTTCTTTTGATTTATTATTTGAAAAAACAATTCTTTCATGATAAAAACTACTTTTCGCATAAATTAGCTGCTTTCTATAAAGCATTCTGTATCGTCTAACATATGTGTGATATGAATCATCATTAGTGTATTTCTTCATGTAGTTCAGTGAGCGTAAATTTTTGAATGAGATTTTTATGCCTTTAGTTAACCATTGCTTTTTCTTTTTATCTTAGACCTTTTGGTAGGAGAAGGATTCATTGGAGATGGAGATGAGACTGTAGTAGAACTCAGCAAAAAGATTATTTTATCCAGGATAATTTCCCAGTTAGTCTGGAGGCAGTTTTGGTAGAACCTATCATAGTTTGCTGTGCTATATGATCTTCCATATTTGAAACGATTAAACTTGTTAGTATGAACAATGCTGACAGAGAACTGAATAGATTTGTGATCAGAAAAACCTGGTGAAGCTACCGAACATGAAATAAATGTAAAATCTAGGTTGCTACATACATAATCAATTGTAGAGTTGCAATGCTGTGTAATGCGAGTTGGGGAGTCAACATGCATATTCAGGTCAAATGATCTTAATAAATTGATCAGTGATTGTGTATAATTAGATTCTATATCTGCAAAATTTATGTTTAGGTCACCTGTAAGTATGATAGTTGACTTCAGAGGAATCCCATTCAACAATGATTCTAACTTAGAGAGAAACAAATTCTTATCTGATGATGGTTATCGGTATATACATAAAATGAAAGTATTCAGTTTCTTAGAATGCTCTATGGAGAATTCAAATATTTTTTCTTCTAGGTAGTAGTTCAGTTTTTTGTAATTTTCGCAACTAATTTCGTTACTAACAGAATTTTTCACCAATATCATAGTCCCGCCATTAGATGACATTGTTCTGCTGAATTTTGATAAAATTGAATAATGAGGGATATAAACTAATTCATCACATCTTAACCAGTGTTCATTCAATAGTACCAGACTTGGTATATTCAATTCTTCCAAATATATATGAAGATCATCTGCTTTATTTCTCAGGGATTGAATGTTCAATAGTACCATTGTGAGGAAGTGATTATTATTTTTGTTTTAAGTGATTTTGGAAGTGCCTGGACGAACTGTGTTTCTTGAAAAGCTTGAACTAATTGAGTTTTCAGTTGAAGAGAAATGGTTATTCTCAGTCGGATATAAAATGCCATTTGAGCTCAGCGGTGCAGCAGTTACGTCTGTTGGACAGTCATTGGGAACCTTGATAAAAAAAAATTTGTTATGCTCATATATTTCTAATTCAGGCTGTTTGGCTGTTCTTTTCTCAAGTGCATTCTCGATCTCTTCTTTCAGGTTTTTTGGTGTTGCATCTCGAACTTGTTTTTCTTTTGTCGATGGATCGCCGTTTTCTAGTACACTCATGTCGTGGAGATTTGGATATAGGCCGTAATATACAGAAAATATTTCTTCAATCATGTCTACAGATTTGAAATTTATTACCAACAAAGTTCTCTTGGATGTGTTTAATCATTTTGCTGAGGTACCACTTACCAATGTTCTCAATGTAGTATCCACTCCTGCTGTAATTCGATCTCCTGAGGGCTGTGTTGCATTCTAAAACGTGTGCTTTTGATATATTTCTGAAGTGCATTTCTTTGAAGAATGACAGGTTGTCTCTGTATATTCTGCACCATACAAATATGGCTATGTCATTACAATTGGGTGTGTGTGCTTCATTTCAACAATGAATTCGTCTATAAGGTTTATGTGGGGTTAACTTGTCCATATAATTATAATGTCCCGTTTGTCAAGTTCTTTCGAAAGACTTATTGCAGTTTAAACAATTTCAGTATTCAGTGAGTTAGGCTTTATGATAGCGATTGTTTCAAAGTTTATGGATTGTTGTTACAACATGCTTGATATATTTCTGCCATAAGAGCTCGCCACAAATACTATTTTACGAGTTGTTTCGTAGATAGCATTTTTTCTTCATTTTGATTGCAGGTTCTTTGAGATTGCTTCTCAGCAGGAACTGGGCATTTAATGGATTCGCTTTACTCTGTTTGGGAATAGGTGTTCCTGCTGTCTAGTGTGGTTTGGATACTAATCTCTTTTATAGTTTTACAGACTGTTTTTTGAGTGCTTCTTGTGCAACGTGGCTTATTTTAGAATGTTTCTATTACTTTTTAAAGTTCCATTATTTGCGATTCTGCCTCTAGTATAGTCTGTTTTTGAGCCGCTAGTAACTCACACATTTCTTCCTCAGATCTTTGGGCTTCTTCCATGAACTTGTCCATATCATTTTTCAACTATTATGATATAATATGACGTTATATAGGATGTTAGAATTGAAAGAATAACTCTTGTTAAAATTCTAATATTCTTCAGACGATTTTTTGTGAGACGTTTTGGTGGTCGTCATATCACTAGTAGACAAATGTTGCACACTTATGGAAAACCAATTATATTGAATGTTTATACCTCCCTTCTGGAACGTGGAATGTCCAAGGATCTAGCTGTGCAAGAAAGTTCTTCTTTAACAAAACACCGTATTCCACAGTGTTTGAAATAGTGAGTAACCCTGTTTTGGAAAGAAAGGAATGAAAAGTATCTGGTGGTTCAAGGAAACTAGATGACTGTGATGTAGATATAATTCGAAGTATAATATATGCCTTATATATAGAGCAAATTGTGCCTACATTAGATATTTTAATGCAACGGCTTGAAAATAATGAAACTGGTATCCAGTGTTGCATAGAGACTTTGAGGAAGTCTCTTTCTCGAAACGGATTTGAATTTAGAAAACTCAGTAGTAGCAGAAATATTATAATGGAATCTGTGAGCATTAAGAAATGGAGATTTGAATATTTATTGGCTATAAATGAGTTTAGACAATGTGGTAGAACAATAGTTTATTTGGTTGAAACTTACTTCGTTACACACGATATTCCAAACAAAAGTTGGGTAGACTCACCTGACTTGTGCCAAGCTAATATACCGTCTAATGAAGGAAAATGCATTACGATAATGCACGCAGGAACAAAAAGTGTTTTTATACCAAATGCGTTGTCTTCGTCAGCAAAGAATATATAAGGACTCTTCAGTCGATTATCATGACGATACTAATGCCGAATTATTTGAAGACTGGTTCAAACATAAACTCATACCAAATATTCCACCCAACAGTACTATCGTCATGGATACCACAGTCGAAGACTAGATGGAACACCATGTTCGAATGATACCAAAGCCACTATTCAAGAAATTATCTTGAATAATGTTATGTACTATGAGGAAAAGTACACAAAAAAAATTAAATATTTTTGTGATTCATTGGCTGAAAGCTTGGGACATACGGTGCTCAGACTTCCTCCTTATAACTGTATGTTCAACCCAATTGAACATATATGACATCAGCTTAAGTAAGCAGTTCGAAAAAATAATACTTCTCCAACCTTAAGTTCAACTGTGGTAGCTCTTATTCGAACAGAAACTGCAAACATTCCTGACAGCAGCTGGGCCAAGTGTGTTTTACATATCAAGAAGGTGGAAAAGTCATATATTATGGATATTGAAAAACTTTCCAAAAGAAATTTTATTATCAATTTGGGTGACGACAGTGAACGTGAAATTAATCATCGTGAGTAATTTTGTAAGTGTGTGTATATTGAATTTAATTTTTTAAACAACTCAAAATAATGAACTTTCTGAACTATAGTCGCATTATCGTGATATTTATAAATGTTTTTGTATTATATATCACATATTATATGTACATAAATGATTCTCAATTACAATCAATCGATTTTACTCAACCCAATATCATTATACCTATCTAAAAAACAAAATTCTATGGCTACGCAGGTACAACTCTGCGTAGAAAGGACGGCCAGACCGCCTGCTGATACTGCAAGTGATTGGTGATTTATGACCTTATAGTTCTAGTAGTACTATACAACACATCACAAATGACATGCATGATCTCTGCGAATGCTCGCCAAGACATTTATTTCAACACATATTTCGGTTAGATTCAAATGTATTCTTCGAAAATATCAACTTGTTTCATATCGAAGGAACTTCATTTTGTTGAATGCCGGTCAATTATTGACTATATTTTGTAGTAAAATCAGTGCTAATGTGTAATATTTGCAAACTCGAGCAGATGGTGCGAGGCAAATGAAAAATGTGATTCTGGAATGAAAATTCCAACACAGCAATAATTTCGAATTATAGGTATATTCCATGTGATGGATTTTATAAGGAGAGGTGCTGCATGAGGTGTATAATGGAAAACGTCTGAAATTCACTGCTGTTACGAGACTGGAATTTTCAGTTATTCTCCGCGATAGAGGAAATTGCCAGGCGGAAGCGTACAAATCGAAGGACCCCTGACATTGGATATTGGAAAATTCTATGACATCTCAAGTACACTGGCAGTTCGGAAATTCTTACCAGAAACTTTTCAAGTTTGAATTGAATTAAGAGAAAATATTGATATAAACCTAGAGGTAGAGGGCAACTTTTCGTATTTCATAATTGTCTGGGATAGACATCAGCCTGATTTTATTCCAGACTTCGAATTGTCTTTTTTTGGCAATACTGATTCGGGAAAGGGAGTATCTGACATAATCTCTTTGGAATGCCAGTTGGCATTTTGAGACCATTAAAAGTCGAACCGCCGAACCGTGAAAGATGATTCGGGAATATTCCAGAAGAACTCTGCAGCTATATACGAAACCACATGTACCGAAGGGAGTAGTAGTAGGATAAAAATACAGAGTCGGCCTGGCAGCATCAGTCTATATAAATCTGACTTTGTTGAAATGAATTAATTAGTCATTTACAGTGGAAATACCAGTGCCGATGCATTTTTGAGATAAAGAAAATTATTAGCATGAGACCCACTGGAACAGGAGCCAAATATCATTCGAACGACAAAAAAAATTAATTGGATTCGAAAAAATGGAGAAGGGTAGAACGGGGTGAATTTTTAGGGGTTGAAAATGATATTTCAAGGTTTTTCGCGATTGACAACGAAAGTTGACATCCTATCAAGGAAAGTTGATCAACAACTCTTATATCATTTTTCCATATTAGGTACCTCAAATTTTCTGGGACAATCGGAAAAACCAATTTTTCAGTTTTTTATTTTTTTCTTGCACAAAAATCAGTTTTTTTTCATCAAACTTAGGAAAATATGACTTTTCAAATTATAAGTGAGCTGTAAATTTTTTGTAGCGGAATTGAGATTTTTCCTTTTTTTTTCGACAAATACCAAAAAAACGACCTCATTTTCACTGAAAATTTTCACCGGTAAAATTCGACTTTTTGAGCTCGCCAGCAGCCAGTTTTTTGTCTACTCAAGTGCCAGTTATAACTTTTTTAATATAAATTATATTTTCGTCTACCGAATATATAATGCGGTCAAACAGCTGAAAAATAAATTCACCTGTGGACCCGACAATATACCAATCAAAGGACTAGGCACACATATAAGGGGGATTCTAGGTATCGATAGAATTTGCTGAAATTTTAGTATGTTACACCAAAGGTATATTAGATTATAGAGGCTAAGTAAAACTTGAAGTTGTCTCCGCAATATATATTTGACTCCTAGGGTAGGGAAGGTGGGCTGTCGTCAACACAACTGTGGCAATAAATGTTTTATTGAAACTAAATCTACCATTAATCTCACAGTTGACACTATAAATTCTTTAGGTGGTTCGAAATTTAAACTCATTCCGATGAACCCCACTACTCCTTTATTATATGGCCTCCCTAAAATACATAAGATAGACATACCCATTAGACCGGTGATTTCCTTCGTTAATTCTCCAGTTTCTTCGCTTTCGTCCTGCTTGAACCATATAATAACCCTTTCTGTCTTGAAAACTCGATGGATCTTGCTCAGAAGATTCAACACACTCAAATCCCTGATAATTCTATTTTGGTGTCCTTTAATGTAGTTGATTTATTCCTTCTATACCCCCTGATGATTGTATACGTATAGTAAGAGATCAGCTTTTTGATAATGACGTTTCCTTTTTCAATTGTTTGAACATTTGCTCCCTCTTAGACATTGTTTTGAAACAAAATTTTTTTCAATTCAATAATGAGTTCTACAAACGAGTTTCTGGGTTGGCTATGGGCTCCAACTCATCTCCTCTTCTGGCTGAACTTTTCTTATTCGATTTAGAGAAACATCTAAAAATTTTCCGCTGGTTCAATAAAATTACATTTTATCATAGATATGTTGATGACACGATCGTACTTTTTGATGGTTCTCTAGATGAACTCAATAGTCTTTAACTATTCTTGAATTCGTCACACAAATCTATTTGTTTCACAATGAAAATTGAAAACAATCATTCTCTTACTTTCTTGGATTTATTTATTTCTAAATTATATAATTCTCTAGAATTTTTCATTCATAGAAAACCTACACACACTGATACTGTCATATCTTTCCATTCTAACCACCAATTCAATCATAAAGCAGCTGCTGTTAATTCTTCAATCTCTAGGTTATTTTCCATTCCGTTATCCCCTGCTGATTTCAATAAAGAATTGGTTATTATAAAACATATAGCGCTTAATAATTGCTACCCTGATTTCCGAATTATATAGATATAAATCTTTGAAAGTTTTGAATGCTAATTTGATCCCCTCACCTACAGGTTTTCATTTACCAAGTCTTACTTCTTTGGGTAAAGTTTCCTATGATATTAAAAATATTTTTGATAGATTTATTCCTGATTGCAAATTTTCTCAAGATACGATATCAAAATTGCTTATGATATGATACTAATGATAATTAAGGTTCCAATTTAATTAATAACAAAGACAAGATCACTATAATGGATAAATCGGGTATATTCAAAATTTCTTGCTCACAACAGGGTTGTAATGCTACATACATTGGCCAAACAGGCCGCAAATTTTCTCAACGAATTCATGAACATGAGAGAGTTATTGATACCTATCTTCACTCAGAGATTCTTGATGAAATTAATTATTCTAGTTCTTTTGCTAACGACGTCGTCAATAATAAACATAGTTTCGATATTGTTTCAAATCTTGATATTTTACATGTATGTAATGAAGGTCCTAAATTGAATATTCTAGAGATTTTTGAGATTAATAGAATTAATAATGATGAAAACATGATATCTTTGAATGAACAGATTAAATTCGATTGCATCCCGTTTTTCAACGTTTTACATTCTTAGATTTTCAAAAAATAAACAAAATTATTACATCCGCTCTGAATTACAGTTTTCTTCCCGGCCAGTGTGTTCTTCATCTTTATCCGAGTGGACAACACCTTGCGGTTGGATCCCTATACCATTGTATTACATTTCGATTTTTGTTTTCGTTTTTCACTGGTAGATAGCACCTAATGTCAACAAATCCATTATTACCGACAGCCATTGCCATCGCACATTGTTGATGTAAATTCTTATAAATTTTTTAAACCTTTTCAATGTGGGTTTCTCACATAACTGAATGGTCACCCACCATTCCACCTTAATATAGGTGGTAGGCCTTAATGCGCCTAGTTTTAATGTCTTGAAAATGTTTCGTCAATAATTTTAATTTAAATTTACTACGTCTCCATGCCATGTGAGTATCCATTCTGGTTTCCAAGTCCATTCAAAATGTTTTCATAAACTCATTTTCAAAATTCTAATTTTTGTATTTGCTTATTTCAGTTTGACCTGTAATTTCAACTGATGATGAGCATTTCTATGCTCGAAAACATGTTTTTGATGGTATTACGTTGATACAACCTTACTTTCGACAATGTATTGCCAAAGCTGTGTTGACAACAGCCCACCCTTCTCTACCCTAGGGGTCAAATTTATATTGTGGAGACGACTTCGAGTTTTACTTAGCCTCTATATTCTAAAACTCCACTTCGAGGATAGACTACTTCCTTCATATGCATATTAGATTGATTATTGCATTCTACGCGACCACGGTAACAATTGCATTAGTTCATATACAGGGTATAATTGAAAGTAGAAGGGGGTTTCTGGATATCGAAAGATTTTGCTGAAATCTTAGTTTGTTATACCTAAGGTAAATAAGATTGATTAATGCATTTTAAGCGACCACGATAGCAATTGCATCAGTTGATATGCAGAGTGTAATAGAAAATATAAGGTGGTATCTAGGTATCGATAGAATTTGCTGATTCGAGTATGTTACACCTGAGGTGTATTATATTTACAATTGCATTCTACGTAAGCACGATGGCAACTGCATTCGTCGATATACAGGGTTTAATGAACACTTCATGTTTCTTCTCATGTAATAAGCTATCAAAAACATCAATTCTATCTCTTCCAGTTCTACTGGAAATAATATCAATCAGGAATATTTTAATGTTTTTTCAATATACGTTCCAGCATCGGGATATTTGAATTATTTATAATTCTTAGTATTTACCATATTTACTGACAGAATTTTGTTTTATGTTTTCATAGAATGAATGAAATTAATCTTGAAGAAACACAACAACAATATTTTCAATAATTTACCCTCAGAAACCTTCAGGTAGGTGGTTCGGTTTACATTTCTTTTCATTTCGTGTTATTGGCATCGACCGCTCAGGTCATTAGCCACTAGTGTCACCTTAGAGGCAGCACTGTTGATTGGAACGCAACAGTGAATCGTGCATGACTCACCCCAGTAGAAGCACGAGATTTTGATAATTTAAACAACAATTTAAATTTCTCTCATAATAATCATCAATAAAGAATTATTACTGTATTCAATAACTTATAGATAACTTAAGAACCATGTGACGCTAGCAACGTGAGCACATACTCCAAGAATTCTTGCACCTACTTTGCAAGTGCAATGAGTACCGCTTACTAGTTCTTCATCTGGCCATTGGTTAAGATTATTCAATGGTTATTCATAATGAGATAAGTACAAAGTATGCTTTCTTGCTTGGGTAAATCGGGAGTACAATCGTGCTCATATTATAACTAATGTTGAAATAACTCAAAAATAAATTCGCGTACTCTCTTATGACCTCATCTAGAATACATGCTAGTGCCAAACAAACTTGATATGTACCGAAGGTTTTGTCTAAGATATACTGCAGCGCCATTCTGTAGAAATTAAGCTGATTTTGGCACATTTCTATGAACACACCTTCGCTTCGTCTCAAATGCAAACGTTCCCGTTTAATTTTCATTTGTAATAAGTTATCAGTTTGAGCAAGTTGATGCATCCTTTTGGTTAAAGCATTATCATTATTTTGCAAACGTATAGGTATATGAAATAAATTATTTATGGCACAAGTAATTTTTAGAAACTCTTCCAATTTAGAGCAAAGTTATATTTGAATCATGTCCCGAAATAATTGAAAAATATTTTTTGAATGCCCATTTCGCGATTCTACATTCCATCTCGTTTTAGATACTATTCATCATTGATTCATCTCTTCAGTCGTAAATTGTTTTTGGCCTCTAGCTAAATCTGATGCCATATCATAAACAATATTTAAATCTTCGAGAGTATGGACCATGTACATTCAACACATTGATATATTATTTCCAGTAGAACCGGAAGAGATAAGAATGTTAAAATCGATGTATAAGATAGGTAAATACATAAGAAGAAATAAAAAGTGTCATCGAACCCTGCATATCGACGAATGCAGTTGCCATAGTGCTCGCGTTGTAAATCTAATATACGTCAGGGGTAACATATTCAAATTAGCAAATTCATTCGTTACCTAGAAACCCCCTCATTCTATCTATTACACTCTGTATATCAACTGATGAAATTGCTATTGTGGTCGCGTGGAATGCATTTATTCCCATTCACCTTAGGTATAGCATACTAAGACTTCAGCAAATTCCATCGATACCCAGAAACCACTTTCTATTCTCTATTACACTCAATTGTTATCGTGGTCGCGTAGCATGCAATTATTCATTTGATATACATTTGGTGTAACAAACTAAATTTTCAGCAAATTCCATCGATACCTAGAAACCCCATTATATTATAAATTCCACTCTGTATATCAACTAATACAATTGTTATGGTGGTCGGGTACAGTGCAATTATTATTCTTATGTACCTCCAGTGTAACATACTGAAATTTTAGCAAATTCTATCGATACCTAGAATCCCCTTTATATGTGTGCCTAGTCCTTTGTAGAAGGCCATATTAACCTACTTATCGGACCTATTCACATTATCTTCAATAATATTATCAAAACTAAAACTTTTTTCCCGCAATGGAAAATTTCCCGAGTGTGTCCATTATTCAAAGCTGGAAAACAGACCGAAATTATAAATTACCGGCCTTTCGTCTTCATTTCAGTATTTTCCAAGCTGTTTGAGATAATTCTTGGCGACCTTATGTAAGCAAATGTAATGAATTTTTGGTCAGATTCTCAATACGGATTCGTTAACCCGCTCTACCTTCGCTAATCTGTGTACTATTACTCAGTTCGTTTCCAAAGCCTTCGACTCTAGAGGTCAAGTTGATGTTGTTTACACAGATTTTACTAAGGCTTTCGACCGGATTTCACATCAACAATTGCTAGGAAAGCTTTCCTTACTATGGCTTCTCACCTGATATTCATCACCTTTCAAAATCTTACTCATCAAATAGAAATTTTTCGAATATGGAGGAGTCAAATCATCGACATTGATTGCTACTTCCGGGTGTTCCTCAGGGTTCTTACTTAGGACCTATTTTATTCCTTCTGTTTATCAATGACATAACACACTGCATAAATTCCCATAAATTATTATACGCTGACTACATGAAAATCTTCAGGAAAGTAGATATTTCATCAGACTGTAACTTACTACAGGAGGATTTAAAAAACCTCTGTGGTTGGTGTGAGAAAAACAAACTAGGATTAAATATCGATAAATGAAAAATTACGTCATTCACTCGGAAACAAATTCCAGTTAAATTCAATTATCAAATCCACAACTCGGACTTAACTCGTGTCTTTGGATTCAGAGACCTTGGCGTAACATTTGATCCTAAGTTAACGTTTTCGAAACACATTGATAACACCATCTCAAGAGCCGCCAGATCATTGGGATTCCTGATGAGGAATTGTACGGAATTCTCCTCAACAGTTACTCTACGCAGCCTGTATTATTCTCATGTCAGATGTAAGCTTGAATACTGTAGTCCAGTGTGGAATCCCAATCACTCGAAGTTCATCTCAAATATCGAAAGTATCCAAAATGAATTTTTGAAATTCTGCTATCTCAAAAAGCACGGACGCTATCCTGAAAGAGGATACAACTACAATTTGCTTCTTGAAGAATTTGGTATGTGCTCTTTAAGAGAGCGTCGTGAAAAAGGCGACTTGATATTTAAATATAAAATTGTCAACAACTTATAGGTTCATCAACCTTCCTATCCTTTCTTATTTTCAAAGTTCCACGTGTGACATCTAGATCTCGACTATTATTCAACATTAGGATTCTGCACACGCTTCAATATTTTCACTGTCCCATCTTCAACAATGTGTCGAAGTTATAATAAATTAAGCAACGTAGATATTTTCTTTCTAGCCTGTATGTGTCTCAGATAGTAGACGTGCTTCTGTACAGTGCGATACAATCTTCAAATATAAACGGAACTAGTGAGAGAAAGTGAGTAAAAACTATTCCTGGCCATATTACATCGTCATATATTCCAAATTAACAACGTTTGCTGATAAATTTGTAACTAGAAGAGCAGTAAGTTGATTAAATATATTTCATTATGGCTTCTCGACCAAAACGGATGGGCGAAGACGAATTGCAAGCATCAATCAAAACCATGGTAACGAAACTGTGTACATCAGAGGAATTCATCAATCAGATAACGGAAACAATTAATGAGACAATCAATGAGAAATTTCGCGAAGAAATAGATGCACTCAAAACCGAAAATAAAAATATAACAAAAAGGTTAGAAGATCAGTCAGCAGTTATAAAATCCCTTTTGGATAATCAAGAAAAATATGAAAAAATTATACGAAATAAAAATGTTCGTTTTTTTGGAGTTCCAGAACAAGATAGGGAGAATTGTCCAGATGCTATTCAGGAAATATTAAATAACAAAATGAACTTGAACGTTACGAGAAATAACATCGAATGCGTCTACAGAATAGGAAAATTAGTTCGAAACAAAACCCGACCAATATTAGTTAAGTTCTCGAACATTATAGATAAAAATAATTGTTATAAAAACAAAAAACACAGGAATTGTCGTACGAGAAGACCTCACCGAAGATCAACAAAAATTATTCAAGAGTTGTATCCAAAAAGTTGGTAAGGATGGCAGAGCTTGGACCAATGCAGGGAATATTTTTATAAAATTCAATAACGAGACAACAGTTATTCATGTGAAATGTATTGAAGATCTGAATGGGTTATAAACCATTTTTCCTTTAGTAAGTAGTTTATCATGTTCAGTATTGATTTTTTTATTTTTTTGTCAGTTGTTTTATGAATCTCCTACACTTTTTTCATAAATTCCATTAATTTTTATAAATTATAAGTTTATCATTCATAAACCGCACTAGTGCAATTGAGTCACGCCTAGTTTGTTCTTATACTTGTGGGCTTTTTGTAGTATATCATCTATCGATAGGCATAAATAAGTGTCCCAATTAGCTGATAAGGTTTTTTTGTTTATTTGTTGTTGTTTTAGGTTCTCCTATGAGTAATTTGAAAATTGAATGTTTGAATGTTAGATCGTTGTTGCCATCATTACAGGAAATAAAATTAATAATTTCTGATCACTGCCTGGACATCCTTCTGTTGTGTGAAACTTGGCTCACAAAAGATGTAAATGAGGATTTTCTTCAAATTGCTGAATATCAATTTTTCAAATTAGACAGGAACTCTAGAGGCAGTTGGCGTAATATATAGACCTCCCCATCAAGATATTCCGAAATTTTTAGATGAATTTGAGGAAACTTTGAGTGTGATATTTCCGAATGTTGATGAAATCGTCTGCATGGGTGATTTCAATATCAATCTCCTTGAATTTGAAAATTTCAACGTTGATAAAATCAAGTATTTACTAGAAACTTTCGAACTGACTCAAATTGTTGACTGCCCTACAAGAATAACTAACAATTCCGCCACTCTTCTGGATTTCATTATTGCGAATGAAAAAAATGTAGTAAAGATGGAAGTCATTGATAGTAATGGAATATCAGACCACCATCTTGTGTACTGTGAGTTGAAACTACAGGGCGAGCAGCATGAACCGAAAATGATATCTTACAGAAATTTTAGACACTTTAATAATGACAACTTTCAGAGGGATCTTTTCCTAACTCCTTTTTATATGATCTACGATCAGGACAGTGTTGACGAAAAAGTCGCTTTTCTTGTAAATTGTCTCATGAATCTATTCGACAGACACGCCCCATTCATCACTTCTAGGTTAACAAAACCACGAGCCCCCTGGCTAACGGGTACGATAAAAGAAATGATGACTACCAGGGACAAGGCTTTAAGGAGATATAAAAAAAGTAAATCAGATACACATTTCAGATTTTATAAGGATATGCGTAATTATGTTAACAGGGCCATTATAAATGAAAAAAAGGCGTATTTCACGCAGCAGTTCAACACTGCCAATAAAAAACAAATGTGGAGTGCACTGAAAAATTCTAAAATTATTCCTGATAAAACACGTTCGTTTCCTCCGCACTTGAAAAATCCATATGGAATCAACGATTACCTCATAAACTCTATCCAAGTTATTGAACCATCTGAAACAGTTTCCAATTTTTATAATTCAAATTTCAAAATTGATACATCATTCAGTTTTGAAGAAGTTAACGACTTGTTCGTATTCAAAGCCTTATGTGATATCAAAACAAATGCTTGCGGATGTGAAGGGCTGAATATTAAGCTGATTAAACTTTGTTGTCCATATATTGTGCAATATATAACTCACATAGTCAACAAATGTTTAACCGATAATGTTTTTCCAGCTATATGGGTAGAGCGCTGGTTTAAGTCTTACCTAAGAAGACGTTTCCTACTGAGTTTAAGGACTTGAGAGGAATAAGCATTCTACCGACCTTGTCGAAAGTTCTGGAAAGAGCTATTGAAACACAACTTAGGGTACATTTGACAAAGTACTCATTGCTCCCTGCAGTCCAATCTGGTTTTCGTAGGGGTTATAGCTGTACCACTGCTTAACTGAATGTTGTTGATGATATTTTCAGGGCCAATGATCAAGGACGATGCACAGCATTGATTCTCCTAGATTTCAGTAGGGCATTTGATACAATTAATCATGATTTATTATTAAAAATATTGCATTACATTGGACTATCTGCATCTGCTATAACTTTAATGAAAAATTATCTGAAGAATAGAGAACAGAAAGTGAGTATTGATGAAAATAACTCTCAATTTATGAAACTCAGTTCGGGCGTTCCTCAGGGATCCATCCTTGGACCACTGCTGTTTAGTATACATACATCTGGCATCATCGAGTCCCTTCAAAACTGCTCAGTCCATCTATACGCAGATGATACACAAATGTATTATAACTTTCTTTCAGCAGAAAAGGAGATTGCACGTGCAACTATAAATGAGGATGTTAACGCCTTCGTAAAATTAGCTACTGATCATTGTCTGCAAATTAATGCCTCTAAATCGAATGTTATTCTTTTTGGCTCCAAAAAACGTGATTTTTGTTTGGACTTCGACGTTAAAGTGAATGACGAGTTACTTCCACTGGTCAATGAAGCAAAGAGTCTCGGTATTCTCATCGATGTAAATCTCAGATTTAAAAACACTTCAATGGACTATTGAAACGGGCTTACTCCACCCTTAAAATGGTTAACGGTAATTGGCAATATCTTACACTACCCGTAAAAAAAACTCTATGTGAAACCTTGATCTTGTCACTTTTTAACTATGGAGATGTTCTGTATGGTCCAGGTTTAACCAGTCAGTACACAAAAAAAATTCAAAATGTACAGAACTCATGTCTGAGACTCATTTATGGGATCCGAAGACATCAGAGAATTTCTTATAAACTTCATGAGGCTGGCTGGTTGAATATGGTTAATAGAAGGCATCTACATAGCGCAAATCTATTCCACAGAGTAATACTAAGTAAAACTCCACCTTATCTACATAGAAAAATAACTTCTCGGTCTGATGTACACAATCTGAACGTGAGGTTCAAAGGTGTTTTGACACCGCCTGCCTTCAGAACTGAAACTTTCAAACGTTCTTTCTCATATCAAATTTCAAAAATCTACAACGAAATTCCCCGTACTATGAAAAATGAATCTATCTCACGTTTTAAAACACAATTCAAATCTTACCTTCTTCGAAATCTTCAGTGATACTATCAAAATTTCAATTTATTAATGTTGCTTGTTCATCTATTTTCCTTTTGTGATTGACACGATCTACCATTTAATTTATTTTTTGTTTACTCATATTTATAGAATTTATATGTTTTCTTTTTTGAAACCTCTTGTTCATTTGAGTTCCTTATATCTAATTTACGACGCTACAGGACCGTTGAGGTTGAGTGGAAGAACAAGTTTTGTGGGTTTTCTATCCACAAAAATTGAACTCCGCCTTTTGTTTCCAATCGAAAATATTGTAATGCTGTATGTGATGAAAATTGTAATTAACGATTGGAAGTAATAAAGACGTTTATTATTATTATTATTATTATTATATATTTTTTTTCGACGACCTTGAGATACTGTCGCAATGTAAATTAGTACACAAAATTAGATACTTCACACTAGGGCAAAATATTTCATTTCGCATTAATGTGAAATGAAATGTAATTCGTCATTCATGAATTTCAATATCAGGCTGGATATGCTTTTGGTTGGTTTATAATGATGAGATATGCAATAATTTTTCACAGGGCGGGTCAGAAAGTTGAGCGCTCCTGTATCCTATATTCAATAAAATTTTATATACTTTGTATTGCATGTTAGTAGGTGACATCTAGTCATTTTGAAATACATATAGTTTACATATGATATATAATCAAAAGATATGTATAGAAGAAAATTCGAGAATCGGTAATTTTTTGTAAATCTCCGTGTTATTAAATATTTCCTTGGTGAATTTCTTGTGATACTTTCATATTACCTTTACTTTGAGTTTATTGGTTCAATATAGAAGTTCTGTTAACTTGCTATGATCAGTTTTTTTCTCCGAAGAAATAATGACAAACCTGTCATTATATTCTTCATATATGTATAACGGTATTTTCGATGTTGTTTATGTTATACCATAATCGATAAATCGAAAAAACAATGAACACAAACACGTCGAAACGAAATGAAGTTACTGAAGGACTTCAAAGGTCTACAATATCTGGACCATGATCTTGTAAATCGTAGAAAAAGTTTGAGGGAAGTGAAAACGTGTTTTCTCAGACGATGTAGGGCCTGAATACACGAAGAAGTTCACAATGTTGAACATGTACTATAATGATTTGAAGACGCCATGTAACTGCACATTCGAATTGAACTTGTACCCATCGACAGATGAGGTGACATTATGTGCCCCCCCCCCCCCCCCGTTCATCATCCTCTGGACTTTGATTATTAGAGATATGAAGGATAGTGTCTATGTTAAACCCATAAGCAATTAAGTCAACACTTCCGAGTTGCTGCAGCGGAAATATCACAGAAGTTTAAGGGTAGCGAAAATGTTTTTTTTCAGTCGATGCAGGGCCTACGTACGCGAAGGAGGTCGACGTTCCGAACGTGTACTATGATGATTGAAAATATTAGTAACCTACAATAAGTAATTGAATGAAACCGTCGATAAATACTTTGTCAAAAACGACTCCATTTGGAGATAAATGGCAATATCTATTTTACGATTACAAATCTCTTGTTTCATACCATTTTGAAGTCACCTTAGCATAGGCAATTTCTTGATGTAGTGTGCAGCAGTAGTCCAGTACATTTTGTTTTCACAACGATGGGCTTAACTTCATGAAAAAAAAATCTACTCCCAAAACTTCTTATAAAAACATTTGAGAGGGGCATTTGAAATGAGAGGGGCAAAAATTCATAATTTTCATAAAAATTAAATGTCTCAAAAACTTCAATACTGAATATTTTTTCATGGCAAGTAGGGCAACCTTTGATCTACATTCTCCTTCTGTTTGACGTGGTATTTACGGAACACCCATATTTGAAGAAAATAATGATCATCATATTGTTGGGATAAAAAAAAAACTGATCATGGCAAGTTGACAAAACTTCTACCAACAAACTCAAAAATGAGGTAATATGAAAGTATCACAGAAATTCACCTAGGAAATATTTGATTAAAGAGAGTGTTAGGGGCAAAATTTAGGAAAGGAGTGCAGTGAATGTGCAATAATGTTTCACGCCAACTAACATACCCAGTAGCTCAGTAGGTGTGGATTCGATAATAAAAAATGATTTCGATAAGATTGAAATATGGGGTTAATTTTCCGGAGCGCCACGGATTTATCGCCAATGAAAAATTTAAAACCACACTGATAGAATGGGACAACCCACTGCACTAATAACACTAAAATATTAAACAATAGATACCTGTAAATTGTTCAAAAATAATATATAAATATGTCGAGGTTTTGTCTTCCCTTGCGCTTGAATAACTTGGACCAGAATGAAAGAAATCATATCCCTTACTAATAAAATATATTGATTTATGTTACACACTGTATGTGCACAGTTTGGCACACAATTGTTGTTTAAAAATGAAATTAATCTTATTATGGTACCACCAAGATGAATTCAAGTAAATGCTATGATTGAGAGTGGTGTATCATTTAAATATATCAATATTGAACCACCAGTGAGGGCTATGCCTGTGACGTCACGGTGATACCTAACAACTATGGGCCTTAGGAGCGAAGTCCTAATCTAAATTCATCTGATACGATGTAGATTTTCTCAATCATGCCAGTTCACCAATTGTTGTAGTTGTAGTTCATCAGTGCCTTGGTGTATACCGGTACACAGTGGGTACGACACAATCAATCGTAGTACGTGTACAGTTGAGACGAATACGAGGAACGGGGAATACCAATAATACGGGACGAACAGAGAAGGGATACTGAACAACAGATGTACAGTGGAACGACTACAGTTGAGCAGAAACAATCACAGTAGTGGAACAGTGGAAAGATAATCGTGTAGCGACAGAACAGTGGAACAATCACATTAGTGGAACTCCAATAAACGGTAGCAAAGTAGTAGCAATAAACCGTTGTGGAGCAATACCAGCAGCGGAGCACCCTAGAATAAACAATACCAGTCTGTCTTCTGATTACACTTTTACGGGGCAATAAGTAGAGCCCAAATACTAACCTCTATTAAGTGGGAGGGTTCTGATAATAGCTTTGATGGTCTGATAGCTAGTTTCTCATTCCAGTAGTTTCACATAATGACGAAATTACTTTTAACCTCAGAATTCCACCAAGCGAATGGAGATTTCTCGAAAATAAATAGCGTCAAAAATCGCAAACAATATGAGAAACTCTCCAGATATGAATTTTCCCAAGATCCATCAACGATGATCAAACTTTGATTGTAAATCTTCAAAATAGGTCAGTCACTCATCAAGATCAAATAATGAACCGGAAAATCATCACTCAGACGTCAAAGTCAAAACAAGGCGCTTTCTTGTTCGTTAGTGTCCGGTGGGATCAGTGCAGGTATCACCTCGAGCTACTCGGAGCTATTCCTTGAATCAATTGTTGAACAACAACTCAAATGAAAAGAACACCTAAAGATTCAGTGTTGCCAACTGAACTAAGACGAATACGCCAGCCTCTCAATCTCAGAACCAAACACAGACAAGGTCAAGTATTAGAAAGTGAAGTAGGTACCTCAATGACACAAGATAGAGATAGAGTAGGAATGTTACGGTTCTGCGTTCTAAGCACAAAACAGACTAACCAAAATTATGTTTACAAATCAACGCTGTCATACCTCAAAATAGAACAACTGATAACTGTCATTAGCTTAAGGCCGGTTCATGTCCGCTCAAACTAGTACGGCAAAGGTAGGTACTTACATTCGGAACAAGCTGTACATGACAACGATCAAGTTGTCATTTTAAAACTGTGGCGTACAGAGTGGAAGGTGTGTATGACAGAGAAAATTTCTGATGTTATAGTATTAAAACAAAAAGGGTTTTTTAGTGCACAATAAACCCGTAACAAGAGATTTCCAAAAAAATATTGATTCTTGGATATTCTTCCTTACATATCTTGTGAATTGCCCTGTATATCATATACAGATTATATATTTCAAAATAACTTAATGTCACCTACTAACATGAGGAACGAAGTATATAAAATTTTATTAAATGTAGGATACATGGGCGATCAACTTTCTGACTCGCCCTGTAAAAAGTGTTTGCATATCTTATTATAAACCAACTGGAAGCAAACCCAGCCAAATATTGAGATTCCTGAAAGTTGAATTATACTTCAGTAAACATTCCGTTTTTTAAATTTTTGATTATCACTGTAGCAAATAAAACTTCCTCTTATGAGAAACTGATATCTAGTCTTTAGAACACTATCACAGAAAAAAATCCTTGATGCATCGATGAAATTAAGAAATACGTGCTTTTGAAAAATGGCTATTATCCAACTTCAACACCTTGTACCTCTGAAACTTTATGCGTGTAACAATAGCATGTGTATTATCGCCTTCATTTCTGAATGAATATATCGTTCCGCTGTTAGCAGTCCCAACTAGACTGACCCTTCTACTCTAGTCATTACTTTGTCGTCACTTAGGAAACATGCCGAACATCTCTTTTCCACACCGAGAAAAAACTTTATCAACCAGTATTAAAACTTTAGTATTGGCAATCAAAAAAAGCACCTGTATTTGGGACTGGGTCTCACTTTAATTGCCACTAGGAAAAAAAGTTCCAGACATCGTTTACTTGCCATTATCGAACTGAAATTCAAATATAACGTAGTGCTACCTACTATCAAATGAATTGCTGACAGTAGGTAATGACAAAGTTTTTGCCCTTAACATATATTTTGATTACTGTTATTGTCAGTTTTATTTAATATAAGAAAATAGTAATTTACGTAACAAGTCCGGAAAATACAGTTTTTTTGGAAAAGTAGATTAAAAAAAACTATCTTCGGACGTGTTGCGTACACTATTTTTTCGGCAACCATGTAGAATAACAAATCAATGAGACGCATTTAGTCTAAGAGACGAAGAGAGGTCGACATTCACCCATCTGTCAACCGGATGAAATATACTTTTTATGAAGTTACATAAATAGACGTACACGCCTAAAATGGGTTGATTATCAAAAGGTGGTCATGACTAAATACAGTGAAACTTTTTTATTATCGATTTGTCAGAAAATTTTATTCGTCATAAAAATTAGTGCATTACATAATACTTGTATTAAAGTTATCAAAATTCTAAATTTCCAAACAGTGCACAGAGGGGAACAAAAATTTGAATTTTTATTAAGATTGAACTACCTTTGCTGTGATTCCAAATTTGAATATTTGGAATATTTTAGTATAAGTAATTGGGTGAATTATTTCCTTTTAAATTACGGCCCCGGAAATTGGTTGACTAAGTTAAATAAAAACACAATAGCAACTTTCACTTCAGTGTTTATCGAGAGTTTTTATTTCATCTTTATTTCTTCACATTTTCAATGATTTTTGAGCGTTTTCTACAATGAACTTCGAATAGCAAAACCTTTTATGATTATCTGAAACATATGTACAACAAAAATAGATCATATGTATTTTGATAAGCTGAAAAAGAAATGATAGCAATAATTACATCCGAAACGAATACAATAATTGTATTGAAAATTGAAATGAAGTAATTAATTTACACAAAAAAATTAATGGCGCAATAAATGTTCGAAATGGAGTCCTTCCATTTCGAAACATTTTTGAACTCGTTTTTTTATATTATTTATTGCCCTTAATACACTTCTTTGCTGCATTGTTGCGAAAGTGATTCTTGGAGATAGAAAGATCATAATACCACATTTTCGCTAGTTACTATATTACTGACATATAGGTTTCTAATGTCTTTAGTTACCATGTTTAATACCAATGAAATCCCAGTAGACTATGAGAACAATTACTGTCGATAATATTTTGACATTTGTATTATATCTTGAAATTCGAACAGAAGATATGTACCAACAGAAACATTTTAATTCTTATTTATATTAATATTTATATTAAAATTCGAGCAATTCCCGGCCTAGTCCGGGAAGTACGTACTTCCCGGACTAGGCCGGGAAGTGCTACTTTCCCAAAGAAAATGTGCCCGGGAAGTGAACACATCCTGGATGGTTGCCGAAAAAAGATATTTGTTGTTACTGAAGTATACATTTGTTATTGGTCGTATAGATAGACCGAATGAATCTATACTCGAATTCATTGCTTGTGAATTGTGAATATCGTGAACTATTTAATGAAATTCCAGAAATTACTGAAAGTTCTTTTCAAAGTATAAACTTTCTATCATTTATGCACATAAAATATTTTTTATAGTATAAAAGTAAACAATTTATTATGTTTTTCCATTTGAAATATCTCATTTCCAGTATAAAATATTAATATTATAAGTACAAAAAAAATTCAAATTTTCACTTCTTACAATATCAGCATTCTGTACAAGAAATGAGATAAAACATACTGTATTATTAACTATTATACTGCAAGAAATATTTTAAGTGCATAAAATGAGAGTAATCCCAAACTTCGATGAAATATTTCCTGATATAATAATGTATACTCACCCATCGAAAAATGTTGATAATCACCAAACTTCCAGTAATTTAGGAAATTCCATCATTTAGTTCATGATATTCACAAGTGATATTTATATTCGAGTAAAGACGCACCGTTCGGTATATTTATGGCGTCGTATCCATCATAAATTTTACACTATGTTCGAACACTGATTATCGTAAACGAAATACTAGCTCGGGAAGCATTGCTATTGGCCGTTGATGATGAATTGCGCATGCTCGTGATGTTTTCAATTATTCTGATATTTAGGAAAATACCAAAGTAGACTACCTACAAAACGTAGAGACTTTGGAACTAAAACTCTGTGTGCTTGTGACTATCAATGACACTCCAATTATATTGCTTTAATTATGATAAGGAGCAAGTAATTTGTACTTAGTTGAAGAACGAAAATTTGTATTCCATGTAAAATATTTTTATTTTAGAAATCGTAGCAAAGCGCTTTCGACTTTTAAGTCATCACCAATGCGTATATGTGAGTAATAATTGAAATTGAATTTGATAAATTGAAAAATTTAACGTTACTTACTCGTCAGGTGTACAAGAAGCCGTATAAAAACATCAAGTCCATGGACCAAAGTGCAATTTAAATTTTTTTAGATATTATATAACATATTTGAAATTGAACAACTTCCATCCTATTCAAGGATTATTCTGGTTTCAGGTATGGGATCCTACATCATGTCTGTCTGAATGTTGAAGTGGAAGTGAAGTTTTAAATTCACAATGTGTGACAATGACACTAATGCCAAGTGACAAAGACCATTGACATATGTGACATAGATTCAAAGAACTGTAATAGAAATTGAAATAATCGAAATGAGTTTAAAACGGAACATAGATCTGAAAAGGATCAGACTAATGGGAATCTTTCGTTTTTCAGAAGTATGCAACCAAATAAAACTCTATCAAGATTTTCTGTGTGTTTTCTACTGTTTGAGCCACCGAAAGTGAGCTCAAGGTCATGGGAGAAGTCTGATGAGTACTTTCTCAGTCCCAGAAGCGGCAATTCAGGTAAATCAAAGATGAGAGCACCTGGTGGAAAAGAATAAATTTTCAAAATTAGAAATCAATGAAAGAAATGAAAAAAGGAAGAAGGATTCTCTATGGCTCTGTCCAACATCAACCATGTAATGTTAAGGAACCAAGAAAAAGTCAAATGAGAACTACACTCAATATACCTGCAATCCAGAGTTGGGGGAGGGCATACTGAACCTCAGAGGTGACCCAGTGATATCATCATAGAGACAGAATTAGTGAATGAATGAAAATTGTTTGACCTAAAAAGAATTGATTCGAAAAAGTTATTAAGACAGTATTATTATTATTTCAAACGCCTATGAAGAGGTACATAAGATCTGTTTAAATTGACTTGAGTGTTTAGACAAAGGTCATTGTTGAGTATTTCTTTACTTATATTTTATTCTTCAAGGAAATCTAATCTGTTATGATTTTTAGAACTAACTTCCTGTAAAATTTGAGAGTTTCTGTTTGGGACAAAATTATGGTTGTTTGCCCTTATGTTCACCAAAAGCAGATACTTTGTTTGGGTTTTGGTACTCTTTTATACGAACTTTCAAAGGTCTACATGTTCTGCCAATGTAAGCTGCATCACAATCATAACAATTTAATTTATAAATTCCACTTCTTGAAAGTTTATCAATTTTGTCTTTTGTATTGACTAAAAATCTACTTAAATTGTAATTAGTTTTGAAAGAAATTTTAATGTTTCTGATGTTACCTTTGATGCAACCAGCTATTTTGTTAGAAATGTTATCATTTAGGAAAGGAAGTTAACAGTCTACTTTAGGATAAGCCAATTATGTTCTTTCTTCTTCCTAATTGTTTGTATTAAAGAGTTTATAATATTTGGCTTGTAATTGTTATTGGAAGCTATTTGTTTAATGATATTGAATTCGTTGTTGTAATCAACTGTAGAAAAAGGTATCCTCAAGAGTCTGTGAATGTAACAATTGAAAGCAGCCATTTTATGAGTGGGGATGATTTGAAAAACTAGGTATCACATGGTCGGTTTGTGTGGGTTTTCTGTAAACACTGAAATTTAGGGTATTATTGTTTTTAAGAATTGTAAGGTCAAGAAAGTTTAGTTTATTATCAGATTCTAATTTAACTGTAAATTGATTATTAGGGTGTACTTGATTAGTTTTGAATAAAAGATTTTGGACAGTGTCAATGTTACCATTCACAAACACCAAACAATCGTCAACATATCTGAATCAGTGTAAGAATTCCAAGTTGACAACAGTGACAATAAATTTATTTTCTGAAGGATTCATAAAAATGTCTGCTAGAAAGGGTGATGAACAACTACCCATGGCAAGTCCATCGGGCTGTTGATAATATTTATCATTAAATACAAAAAAATCTTGTGAAAGGCAAAAGTTTTAAAGGTTCAATATAAAAGTAAAAGGATCAGCATCTACTTGAGCAAGGCTTAAGGCCTCATTAACAAGAAATAAAGTTTCCATTTTTGGAACTGAAGTGAAAAGGTTGCTTACATCAAAACAAATCATCAAACTGTCATGAGATAAATTTAGTTGAGTATAGTTATTTAAGTAACAAGGAATGTAAAGACGTGTCAACATTCGAGGTGAGCGAGTACGAGCCGAGGCAAAGCCGAGGCTTGTCGCTTGCCGAGGATGTAACAGTCGATACATTTCGTGTTACTTATTACGTTTTTCCCGCTGCTAGTTGACAATTCTCAAGATTTGTCTGGATTGAAGTTTTTCTTACCCTTCCTTCATGATTATTTGTCCCGCTATTTCATTCTAAGTTGCTTGTGCGCGTTACTAAGTTACCGAATAAACAGACAACAATAATTTTCAAAAAGACTTATAACCTAGAAATTCATATAAATGAAGGTGAAGGTACTACTTGTCAAAGTCAGAGTCATTATTACCCTAGGCATGTAAATGACACTATTTACATTCCGTTGTCAAGATGAATTAGACTATTTACCTGTTTTGTTGCTAAGCATGTATGGACTATTTACAGTGTCGGCAGCGGGAAAAATTTATTAATCAAATCTAGAGAATTAATTACCGAATATGTAGGTGTGAATTTAGTTAAATCTATTATGAGTTCATAAATGAAAGAAGCTAAAATTGAAACCGGTGTGTTGGTGAATCTCACTACTGGCATTATAGTGTCGTGTGGAAATCTATATTAATTATCTCCCCGCGAATGATATGTCAACTTTATTGAAATATGAAATCGCTCCATAAACCTTTCACACGCATTTTTGAAAATTTCAACGATTTCGTCCGTTTCTCGGTGCTGGTTTATGGCCACCCTAGAGAAAGTGGACACCGAGAACACGAAATGGGTTACTTAGAAAAAATTAAATTAAGAAATCTGTTAGATATTCCAGGCGGGCAAACAATACTTGAGTTGTTTTCGGACTAAAAGATGTTCTCACAGGGGGATTTGAAAGTATAATATACATATTCTAAAGAATACTATTGTTACTGTGTGCCTCTTGAACGAATGTTGAAGATTTTATGAAAAAAAGTGATGTATTTGAATGCAGGGCTGTGTAAAAATGAGACATGTGGTAGGCAGACAAAAATGTTTTTTGTTTTTATGCCTGGCAGAATGTTCTGAGAAAATAGCTTTCGAATAGGGCAGGAGAGAGTTTTGGAATTGTGAGAAAAGACTTAGCTTCGATCGTCGGTTCGAACAAGACGCGGGTATAGGACACTTAGCGTCGAACGTCGGTTCAAACAAGACGCGGGTATAGTACACTTACAGCCGTATGCATAGTCAATTCCAGCGACTCGCCAGAGTTTCGCCGCTCGCTACACAAGAACTATAATGCACAGTCGAGCTCCAAAAAAGTGGTACATCGCCAGCGTTTCGCCAAAATGTGACTTATCGCGTAGTTGTTACTTTTTTGGAGCTCGACTGTGCATTATAATCCTTGTGTAGCGAACGGCGAAACTCTTGCGAGTCGCTGGCGATTGACTATGCATACGGCTGTTAGTGTCGGGCTTCGGTTCGAACGAGACGCGGGCATAAGTGACTATCGCGACGATACGCGGGTCAGGTATTTTATTTAAAAAGTGATAATAAGTCAACAAGACAGAGTTCTTGCCACGGCTTAATTGTTGTGCAGTGTTATTGCGATTTGAGATTATTACAATGCAGTGTTGCGTTTCTCCTTGAGGGTTTTTATGGCACTATTGATTGTGCCACTAGTGTTTCTGAGTACAGGTCGTATAACATAACTATACCTTTTTTTTATGTATATAAAGCGTTCCTGGCACTAGCGTACCCGAGTACAGAGCAAATAATATAAGTAACTATACCTTTATTTTCAGTAAATATTTGAGGGTACTGTTTTATATAGCGTTCCTGCATAAGTGCCTGTGTGCGAATTCCGCACAGGTGATATTCACCCATGTTTTATTCAGAGATTATTTGAATAAACGGTTCAGCATTGTACGCGTTGTTTAGTTCTGTCTTAGGGGAATTTACTAAGTATAATTCACGGCACGCGATTATTTTTCTTAGGAAGTAACTTCACTTTTGACATTCCTCTAATGTCCTACAATTTACGTCTGAGGATTCGCAGACAAACAAAAGTTCAACCAACTTCATGTGTACTTCACTCCGCTGAAAATTTCACGAGTTTTATATTCAACCAAGCTCTTGATTGTTCTATGTTTGAGAAACATCCGGCCTTACCGCCCATCCTAACTGCTCATATAAGTGGTACATTTTCTGTTGAAAATAATTTTTCTTCTGGCTCTAGTTTGGAGAGCCCCACAATAAATAGAAACCCAAAGGTTTCACCAGGCGTGGCCGTCAAGGAAGGCGGGCCCCACGCATTAATTTCTCCCAAAGCGTCCACAAGTAGTTGTTGAAACGCATCGCGTCGAAAATAACGCAACAGAATCTAGTCACCACCTGGATTCTCAAAAAGCGGTTCATTTAAATTTATTTCCATCTTCTAGGTTGAACTCTGCGCATTGTAGTATGGATGATGTGAATGTGGATAAAATTCACGTTGTGGGCTGTCCTGATGAAGACAATGATGATGAATCTCGATTAAATTTTTCTGTGGATCAGAAATCAAGACGTGATCTGAGTCTGAGGAAAATTTCAGCTCAAAATTTTGATAATAGGCCTTTGAGGGCCTCACCCAGTTTTTTTACTTTCGGCGGTCAACCCGCTGGGGAATCTCAAACCGCGAAACATACCGGCACTCCACGCCGAATTTTGGAAGCATTCCAGAATTTAGAACGTTCAGAACGTTCAGGGACCTCTAGTCCACTTAATATTTCTGCAGACTCGCAAAAAGAGTCGAGAATGAATGAAGCGAGAATGTTTGACCAAAACCGCCCTCGAATTCCTGACAATATTTCAGTAATTTCGGGTCTCAATGTCTCTCGAGCTAGCACTGGGAATAGCCTTGAAGGGGGTCCACTTGCACGCGGAAACGTTCATCAAACGGTCCGCACAAATAGTGAAATCCCTGCTTTTTGGCAAGTGATGTCTGAAGAGGAGAAAGAGGAATGGAAGTGGTTTGTTGATTTCAAACAAATGAGAAAAGCTCGTGAAAACTGCCAAACTCAAGTAGAGTTTCCATCCTCCCCTCTTCTTCAGGCTAATGCAAATTTGCCCAGTCGTGACCTATATTTTTCAAGACACGGAACGTGGGGAGTAGATAACTAATGAGAGAGACCTGGGAGGAGCGCCATGGCAAATAATAACAATTATGACAAGTAAGCAAAACCCCATGAGAGAGCAATGGGAGTCTCAAGTTCAATGACCTTTTTTAAAATAAATGCACGTGTTGGATATCAGATTACCTGGAATTTGCTGATCTCACGTTACAGACAAGTCTCAACAAGTAAGAATAATTCAATATTGGTTCAAGGGCCTATTTCAAGGTCAATAAATGCTCGTGTTGGGTATCAGATTACCAAGAATTTACTGACGTCACGTTTCATACAAGTCTCAACAAGTAGGAGAAATCCGAGATGGGTTCAATGACCTCTTTCAATAAGTGCACGTGTCAGGTATCAAATTACTTGGAATTCGCTGACGCCATAGTTCCGGTGGGCAAAATTTTATACGGGTTCAATGACCTATTTCAATAAGTGCACGTGTCAGATATCAAATTACCTGGAATTCTCTGACGCAACGTTACAGACAAGTCTCGACAGGTACGAGAAATCTGAGATGGGTTCAAGACCTATTTCAATAAGTGCACGTGTTGGGTATCAGATTACCTGGAATTTGATGACGTCATAGCTCCGGTGAACAAAATTTGATACGGGTTCAATGACCTATTTCAATAAGTGCACGTGTTAGGTATCAAATTACCTGGAATTTCCTGACGCCACGTTACAGACAAGTCTCGACAAGTAGGAGAAATCTGAAATGGGTTCAATGACCTATTTCAATAAGTGCACGTGTCAGATATCAGATTACCTGGAATTTGCTGACGTCACGTTACAGACAAGTCCCGAAAAGTAAGAATAATAAGAAATGGGTTCATTGACCTCTTTCAAGGTCATGAAGTGCAAGTTCATGATGTGCACGGGTCAGATTTCAAATTACTTGGGATTTGCTGACGCAACAGTTCTGATTACAGAGAGGTAAACGAAATTCAATGCGAGTTCAATGACCTCTTACAAGGTCAATAAGTGCACGTGTGAGGTATCAGATTACCAGAAATTTTCTGACGCCACGTTTCCGGTTATAGTCAAGTTTCGACAAGAAGGAGAAATCCAAGATGGGTCCAATGACCTCTTTCCATATCATGAAGTGCACGTGTCAGACATCAGAGTACCTGGGATTCGCTGACACCATGGTTTCGGATACAGAGAGGTCAGCAAAATTCGATACGGGTTGAATGACCTATTTCAAAGTTGATGAATAGTCGTGTCAGATATCAAATTTCCTGGAATTTGCTGACGTCACGTTACAGACAATTCTCGACAAGTACGAGGAACTTGAAACGGGTTCAATTCGTGAGTTCACGTGTTCGAGTGTCAGTGGGTTCGTGTATTTGTTTGGGATCATGTGTTCTTGTGTTCAAACCTCAGATACACATAGAGCGCCACAGACAGCTGTTTGATCGCATGTTCTTATGTTTGTTTGTGAGGCTGTTTGTTCGTATGTTCGCTTTTTCTTGTTTCTACGTGTGTTCAACTGTCTATGTGTTCGTGCTTGTTCATGTGTTCGCGTCTTCAGTGTTCGAGTGTTCGTATTTGTTTGTTCGTATGTTCGCGTGTTCAGATGTTCGTGTGTTCTACTGTCCATGTGTTCGTGTTTGTTCGTGTGTTTTCGCGAGATAGCATGTTCATAAGTTTTGTGTGTTCGTATTTGTTCATGAGTTCGCGTGTTCGAGTGTCTGTGAGTTCGTGTATTTGTTAGTGACCATGTGTTTATGTATTCAAACCTCAGATACACATACACATACAGCTGTTTGTTCGCGTGTTCGTATGTTTGTGTGTATTTGTTTGTTCGTTTGTTCGCGTGTTCTTGTGTCCTTATTTTTTCGTGTGTTCAACTGTCTGTGTGTTCGTGCTTGTTCTTGTTTTCGCGTGATCGAATGTTAGTGTGTTCGAGTGTCTGTGACTTCTTGTATTTGTTGGTGTTCATGTGTTTCTGTGTTCTAGTCGCAGATGGTCATAGAGCGCCACAGATAGCCTCAAATAACCACGGATAACCTCAGATCCCCACAGCTAGCCACTGCTACAACAGAAAGCCACAGATAGCGATGAATAGCCACAACTCATTTCTTCACAGATAACAACCAGTATTGACTTCTTCTGACCTTTCTGCTACCAGAACTATGGCGTCAACGAATTTCAGGTAATATGATATGCGACACGTGCATTCATCAACCTTCAAATAGAACATTGAACCCATCTAGGATTTCCACGTCTATATGAATTTGTAGCCGGAAATGTGTGGAATATAATATCGTCCTAATACTCCAGTAAGTATTTTTTTAAGTCAAATCGACATTGTCTTCAGCCTTTTGGAGTAATTGATCTCGTTGGTGAAGTATTTCCCACAAACTTGCTTACTCAAGCATAGTACGAGCCTTGTTCAATTGAAACCGATGAAACCCATGAAATCTCGCTTCGGTCTCATTTCCACTCATAAGCAATGACATTCAGTTCACTTGAAAATATTCCAAGTCACCTTGATAATATACTTCAGCATTTTGAAGTTATTCATCCGGTAAAATTTCACTCAAAAACTTTCCTTCTAACACATTGCATGATCCTTATTAAGGCAATTGAATTGAAAAATACTAAAGTCTTCGTCTAAGTTGTCGTTCCTCGAGGCGCAAAAACTGAAATCACTTATTATAATGAAAAATTGAAGTGATTTACGATATAAACAAAAATGGCCAGAGAATTGGTCCTTGAAGCACACCACATTGTAATAGAAAAATGCCCAGAGAACTGGTCCTTGAGGCTAACCTCATTGAAATTATTCATTATATATAAAAAATACCCCAAGAACTGGTCCTTGACGTGTACCACAACGAAATTTGAAAAATGGTGGAGGCACGAACACTGAAATGATTTGTACAATTAAAATGCCTAGAAAACTGGTCCTTGAGGCTTTCCACATTAAAATAATTCATTATGTTTATATATATATATATATATATAACAATAACAAAAACAACAATATATAAAATGCCCAACGAACAGGTCCTTGAGGAATAGCACATTGTAATTTGGAAAATGTTAAAGTCTCTGTCTATGTGATTGTTCCTTGAGGCACAAAAACTGAAAAAACTTGTGATAGAAAAATATCCAGAGAACTGGACTTTGAAGTACATTACATTAGAATAGCTTGTGATAGAAAAATGCCCAGAAAACTGGCCCTTGAGGCTTACCTCATCGAAGTAATTTATTATATATAAAAAATGCTCCAAGAACTGGTCCTTGAGGTGTACCACAACGAAATTTGAAAAATGATGGAAGAGTTGTCTATGTGATTGTTCTTTGAGGCACAAAAACTTAAATAATTTGTAAAAGAAAAATGCCTAGAAAACTGGTCCTTGTGGCTTACCAAATTAAAATTATTTATTATATATATTAAATGCCCAACAAACTGGTCCTTGACGAATAGCACATTGTCATTTGGAAAATATTAAAGTCTCTGTCTATGTGATTGTTCCTTGAGGCACAAAAACTGAAATAACTTGTAATAGAAAAATGCCCAGAGAACTGGTCCTTGAGGCTTACCTCATCGAAATAATTTATTATATATAAAAAATGTCCCAAGAACTGGTCCAATGAAATTTGAGAATTGGTGAAAGCGTTGTCTATGCTATTGCTCTTTTAGGCACAAAAACTGAAACAATTTGTTGAAGAAAAATGCCTAGAAAACTGGTCCTTGAGGCTTACCACATTAAAATACTTTATTGTATATATAAAGTGCCCTAGGAACTGGTCCTTGAGGTATAGCACATTGAAATTTGAACAATGTGTGAGTCTCTGTCTATGTGATTGTTCCATGAGGCACAAAAACTGAAATAACTTGAAATAGAAAAATTTTCAGAGAACTGGTCCTTGAAACAAACTACATTGGAATAACTGATAGCAAAATGCCCAGTGAACTGGTCCTTGAGGCTTACCTCTTTGATATAATTCATTATATTTGAAAAATGCCCCAAGAACTGGTCCTTGAGGTGTACCATAATGAAAGTTGAAAAATGGCGAAAGCGGTGTCTATGTGATTGTTCTTTGAGGCACAGAAACTGAAATAATTTGCTAAAGAAAAATGCCTAGAAAATTGGTCCTTGAGGCTTACCACATTAAAATGATAAAATCCTTGTTTCGCAGCTATTGAGCTTGACACAGATATGCGAAAGGTTGGAATGACTAATCAGCTAGATGTAAATGAAACTACTGAGAGTGGAATATTTCACAATATTTCAAGCATTGGAGTTGATAGGAATAACAGGTGAAGGAATGGAATTGTCACACAGGAGAGAAAATAATGCTAATACATTTTTGATAGAGATATTGTTACATGAATGCACACACGTTCGGTAATGGTAAGGTCAACGCATGGGTACTGAAGGATGGGAAGACAGAGCTGGTAGTGTCGATTTCGATTAATCTACCGAGCGTGAAATGATTGACAATAATAAGCCTGAAAACTAAATACTTGAATGGTTTATATCAGAGATTTCCTTCGAATAATAATTTCATTTTCACATCTCTAATAATTTCGAAACGTTTGGTGTTTTTTCGAATACGAATTACTCAACCGTTACATCTTTGAAGTAAGTGTGAAAAACCTTCAAAGTCACAATATACTCTAACAAAAGGAACCTGCATAGATGTGGTCCCTGCAGAACCTCTGGTGTCGTAAGAAGGACGAAAGATTCTTGGGGTATTACCATTCAATCCGATTCAAGTAGTTGAATTGAGATCTGCCCAATTGTCTAGGTACTGGTGAGATATCTGATAGAGTATGAAAGCACAAAAATATTCACTTACGGTTCAGAGATGTGAAAATGAAATTATTATTCGAAGGAAATCTCTGATATAAACCATTCAAGTATTTAGTTTTCAGGCTTATTATTGTCAATCATTTCACGCTCGGTAGATTAATCGAAATCGACACTACCAGCTCTGTCTTCCCATCCTTCAGTACCCATGCGTTGACCTTACCATTACCGAACGTGTGTGCATTCATGTAACAATATCTCTATCAAAAATGTATTAGCATTATTTTCTCTCCTGTGTGACAATTCCATTCCTTCACCTGTTATTCCTATCAACTCCAATGCTTGAAATATTGTGAAATATTCCACTCTCAGTAGTTTCATTTACATCTAGCTGATTAGTCATTCCAACCTTTCGCATATCTGTGTCAAGCTCAATAGCTGCGAAACAAGGATTTTATCATTTTAATGTGGCAAGCCTCAAGGACCAATTTTCTAGGCATTTTTCTTTAGCAAATTATTTCAGTTTCTGTGCCTCAAAGAACAATCACATAGACACCGCTTTCGCCATTTTTCAACTTTCATTATGGTACACCAGCTCAAGGACCAGTTCTTGGGGCATTTTTTAAATATAATGAATTATATCAAAGAGGTAAGCCTCAAGGATCAGTTCACTGGGCATTTTGCTATCACAAGTTATTTCAATGTAGTGTGTTTCAAGGACCAGTTCTCTGAAAATTTTTCTATTTCAAGTTATTTCAGTTTTTGTGCCACATATAACAATCACATAGACAGAGACTCACACATTGTTCAAATTTCAATGTGCTATACCTCAAGGACCAGTTCGTAGGGCACTTTATATATACAATAAAGTATTTTAATGTGGTAAGCCTCAAGGACCAGTTTTCCAGGCATTTTTCTTCAACAAATTATTTCAGTTTTTGTGCCTAAAAGAGCAACGCTTTCACCAATTCTCAAATTTCATTGGACCAGTTCTTGGGACATTTTTTATATATAATAAATTATTTCGATGAGGTAAGCCTCAAGGACCAGTTCTCTGGGCATTTTTCTATTACAAGTTATTTCAGTTTTTGTGCCTCAAGGAACAATCACATAGACAGAGACTTCAATATTTTCCAAATGACAATGTGCTATTCGTCAAGGACCAGTTTGTTGGGCATTTCATATATATAATAAATAATTTTAATTTGGTAAGCCACAAGGACCAGTTTTCTAGGCATTCTTCTATTACAAATCATTTAAGTTTTCGTTCCTCAAAGAACAATCACATAGACAACTCTTCCACCATTTTTCAAATTTCGTTGTGGTACACCTCAAGGACCAGTTCTTGGAGCATTTTTTATAAATAATAAATTATTTCGATGAGGTAAGCCTCAAGGGCCAGTTCTCTGGGCATTTTTCTATCACAAGCTATTCTAATGTAATGTACTTCAAAGTCCAGTTCTCTGGATATTTTTCTATCAAAAGTTATTTCAGTTTTTGTGCCTCAAGGAACAATCACATAGACTTTAACATTTTCCAAATTACAATGTGCTATTCCTCAAGGACCTGTTCGTTGGGCATTTTATATATTGTTGTTTTTGTTATTGTTATATATATAAACATAATAAGTTATTTTAATGTGGTAAGCCTCAAGGTCCAGTTTTCTAGGCATTTACCTTTTACAAATTATTTCAGTTTTCGTGCCTCAAAGAACAATCACATAGACAACTCTTCCACCATTTTTCAAATTTTGTTGTGGTACACCTCAAGGACCAGTTCTTGGAGCATTTTTCATATGTAATAAATTATTTCGATGAGGTGAGTCTCAAGGACCAGTTCTCTGGGCATTTTTCTATTACAAGCTATTCTAATGTAATGTACTACAAGGACCAGTTCTCCGGACATCTTTCTATTACAAGTTATTTCAGTTTTTGTGCCTCAAGGAACAATCACATAGACAGAGTCTTCAACAGTTTCCAAATTACCATGTGCTATACCTCAAGGACCAGTTCGTTGGGCATTTTATATATATATAATAAATTATTTTAATGTAGTAAGCCTCAAGGACCAGTTTTCTAGGCATTTTTATGGTACAAATCATTTCAGTTTTCGTGCCTCCAACATTTTTCAAATTTCGTTGTGGTACACCTCAAGGACCAGTTCTTGGGGTATATTTTATATATAATGAATAATTCCAATGAGGTTAGCCTCAAGGACCAGTTCTCTGGGCATTTTTCTATTACAATGTGGTGTGCTTCAAGGACCAATTCTCTGGCCATTTTTGTTTATATCGTAAATCACTTCAATGTGGTAAGCTTCTATGACAGGAGTTTGTTCATTTTTCATTATAATAAGTGATTTCAGTTTTTGCGCCTCGAGGAACGACAACTTAGACGAAGACTTTAGCATTTTTCAATTTTATTGCCTTGATAAGGTTCATGCAATGTGTTAGAAGGAAAGTTTTTGAGTGAAATTTTACCGGATGAATAACTTCAAAAAGCTGAAGTATATTATCAAGTTGACTTGGAATATTTTCAAGTGAACTGAATGTCATTGCTTATGAGTGGAAATGAGCCCGAAGCGAGATTTCATGGGTTTCATCGGTTTCAATTAAACAAGGCTCGTACTATGCTTGAGTAAGCAAGTTTGTGGGAAATACTTCACCAACGAGATCAATTACTCCAAAAGGCTGAAGACAATGTCGATTTGACTTAAAAGAATACTTACTGGAGTAGTAGGACGATATTATATTTCACACATTTCCGGCTACAAATTCATCTAGACGGGGAAATCCTAGATGGGTTCAATGTTCTATTTGAAGGTTGATGATGCACGTGTCGTATATCATATTACCTGAAATTCATTGACGCCATAGTTCTGGTAGCAGAAAGGTCAGAAAAAGTCAATACGGGTTGTTATCTGTGAAGAAATGAGTTGTGGCTATTCATTGCCATATGTGGCTATCCGTGACTATCTGTGGCTTTCTGTGGTTAGTAGTGGCTAGCTGTGGAGATCTGAGGTTATCATTGGTTATCTGTGGCTTTCTGTGGGTAGCAGTGGCCAGCAGAACTGAGTTGTGGCTATTCATCGCTATCTGTGGCTTTCTGTTGTAGCTGTGGCTAGCTGTGGGGATCTGAGGTTATCCGTGGTTATTTGAGGCTATCTATGGCGCTCTATGACCATCTGCGACTAGAACACAGAAACACATGAACACCAACAAATACAAGAAGTCACAGACACTCGAACACACTAACACTCGATCACGCGAAAACAAGAACAAGCACGAACACACAGACAGTTGAACACACGAAAAAACAAGGACACAAGAACACGCGAACAAACGAACAAACAAATACACACAAACATACGAACACGCGAACAAACAGCTGTATGTGTATGTGTATCTGAGGTTTGAACACATAAACACATGGTCACTAACAAATACACGAACTCACAGACACTCGAACACGCGAACTCATGAACAAATACGAACACACGAACAAACACGAGCATACAGACAGTCGAACACAAGAACACATCAACATACGATCAAACACCTACACACACACAAAACTTATGAACATGCTAACTCGCGAAAACACACGAACAAACACGGTCACACAGACAGTAGAACACACGAACATCTGAACACGCGAACAAACAAATACGAACACTCGAACACCTGAAGACGCGAACACATGAACAAGCACGAATACACAGACAGTTGAACACACGTAGAAACAAGAACAAGCAAACAAACGAACAAACAGCCACACAAACAAACATAAGAACATGCGATCTATGTGTATCTGAGGTTTGAATACAAGAACACATGATCACAAACAAATACACGAACCCACTGACACTCGAACACGTGAACTCACGAATTGAACCCGTTTCAAGTTCCTCGTACTTGCCGAGACTTGTCTGTAACGTGACGTCAGCAAATTCCAGGTAATTTGATATCTGACACGACTATTCATCAACCTTAAAATAGGTCATTCAACCCGTATTGAATTTTGCTGACCTCTCTGTAACCGAAACCATGGTGTCAGCGAATCCCAGGTACTCTGATGTCTGACACGTGCACTTCATGATATGGAAAGAGGTCATTGGACCCATCTTGGATTTCTCCTACTTGTCGAAACTTGACAATAACCGGAAACGTGGCGTCAGAAAATTTCAGGTAATCTGATACTTGACACGTGCACTTATTGACCTTGTAAGAGGTCATTGAACTCGCATTGAATTTCGTTTACCTCTCTGTAATCAGAACTGTTGCGTCAGCAAATCCCAAGTAATTTGAAATCTGACCAGTGCACATCATGATCTTGCACTTCATGACCTTGAAAGAGGTCATTGAACCCATCTCGGATTATTCTTACTTGTCGGGACTTGTCTGTAACGTGACGTCAGCAAATTCCAAGTAATCTGATATCTGACACGTGCACTTATTGAAATAGGTCATTGAACCCATCTCAGATTTCTCCTACTTGTCGAGACTCGTCTGTAACGTGGCGTCAGGAAATTCCAGGTAATTTGATACCTAACACGTGCACTTATTGAAATAGGTCATTGAACCCATATCAAATTTTGTTCACCGGAGCTATGACGTCATCAAATTCCAGGTAATCTGATACCCAACACATGCACTTATTGAAATGGGTCTTGAATCCATCTCAGATTTCTCGTACCTGTCGAGACTTGTCTGTAACGTTGCGTCAGAGAATTCCAGGTAATTTGATATCTGACACGTGCACTTATTGAAATAGGTCATTGAACCCGTATCAAATTTTGCCCACCGGAACTATGGCGTCAGCGAATTCCAAGTAATTTGATACCTGACACGTGCACTTATTTAAAGAGGTCATTGAACCCATCTCGGATTTCTCCTACTTGTCGAGACTTGTATGAAACGTGACGTCAGTAAATTCTTGGTAATCTGATACCCAACACGTGTATTTATTGACTTTGAAATAGATCCTTGAACCCATATTGAATTATTCTTACTTGTTGAGATGTGTCTGTAACGTGAGATCAGCAAATTCCAGGTAATCTGATATCCAACACGTGCATTTATTTTAAAAAAGGTCATTGAACTTGACTCCCATTGCTCTCTCATGGGTTTTTGCTTACTGGTCATAAATGTTATTATTTGCCGTGGCGCTCCTCCCAGGTCTCTCTCATTAGTTATCTACTGTGGGGCACAACAAATATTTCCTAACCCCTATTTTTCAAGATATGGCTCCCAACGTGGAGCTCAACTGATAGTTTCTGATTTAATGCCCAGTAGACAGGGACATTCAGAAAACACCGTTGAAGATCGTAACCGTGTTCATTTTGGTTTGTTCAATCAAAATCAACACGCAGATCTTTTGCCAAGGTATTCAGAACCGAGTACCCGAATCCATGTAGATAACGACGTTCAGATTTCGCAAAATGGCGAATTAATTATTCAGAACGAGACTCATACTCTAGAGAGTCAGGAATACAGGGTGTGTCAGAACATTCTCGCGTAAAGGCATCAGATAAATTCTGGTAATTCTTTTTTTTTGTACTGAGGTGGCTAGCTTGCTACTGGCTCCGATACCCCCGCAGCACACGCTGATTCGGGAAAATTCAGTTCCCGCTCTGGAGGCTGAAATGAATACACAAATTGATTCTCTTGAAGGTAGAGTAGGACAAATCTTCTGGCACCCTGAGGCATCTCAGACCGTGTCTGAGACACGAAATATGAAGAGTGACTTAGCGAATGATGCGCTTGAGATATCCCCCCAATCCGTGCAAACGTCAGACCCAGGTAATGTTATACAAGGGCTGACTACAGTTTTTAAAGATCTCGTAGATCACATTTTGCTTTCAACTTTGGCCGCTAGCGGCCACCAACTAGTAAAGGGTAACCGATATCATGCGGCCCCCAAATTCGGCGGGTTACCTCAAGGGTGCCCGCAGAAATTCATACGAGACGTCGAGTCGACTATCGAAAAACTCCCCTACCACGAGTGGTCCGGCATTGTTGGCAACTGGCTCACAGGAGAGGCAGCCGAGGGGTTTCGCGGCTATGGAAATACCAACAAAAGCTGGCAATATTTTCGACTCTTGGAGCGATTCGATAACGATATGCTCAAAGCCAAGTTGACAAGCCTATTGTTCGGACAGGAACAATCTCACAAAGAAAATGTGAGTGCGTTCATAGCTCACCGATGGGGGATTGGCTACTATACTAGTGCCAACCATGCAGGAGAAAGATATTGCTCGGTTAATTGTGCATTAGATTAACACCGGCTTGCGAATTTATTTGCAAAACGAGAACTTCGAGACAATTGAACAGCTGACCCAATTAGCGAGCAGCAATGAAGCTACGCTTAAAGAAGTGGGTCAGCTCATAATTGCAGCGGTTGAGAGACCAAAATTTGAGAGAAAACCTCGACAGGCCTTTCCTCAACACCAACGTTTCTTCAATAACGTAAGACACTCTTCAAACCAAGAAGGTGATATCCAGGAGCACTATATGCCACGAAACAATGTTACACCTAACAGGAATCCCTACGGGTCGTATCCGCCTATAGATTGCCCAACCCTGTACTACGATATCCGTCGAGTCCCCTTATAACGAGAAAATCAGGGAACAAAATCGACGTTATGCGGCCCCGAATAACCCCTACGCTTCGGTTGGGCAAGCCCCACGACACGACGCCCCACCGCATGTAGCGCCACCTCGAGACGTCGTGGTGCCTAGGAGCAGGCGGACGCCTAACACAGCGCCGCCGTCCCAACGTTTATATAGAAGATAGTTAGTCAACCTTATGGGATTATAATTGGATCAAAGTGGATGCGACATGTAGATGGCGATAGTGAGCTCGCATTCAAGTCATGTCGTAACTTCAGTGATCTGGCCTACAAGTCATGTCGTAACTTGATTGAAACAATGGGACAGCATTAAAATCAGGGTTTTTTGAAGGAACCTACATTAAAATGACGTCAAATATTCATGTTTCTAACTAATCACGCTAGGTAACACTCGCATTTGCGTCCAACATCAATTACACAGGCATTGACTAACTATCTTACTTCTATATTGTAGCGTTCATTTTGTCGCTACATTTGTCACCTCAATTTATTTACAGAATATTTGCGATATTACTCCGCCACTGCAGCTATTGCTTAGCAGATGGCGCTGTCGTAAAATTGATGTTTAACGAACACTATTTTAATAATGCTTGAAGATATTATTGCAGGAATCTGTCTGTGCTGCGTATGTGATTCATGGAATCTTACTCAATGAGTTTAGTCGGCAACCATGATCTCACCAGTGTTTCAGTTTTCAGTCAGATCTTGAGACAAAATAGTTTTCTGTAAATAAATATTTGAAATGGGTGTGTTCCCCTTGTAAGTCATGAGATCGGCTGTTTTTTTACTGGTTTCGTGGAAAATGCAGAGTGGGTGAAATTCAATACTTTTCATGTCCTTATGTTATCCTAAGCATTGTTTAAATAGAACATAGTTAGTCAATGGCTGTGGAAAAGGTATTGGACACAAACGCGAGTGTCATCTAGCGTGATTAGTTACAAACATGAATATTTGACGTCATTTTAATGCAGGTTTCTTCAAAAAACCCTGATTTTAATTCTTTTCCATTGTTTTAATCAAGTTACGACTTGACTTGGAGGCCAGATCACTGAAGTTACGACATGACTTGGATGCGAGCTCACTATCGCCATCTACATGTCGCATCCGTTTTGATCCAATTATAATCCCATAAGGTTGACTAACTATCTTCTATATAAACAATGTCCTAAGTTAGACACTCGTGCTATTTGTATATTCCTGATATTTCTCCATAAAATATCATTGTAGTCTTGAGAGGTCTAAGTGACTGACAGTAGATGGCGCTATGTTCTGTTCTGTGACAGAATTATCAAATACTAAATAAAAATCGTGGAGGGAGCCCTCCTCAAGCTGAAAGTGGAAGACAACAGATTTTGTTCTTTTTCCCGGCCATTTTGTATCAAGGAGGTTGTGTTTTCCTGACTTGGCAAGACATGGTTTCCACACAAAAATTGTGCCATTTTTATTCATGGTTGGTAGAGCCATAGCTCTCCAAGCCGTCAAGGCAAACCTTTTTTTCTGAGGGACTCCTCGGATGCAGTTTGATTCATCATTGGACCTGCCATCAGGCCGTGAGTTTCCTCCTCCAACATGGAGCCCACGCCGTTTCTAATTTTCTACCCAGATAACCCTCCGAGCGAGGTAAGTTATAATAAACATATTCACTGTGCCAGTAAATGAAACAGAGATTCTTTCTTTTATAGGGTTATTGGATTTTGTTAAATTCATATTTTTTATTTATGGAATAATTACCCTTACCAGTAGGGAATTATTATATTGGTATTTAATGGGATGTTGATGGACCCACCTCGTACGAGATGTCAATTTATTTCGCTTATTAATGGTATGCTGCCTGTCGCAGACTGGAAACCCTTTGATGGAATATGGTATTGGGATTCTACAATTTTTATGGTTAATTTACCTCATTGTATGGGATGATTTGTACCTCGATCATACTGGAGAGCATTTCTGGGAATCATTGGAAGCACGCCGGAACGTCCCGCTAACTTTAAAATTGGGAGAAAGCTCCTACTGTTGAGCCAATGCAGGATTCTTCAAAAACAGGCATTTATTACTATACTATTAGTGACTTGAACCTTCACATTTTAATAAGGATTATTACATGATTATTTCACTTATATTATGCTGTACAGCAGACGCACAGTACTGAGCGAGCGCTATTTCTATTTCTAAACATAAAGGTATCCTAACTTGCAAATAACTTTAAACCTCTATCCACCTCCAATTTCATATCATCATATTGAATATTTTTCTTAGGGTTAAGGTAAGGGTTGTTACACCAATCTGTGGCACACAAATAGTCTATTCGACTCTCGCAGTTATTACCAAATTTTATTTCGATGCTTAAGTGAGCTTCAATATTACTCGAATGCTTGAATAGTTATGAACAGTGATTTATCCATATTTTCTGGGATATACTGGGGAAATGTAAATGTCTTTGTTTTTTTTGTGAATATATATGTGTTCGAAAGGGGGAACTTGTGTATTACTTTTTGACTTTTCAGGTCTTCAACAATGCGTTCCAATCTTATCAATCCAATCTTAATATTGATATAGTATAGAGTATAGAGCGACTCTGAGCTCTAATTTTTGAACTTTAGATAAACTAGTTTCCATTGTGTATACTATATGTTTCTTAATTCTTGGCTTAAACAGGATATTTTAATATTAGTTTGTAAGTCGAGTGGCGCCCAGTTATGAATTGCTTTTAAAATGATTTCAAACAATTAAGTACCTCAGGCTAAACACATCGACTCACCCCTACATGCTCAACCGACTACTACCATGCTAACGGTATTGTGCGTTTTTATTCTTCTGAGGGTAATAAAAACAAAAAAACGTTACAAGTGGCGCTGCCAACGTGGGGCCCGATTGTGTGAATAATTTTAAAGCAGTTGCCAACACCCACACACAAAAAAAAAATTTAAAGCAAAATTTTTTGAATTTAGTGACATTTTTTTTGTAAATGAAAAAAAATATATATTTGGATTGGAGATTGGATTTGCTTGTGGAGACTGAGGTTGAAATACACAATTCTGACTTCAAGAAATTTTTGAAGGTTGTTAAATAATAATTTTAATTTGGTTCTCACAAACAGGGTGGTCCAAAAACATTTTTTGAAAATTCTAAATTTGAATTACTGCAAACTTCTGAGATCATTGGTGTTTAGTATTTCTTGTGGCACATTCGGGGTGAGACATATTCTTTGCGACATAACCCGATTGTTGTAAGCAAATTTATTTTGAATTTATATATTACTGGTATTTATTGATTTCCATACAAAATGGCAGACAGCCTCAAACCTGTTCATTTACTTATGGAGGAATTGACTTATGAATTAGCAATAAGAGGGGTCCATACTACTAAAAATCAAGATGACAGACGAAAAATGTTGAGAAACCTCCTAGAGAAGGAAAAATTTAATCCGGGTTGTTTAGTAAAAATGGATGAATATCAATCTGATTTTGACACTGAAAAGACGGCTTTTGGTAGTTCATCGTCTTCGATTAGGTATGCTATAGGTGAGTTTGAAGGTACTGAGTCTGACTCAACATTCAAGTGCTTAAAGTCTAGGTTGGCTCATGTATCTGGCCGCGCTAAACGTTTGCCTGTTGCACCAGGATCCGAACAGGTAATCACTGCTTATAAAAATGAAACCATAGCTGACTGCCTACTTGCTGAGACTGATTTACTCGATAAAGTTCAAGTTGATATTAATATACCAAATTCACAGGGCATTTCAAATGTTATGCAACCAGTAATAAATATTCCTCCTCCAGTTTTTACATATAATACAAGACAAATACCTATTTCTGATTGGAATTTAAAATTCAGTGGCAACCCTAAGGAGATATATACTTTCATAGATAAGGTAACAGAGTTTTCATCAGCTCGTGGGCTTGATAACTCCGATCTTTTCAAATCAGCTGCTGAGTTATTCACAGGAGATGCTTTTTTATGGTTCCTTCATGTAAAATCTAGCTTGACAGATTGGGATAGTCTAATAAACAAATTGAAAACTGACTTTTTACCTTCTCATGAGGAAGATGACCTTTGGGATATTAAGTTCAGGAAACAAAGTAGGAATGAAACTATCGTTGTATATTCTGCAGTAATGGGAAATTTATTCAAAAGACTTCCTCTTCCACCTCATGAGACAACTAAAGTTAAAGTTCTTCGTAAAAATATTCTGCCTGAGTATATTTCTAATCTAGCCCTGACTGATGTCGGAACAGTGTCTGAGTTAGTTCAACTATGTAAGAGACTAGAAGAAACAAATTATATGAAAAATAAATCTACTCCAAGAACCAAAACTTTTGGAGCAACTTGTTCTTGTCAGCATACCGAAGTTCCAGTTTCTTCGATGCATTATAATCATTCGAGTAGCTCTTCAAGCTCAAATTTGAAAACTTTTGGTAGTAAAAATTTCTCTCATCCAGATTCTAGAAACAAGTCCAATGGTAAAAATGTCAAGCCAAATAGAAACTTCATTAAAAGTTTCTATTCAGATAAAACCGAAATTCCTTCTAGTTCTAAAGAGAAAATTTCTAGCGAAAATATTGCGTCGAGTTCTAAAACTGTGATCTGTTGGAACTGCATCTGTTAGCTTGTAGTATGAAGTATCAACATACCAAAACTTACAGGAGACAACCAATGAGATTCCATAAAAAAATTGCTGCCGAAAGTAGGCAGCACAGTGGAAAAATGCTGGGACTCCTATATTAAATTGTGCTGTTCTCAACTTTTTCAAGAGTGGAACCTCATCATTTTTCCAGTGGACCCTTCAATTGTGTCATGCATAAATTATGAACGTTTATCTAGTTTTCTAAATCAAGGGCTAAGTTAAATAACTCCGTGCCTATGATCTAATTCTCCTTGGATTCAGATGGGTAAACTCAGTTCATTAAGTTCAAATTTGTAGTCGACGGAAATATCAATATCCTCAGAACATCAGATATACGTGTTTGGGTGACTCACAAAATATATTCATATTTCATAGCTTGCAATCCTACAAAAACAAAAAATTAATTATTTGGCGCCCTCTATCGCCGAACCTTTAGGTGTTGAGGACGAAGTCATGTTTGAATCGTTGAGAAGAGTAATTACTTATTAAAATTGAATAGAGCCTCCTTGTATGAAACACTATGTATTTTCATTTGCATTTTGTTTTGGGAGATCAAATTTCATTCTGATCGACCATCAATAATAATTAACTTAATCAACTCATGGTCTCGAAGGAGAATTCTTTCACAGAAATTGATTATATTGTACAAAATATTTTTTTGAATTGAGTCTAATACTTTAGAATTTAATGGGTCATTATCATTATTAAGGAGAGATTTATTCAAACTGTTCTTCGGATCACCTCTAATAATATTTTGGGATTGTTAGTACTGCTTTGTATTATATCTCAAATATTCCGAGACGCAAACCTTTTGCTATTACACTAACTGATTTCATTGCTATTTCATCGTCGAAGTCCTACCACTTCTGCAAAAAAAAACAAATCTCAACTGCCGGAATTGATAATAGTGCTGTTTTTGTGAGTTCCGTCATTTATTATTTGCTTTTTTTCACAATCGCCTTCCACTTTCTCTATTTCATCTCCATAATACTGATTTTTTCGTATTTCGCATAAAATTATTGAGTGTATTTCTTGTTGGAAGGTGACCTTGTTTCAAGATCGTGATAGTTTAACCCTGTACGTGAATTCAATTGATGTTTGAAGTTATTTTTTAAAGTTGTTACTGAGTTTTGTCAAATAATTGTAAAGATTAAAAGTCACAGCATATTTATTTTTTGAATTTATTCAGTCAACTGAGACGACGAGTTGAAACACTGCATACTAACTAACATTTCTGACTCACATATTTTGTCCTTTGTGTGTGTGGGTAGTTTTGTGAAAGTTTTTTTCAATGGGTCGATGAGGCTTTACCTGCTTTTTCTACTGAAACTAGGATTGGAAAAAGCTTGCGAATTATGTTTTTGAAAAACCCTTTGGAGATTTTTTTAATTATCGCTCTTTTTTTGGCAATTTTGAAATGGGAGTTTTTGCCTCACTGTGTAATTTTGATACTGTTATAATATTTCACAAGTACATTTTGATACTATTGTCGATTTTGAATGAGTTGGTCAATTTCGGAGTCAGTCTCTGAATATATGATAGATATCTGTGGGCTGCTAGACTACTACCCTGTTGGTCTGTATTTTGACATGGTGTGAGAGGTGTTATAGTAAAGATTTTCTCACAATAGATTGAATCATTGAAATTTCCAGGGGAAGAATATCTTACCTACAATATTAAAATTACACAGTAGATAAGGTGAAAATTCCCATTTCAAAATTCCTCTCCTTTGTTCCAGAACATATACTGTTCAGTTATCTAGAACACTACTGGTCATATTATCTCCCATTAGAGCCACTGTACAAAATCATTCAATTTTGAGCCTAATTTGTTGTTGAGTATTTCATTAAAATTTATATCATTGATGTAATGAATGTTCATAATGACCAAAGTGGTGAGTCAGTTTTTTTCTGGAAGGTAAGTCTCTACAAACAAACAATACACTCAGCAACTTACTGTAATTGATCCTTATAAATAAATTTTGAGAACGGAAACATAATCTATTGAGTTTTAAAATATTTATTCGACTTTGATGAAACTGATTTCTAACTTCTATAATATCAACTGATTCCGCTCATTCGACCATTTCTATGACATATCAGAACATGAGGCACCAATGTGTGTCAGGTTTGTTCAAGATGTCAGAAACACTCGTGCAAGCCGACAGAGCTTTGAATTAATTCTCAATGCGCACTAACCAACATCCATTATGTCTGTGATGGGTCAATTCTATTCCTTCGCTGTGGAGGTACGATGACTAAAATTGCTATTTACACAAGTCTGTGTGGAATTGTTCAGTAATGGAGTTTTTCTTCCTTCCTCATCGATCCTGCAAACAAAACTCACTTTAATGGGATTTGGGGAAATCACAAGGTTTTCTCGTCCTACTCATGCAATGATTATTGGTTCATAGATTCTGCAGCTACAGCCCATTCCACTTCTATTTTATCCTAGATACGTTGTGGCGAGTGGTCACGGCAACTGAGGTGGAAATGGGAAGCAGAAAATTGTGGATGGAAAACACTGGATTGATATACATTAGCTATTTATTATAGAGTCGGACGGTGACGATTTGGATGGTAAAAGTCGAACAGGTTGTATTACAATCAAAGTTACAACGTTACATGTTATCTGATGTGCGTGGCTTCTGTTCAGTTTATTTAAAGAACTGAGAAGTCACATAATTCCATAACAAAGAGAGGAATATATAAGGGTGAAATAGATATAAGTAACAAATAGGTTCTGAAATGAAGTTAATTACATTACTTAATTGGTGACCTATATAACAATTCGAAGTGATGAAACTCAGACAACAATAAGAATGATAATTATACATACAAGGTGATACATGAGGGTTTTCACATAGGGTAATACAGCAGTTCACAACAACGTGACATCAGAGGAGAAAGTGGCAGACAGTTAGGAATAGCGATGGTCAGACATGAGAATGCGCCGGAATGTCGATATTTATTGTGAAAAATTAACCACAAGATACTTTTCAAGATGCCATCCATTCTCCGAGTATTGCATTGAATGTAAGCGAATATGGTCGGAGCAGAAAAAACTGTGATCTTTGGTAAACTATGGGTGCCGAATAATGGAAGTGCAAGTTGAATTAGAACCAGAAGATATAATCTTCAAACCTAAAGCTTCCAAAGTTAATGGAATGGAATAGCTGTAAATCTCTATCAGTTCACACTCATAATTAAACAAACTACACAGAAGACGAATCGATTTTCACAAATATTCTTCGCCAACACAGCCAATCGTTTAGGTCATTCGACTCAAGATTACATGAAAACTTTGAAATGGCTACGGGTAGAGAATTATTATCCATTCCAAATTCTTGAAACTGATTTGACGCCTCCTTCAAGGTTAAATGGCAGCGACTTCCATCCGAAAATGCGGTAACAGGAGAGCAGAGATGCATTTGGAAACAGTTCATTTCACTACCATTGACAGTCATATACCTGAGATTACCTTTCGCCAGAGAACTATCAGACGCAATTTGCTTGGACTCAACACCAACAAAGCTATTGGATCTGATGGCATTTCTACGATCATTCTCAAAAAATGAGCCCTACCTCTCTTTCAATTAAGGGGCATTTCTATCCGACTAGAAAATTACCAGATTACAACCAGTCCTCAAAGAAGGATAAAAACCTACCTCGCAACTACAGACCTACTGAACTGCTATCTGTAATCTCGAAGATCATAGAAAAATCCATCAACATCGATCTAATAAAATATCTAGATCGATCAGGAATTGTGAATAGTCGATAATAGGTTTTCCATCTCGTCGGTGCTGCTGAGCTTACAAGATCTAATACAGGGTAACTTTTTAAATGAAATCAACGGTTGTTAGGATGAAGATGCGACATTTCTCTCCCCTGCTAGGAGAATTAATTTTCTTCTAGCTCTAACAAACATAGCTGGTAACAGGCCGCCGATATTCTCCTGAAGAGGTCTCAACATCCACGACTCGTATTTTTTGGTCAGTCCAAAAATACATTTGATCGATGGTTACTTCGAGTTCGTGTTTGATAGATTCTGCAAGTCGATTTGCCATCACAGCACTTTGCAGCTCCAATCTTGGGATCGATAAGGGTTTCAGAGGGGGTACTCTAGTTCTTGCTGTGATGAAAGGCACGTCGAATTCGGTGTTTCTAATAACACGGAGGTCAATTTTAATTTTATTTGTTGGTCGTTGTTGGTCGTTGTTGGTGTGTCGTTGGTGTGTCTCTGATAGTATCTGGCATTTAAACCCATTTAAAATAACAATAAATCATCGCATCGCATAGAACTGAAGGCAAGTGATATATACATCAAATTATTACACAAACAGCGGTTAAAAGAAGTGGAAGTCTCCGCGATGTAAATCAAACATTCCCAAGAAAAAGTTTCTTCAACAATAACCCTTATTGCTTTGATCATAAAGGTATCTTTTCGTTTATAAAGTACTAATCTAGAAATTTCGTTTGTTCTACCACTTCGATAAAGTCGACAGGTACTGAAATACTTATAGTATAGGACAAACATGCCGGCAGATCTCAATAACAATGAGCTCTTGGAAAAACTTCGTCAGACTGTCAAAGTAGAATGCGAAAGAGTCAGAAAGGAAATAGGAGAGGATATTAAATTAGAAAATAACAGAATACTACAGAAACTGGATGAAAACTCATTAAAAATTCAACAAATTGAAGACAAAGTCAAAGTTTTGGAAACCAGTGGATTGCAAATCGAACGTCACTACCGTACAAATAATATAATTATCTATGGCCTGAACGTTCCAGGTGGAGAAAATCTACTGAAGTACACTCTCAATACAATTTAGGAATTGCTTGGTCTCACCTTAGCTGTCGTCGAAATCAATAATATATACCAACTTAGAAGTGACAAAACTCCTCCGATCAAGGTGGAATTTGTCAGCTATTTGAGTAAGCAAACAATTCTACGCAACAGCTCGAAGCTCAAGGGTACCAGAATTTTTATTGCGCAAGACCTCTGCCTTCCTGATAGAGAAGATCAGAAAATACTCTATGCTCATATGAAATTAGCTAGATCAAGAAACCTAGAATCAAGAATCAGAGGAAACACTCTTGTTGTGGGTGGCGAGTCATTTACCGTGAGTCAATTGAAAGAGACAGATTCTCAGGAAAGCAGTCAACAAGTACCTGTGCCGGACATCAGGGTCCCTGAAAAGAAAACAACTGGCAGTGGTTCCACTTCCAGCAATAGGGGAGGAACCTCCGAACGAGTAACTAGAAATATGAAAACCAAATCTGATCAATGACATATTTAATATTGTCAACATTAAGGATATGTCACTTTTATTCTCAAATATCATTACTAATTTTTATTATACTGCTAACATTTTTGCTTGGATCAAAATTACAATAGCATAATTCTTGTTAATAAAACTGGTAAATAAAAAATAACAATGAAATTGTGTCATATCAATGCGAGATCGGTGCTGTCTGATTTTGATAACTTCAAGAACATAGTTCATAATAAATATGATATCATTGCTGTAACAGAAACTTGGCTAAAACCAAATATAACTAATAAAACCGTATCACTCAGCGGCTGTAAACTTTATCGATTGGATAGACTTACTAAGAAGGGAGGAGGCCTGGCTTTTTATATTCGAAACGAAATAAAAACAGTCATCATTAAGAACCTTGAAATCCGTGATACTGAACAACTATGGGTCTCCATATCAATGCAACAAAAAAGTGTAGCCCTGGCGTGTTTATACAGACCTCCTGACAAAGCCGTTGCTTGTTTCTGAAATGACTTTGAAAATTGTCTTAGTGTAATTGCACCCAAATTTGATGAAATTATTTGCACAGGTGATCTCAACATTGATATGTTAAATTTCCATGGGTCTAGTACGATACAGCTTAACAATAACATCATGGAAATTTACGGCCTGAAACAGATAATCGAAGAACCAACGCGTTGTACAGCAACATCCAATACACTGCTTGACATAATTGCGTGCTCGGAAAACCTAAAAACGGTTAATATAAAATCTGAAGATTGTTCGGTTATATCAGATCATGCGATTATTTCATGTGAATTCACTGAGTTCAGATCAAAAATCGAACCCTTTTATTATACTTTTCGCAATTTTAGATCATTTATACCAGGAGTATTTTATAACCATATCCAAACCAGCAACTTTTCTTCTATAATTGAAACTCGAGATGTCAATCAGAAAGTAGACATACTGACAAATAAAATCATTCTCTTGTTCGACACACATGCTCCTATTAGAACAGTTCATATATCAAAAAAGAAGTCGCCATGGCTCACTGATAATTTGAAATTAATGATGAAGAGGAGAGATAACGCCCTATCGAAATATAAAAAGAATAAACGTTTATCAGATTGGGAGTTCTATAAATTATTGAGAAATGAAGTCAATTACGCCATCAAAAGGGAAAAACGAGCATATTTTCAATACAGAATTGACAATAATGGAAACATGTGGAAGGAACTAAAAAAACTGGATATTCTCTCGAAAAAAACTAACGATATTCCTAAAGATATGAGAGGCGTTGAAGACATCAATGACTACTTTCTGAGTGCTTCTTCTAGTGGAAATAGTACTCCAAAATGAAGTTTATGAACATCTCTTAATATTAAATCGGATGCCGTTGGAGTCGATGGTATCAGCATCAAAATGATATTACACTGTTGCCCCTTTATACTCAAATATATAACTCACATCTACAATTACTGCATCGAGACAAATACCTTCCCATCTTTGTGGAAGAAGTCGAAAGTTATACCACTACCAAAAAAATGTAATCCTGAAAATTATAGTGACTTGAGGCCTATAAGTATACTGTGCACGTTATCGAAAGGTATGGAGAAAATTATGAATAATCAAATCAGGAAACACCTGATGACTCATAACATAATTCCTGAAACTCAGTCCGGGTTTCGCCAGGGTCATAGTTGCACAACTGCGCTTCTCAATGTCACTGACGACATAATCCGACACTTGGACGATAATAATCTCTGTGTCCTTATACTACTTGACTACTCCAAGGCGTTCGATCGCAACAATCATAGGCTGATGTCATCAGTTTTCCATTTCACGGGTTTTTCGACTGAGGCATCACATTTAATGAATGAGTATCTGTCTGACAGATTCCAGTCTGTTATCTTGGGAAAGCTGAGCTCGAGTTTCAAACGTAATCCTTGTGGGGTACCCCAAGGTTCTATCCTGGGGCCTCTTCTTTTTACCCTTTATACGTCCCAGTTCAGTAAGCAATTGACTTATCTAACTTCACATTTTTATGCTGACGACACTCAGTTGTACATGCCCTTTGAAGAGACAAATTTGAGAACTGCCTGTGATCAAATAAACGAGGATCTAGATAATCTCAATAATATATCTTATAAATTTTGCTTGACCATCAACCCAACAAAGTCGAAAGCACTCAATACCCCGACATAGAACAAACAAGTTCAAGGCTTCTTTTTCGTATAATATTGCCAAAATATACAACTCGATACCATATGAAATGAAGGAATTGAAAATAAGTCTATTCAAAAAGAAACTGAAACTCGCATTGATTAATAACACTATCGAATTCTAAGTTCTTTACATACATTATATATATATATATATATATATATACAGGCCGTTTCTTTTATCATGTGGTAACATTGCTATATTCTAAACCGTAACAGATACGAAGACGATTAAATGGAAGAAAAGGTAACTATTGTGGAGAACAGTACAATGGTCAAAGAAAATTTACAGGGAGTCTCGCCCTTCCCGAGTTATACAGGGAAAACTAAAAATGCTGTTATTTGTTTTTACGAATAGAATGGTTATTTCTGAAAATATAAAAAAATGGAAAAAGAAAGTTTTAATGTATTCTAAATGTACTATAAAAATGTAACAATGAATCTTTGATTAAACGTTTCGTGTCAACACGGCCACCATCAACATTTTTTTTTCAAATACCTACGGACCTGTCTGTTTTAGTACAAATATTGATAAAGCGATGAAATCACAATTCAGTGGTACATCATACTTGATATTTTTATAACGTTTCATTTAAAATAACTAACATCATCAGTGACAACAATTTTTAATTACGGTCCTGTCGTTAGGACGTTTATGGATTCCACAAAACCTAACTCTCCGATATAAAAATTATCATTGACGCTTTGAATAAATGTATCTATTAAAATTATGTTTACACTATAATAAAAGATATCTGTAGTTTCAGAGACGAACGATAGCAATTTACCTCGGAAATAAACTTACTTAAGAGTAGAAGAAATCAAACAAACAGAAAACAATTTTCTTCATATTGAATTTTTGAGTGAAAATAAAACCAATACAGAAAATGAATTCTTCATGATAACCTACATTAAATGCTCGAATTGCCGACCTCTTTGTTGAATGCACATAAGTTGTCTGTCCGTACAATTTCTGTGGCAATTTTCTATTATGATGGGTGTAATGCTATTACATGCATCTCTTATTTTTTGTTTGAGATGGTCGATATCTGTACTAGTTGTCGAAAAAAACTTTATCCTTTATGTATCCCCAGACAAAAAAATCTAAAGGAGTCAGGTCTGGGGATCGAGCTGGCCAGGAAATTGGTCCATTGTTTCCAATCCATTTTCTTGGGAATATTGCATCTAAATGTTCCCTTACTATTGCTGCATTATGGGGAGGGGCACCGTCTTGTTGAAAATATTGTATTTCACGGCGGATGTTCAGTGGCAATTCATCTAAGTAGCCATCAAACTCATTGGATAAAAAATGTAAATACATTCCACCATTCAAATGCTCGTCGTAAAAGAAAGGAACTAGTATGTTTGTTCCCAAAATTCCCAACCAAACATTTATTCCGAACCTTTCCTGGATATTGGTGTCTCTATGTAAATGTTCATTTGTATTATTCCACCTATAATGGATGTTTCTGTTAAACCAACCATTGTTGGTGAATTTTGATTCGTCCGTCCAGATTATTTTATTACAAATATTTCCAACTTCCCTATTTCTACGTCTCAACCACATCGCAAATCGTACTCTCCTTCCGTAATCCCTTTCATTGAGGTGATGAACTTTGGGTATCCTGTAGCATTTGTATTTGTTCTTTTTCAAAATATTTCTTGTAGATTTTACAGAATTTCTCGTAAAGAACAATCTTGATTAGAAATATTTTTGTAACTGACCAATCCTAAATTGAAAAAAAATATTTTCGTCACTTTGTTAATCTTTATGAAGTAATATTTGCTTACCTAAAACATTTATTCGGTTCCGCATACTTCCAGCAACAACACATTTTCTACTTTTATTTCTATCAAATGCACCACAGTCTCTCAAATTTCTTTCTAATCGTCTAAACATTTGAATGTTTGGAATACGACGATTTGGGTATAGCTCACCATACATATTTTTTGCCAAAAGAGGATTTCTATTTGATTTTGCATAAGCAAATAGCATATCAGTCCTATCGTCATTTGAATACATCTTTGATATGACTGAGTGTATAAACGACTGACAGTTCTTAACACGTATCAACAACTCATTTATTTGTCCTGCCATAGAAACCAAGCAAAGCCTACTTGTTTAAAAATGGTAAATGAAGTGAGATGCTATTTAATTGTACCATATCACACAATAGTAGTATTTTGACCAAAAACTAATATTTTCGTTACTTCCAGGATTGAGAATTATAGAAATATTCAGTATGATAATTGATTCAGAAGAAATCAGCCTTGAAACAAGGATTTCTGTAATACAAAAATGCCCAAGAAGGAAAAATACGAATGTTCGTTGTGTTGGGGTATCTTCTTATCGAAATTATTGGGTGAAGTCTGAAGTATGCCAATAGTTGAATAGGTTTTGAAGAAATCAAAATAATTTACAAAAGAACTAACGACAGGACCGTAATTAAAAATTGTTGTCACTGAGGATGCTAGTTATTTTAAATGAAACGTTATAAAAATATCAAGTGTGATATACCACTGAATTGTGATTTTATCGCTTTATCAATATTTGTACTAAAATAGACAGGTCCGTATTTGAAAAAAATATGTTGATGGTGGCCGTGTTGACACAAAACGTTTAATCAAAGATTCATCGTTACATTTTTATAGTACATTTTAAATATATTAAAACTTTCCTTATACATTTTTTTATATTTTCAGAAATAACAGTTCTATTCGTAAAAAACAAATTACAGAATTTTTGGTTTTCCCTGTATAACTCGGGTATGGCGAGACTCCCTGTAAATTTTCTTTGACCATTGTACTGTTCTCCACAATAGTTACCTTTTCTCCCATTTAGTCGTCTTCGTATCTGTTACGGTTTAGAATATAACAATGTTACCACATGATAAAAGAAACGGCCTGTATATATATACAGGGTGTTAATTAAGTACGTTGACAAACTTCGGGAGGTGATTCTTTGAAGGTTTTCAGGACGAAAAGTTCATATAAACATATGTCCCAAACGGCTTGGTTTTCGAGATACAGGGCGATAAAAATACATTTTTTTCAAGATTTTTTAGAGTTAACTTCGACATTTTCGACAATAATCAGTTCAAATTAGGCAAGTACAATCCATTCAATAGGGCGCACGATACAAAATAATGTATTTCTTAAATAATTCACAGGGTCCTCCTTTTTTCAGAGTCAAGCTTTGTTCAACCCTTCAGAATTTTTTTTTTCCGCCGCCAGTGACAAATTATGAGAAAGGAATAATCAATGTTGTTTCATTTAACATCTTTTTGATATCTTGCATTTTTTCATTTACTTGTACGGTTCAGGGGCTATAATGAAAATATTAATTTAAACATTTTCCAGTGTGGCATAACATTAGAAAATTTGAAAATTAAACATTTTCAATTATTGTAAATTGATGGAAATATTTTTTCAGAATTAGAAAAATCTAGCCAAGCTTTTATACAAATGCACTGAAAATGAAAAAATAATTTGTTTCATTTTTTGTAGGTTATTCTGTGAGTATCAAAATCTTTCTGTACAAGATTACCTAGATCAAATAATGAAATGAATTATTTTTTTCTTTTCAGTGTATTGTATAAAAACTTTAAAATGTTTTCTTTTTATAATTTTCATTTTTAACATTTTAGTTTATTTTTTATGTGAAACTGAAAATCTCCAACCCAAAAACCATCACATACCAATTTTGAACAGAATCGGATCATAATCACAAAACTCGTCCGCCATATTGGAGCCGCCATTTTGTTTTTCAACAAACATTTTTTTAATGCATTGTCACCGCAATTACGGAAACCTGCCAAATTTCAAATTAATCGGAGTATTAGAAGTGGGTCAAATTCAACTTTTATTAAATTGTTTGTTAGTTAGTTACAAGTGAAGCTAAATAAAAGCTTGTTATTGTAAAGATGTGATTTCTTTTTGTGATATCTAACAGAAAACTACTATTTCCCCGTCACTGCGGTACGCTGGATATTAAACTAGATCTGACAGATATTGGGAAAACCTTAACTTTCAACCTGAAGATTCTGATGGTAAAAATGTGCATTTTCATTGAGATATTTGATTAAAAATGTTTTTATCCATCAGTCTTGATAGAGAACTCATACAAATTTTTTGTTATTTTAAAAAAAGATATTTTTTAGTTTTCAATTGAACGTTTCCTTTTCAACATAAAAAACTTCCGAAAGGTAATCCTGTAATGGAAGATAGTTAATAGGGTTTATCTAATAGTCGCAGATCATTACACATTTGATTTTCATTTATGAATCTCTGGTCATAACTCCGAAAAACTAAATCAAACAAATTTTTGTTTCCGTACGGAGTACATTATTTTATCAGAAATTTCGGTTTGTTTTTTCTTCTGCAGTAACGCAGAAATTTTTTAATCAATTTGAATTCATAAAAATAGCAAAGTGGGCTTTGATATTAATTCATTTATTTAAATATCAACAACTTGACAGTTATCGAAAGATGAGAAACTGTCTCATTGTTAATTCTTCATTAGTGCAAGCTATAAAGCAGATTCATTCAATATTCCTTTGGATAAAATGGTTGAATATACAAATTCAGAAATGGCAGACATGCACTTAATGTATGGAATGGCTGATGGTAACGCTCGTGCCGCCAGACGAATGTATCTAGAAAGATTTCCACAACGTCATATTCCCAGCACACAAATGTTCATCAATATTCACTCCCGTCTTCGTGAAACGGGTACTTTCAAGAAGTCTGCTGTTCTCATAGGAAGACCCAGGAGAGTTAGAACAGTTCAGATAGAAGAAGCTGTACTTAACGAAATTGAGCAGCATCCAGACACCAGTACAAGACAAATTGCGGCACAGTTTAACGTAACCCATGTATTGCTATGGCAAATTTTAAAAGAGAAACAACTTTATCCCTATCACATACAGCGTGTTCAAGCTCTTCTGCCAAGGGATTTTCCAAAGAGAAAAACTTTTTGCACTTGGATTCGAAATAAATTGTTGGAAAATCCATGGTTTTTATCTCAAGTGTTATTCACCGATGAGGCATGCTTTTCCCGTAAAGCCATTATTAATTTTCACAACAATCATAGGTGGGCTGATGAAAACCCACACGCCGTGATTGAAAACCATTTTCAAGAGACGTTTTCTGTGAATGTTTGGGTTGGAATTGTAGGGAATTTCCTTATCGGGCCACATTTTCTGCCTCATAGACTCAATGGTGACCATTATCGACATTTTCTTGAATTCCTCTTACCTGGACTCCTAGAAGAGATCCCACTGAGGGAAAGAATTGGAATTTGGTTTATGCATGATGGTGCTCCAGTACACTTCAGATTGGTTGCACGCCAATATTTAGAAGAGAATTATTCTGATCGCTGGATTGGGCGTGGTGGGCCACAACTTTGGCCACCAAGGTCACCCGATATGAATCCACTTGATTTTTTCCTCTGGGGGCACCTTAAATCATTAGTGTACCGAACTCCAGTTCAAAGTGAAGAAGACCTGAGAAATCGCATACAGGAGTCATGCGGAACTATAAGAAACACTCCTGGTATTTTTGAGCGTGTCCGCCAGTCTATGGTTAGGCGCATAAACGCATGCATTGAAGTTGGCGGTGGCCATTTCCAGCAGCTGCTCTGACATATCAATTTCAATAATGGTCCTTGTCTGAACTTAATTTTATTCCTAGGGAATTTATGTTACTTTGCTCTAGTATTTGATAATAAAGTTATTCACTATTGAAAATGTCCAATATTATTTTGCCATAATTAACTTTGTGCAATACATATTCAACCTGAGTTATGGTAAAGAATGTATGGGAGCTCCATAACATTACATTTTCTCTACACGAGCAGAAAATAGCTATTTGTGTAATGAGAACAAAATGACGTATTGCGTCACGCGCTAATCTTTGGAGAGTGGCAATGACACTTCGAGAAATGAATTATTTTATATCATGCGCACTATTGAATGGATTGTACTTGTCCAATTTTAACTAATTTGGATCGATTATTGTCGAAAATTTCGAAGTAAACTCCAAAAACTCCTAAAAAATGTATTTTGATCACCCTATACTTCGAAAACCAAGCCGCTTGGGACATGTTTATATGGACTTTTCATCTTGAAACCTTTCAAAGAATCACCCTTCAAGTTTGTTAGACTATTTGCTTCTCAAATTTCTTTATGTTATGCGTTACTGGAAAATGTTTGCGTTAATATTTTCATTGTAACTCCTGAACCGTACATGTAAATGAAAAACATCAGGAAAGCAAAAAGATGTTAAATGAAACAGCATTCATTATTCCTTTCTCATAATATGTCAGTGGGGGCGGAAAAAAAAATTCTGAAGGGTTGAACAAAGCTTGACTCTGAAAAAAGGAGGACCCTGTGAATTATTTGAGAAATGCATTATTTTGTAGCCTGCGTACTATTGAATGGATTGTACTTGCCTAATTTGAACTGATTATTGTAGAAAATGTCGAAGTTAACTCTAAAAAATCTTGAAAAAAATGTATTTTTATCACCCTGTATCTCGAAAACCAAGCCGTTTGGGACATATGTTTATATGAACATTTCGTCCTGAAAACCTTCAAAGAATCACCTCCCGAAGTTTGTCAATGTACTTAATTAACACCCTGTATATATATATATATATATATATATATATATATATATATATATATATATATATATATATATGTACATTACTAAGTTCATGGGTTGAACCGCGTTGAGAGTTTATAACTCGACGTTTCGGCTCCTGCTTTGGAGCCATTTTCAAGAGTGTGACTGCGAGGCCTCTATCTGCCTACTCCTCGAGTCGTGGTCTTGAGAGATATCAAGGTCTCAACCTGCCTACTCCTTGATCTCAAAAGACGATCCGATGTTGGTTGCACTGTAGTATTTATAGGTGGTTGGCTACCTGGAGGTGGGCGGGTCTTACGGGTTTTCTCGTTTGTCTTGTCTGCTGGTGCCTGCTGTGTAGTTGGAGTTAATGGGATAATAATTGATTGCGGAAAGCAGGAGCCGAAACGTCGAGTTATAAACTCTCAACGCGGTTCAACCCATGAACTTAGTAATGTACATATTTCTGACCGCGGAAACCTTTCCGAACATATATATATATATATATATATATATATATATATATATATAATATATATTATATTTCTTATAGATATATCTATGAATTTATTATTTTTTATATGTGATAGATTGACACAGTTTCATGAAACTCTGATTTTTTTTTTGTTCATTCAACTTTTGTTTTTTAAATTTTTTCAAGAAAATATGTTTTTTCTGATACATTATCAGATCTGTATTAATTTTGTATACTAAAGTTAGTCGTCTATTTAGTACTTGTTTCTTGTTTCTTTTATTCCATGAAATTTTTTTTTCTTATACATTATTTTGATCTGTATTAATTTTGTATACTAAAGTTAGTCGTCTATTTAGTTATTTTTTCTCAATTTCATTGATTTTTTTTCTTTCATGAGGTTGAGTGTAAGAGCGCTGCTTCTCAACTTCTATGAAGTTGAAGAAGCGCGAACTCTGCCTTTTGCGGCAGCAATGTTTATTGAACATTAGTTATGTACCTTTCTCATCGTTCATTCTATTGTAATATTCTGCTGCAATAAAAACAATTATTATTATTATTATTATTATTATTATTATTATTATTATTATTATTATTATTATTATTATTATTATTATTATTATTATTATTATTATTATTATTATTATTATTATTATTATTATTATTATTTTTTTTTTTTCTCCTTAGGAGTGTACCAGTCAGGCCCTGTCTCCGGTGCTCCGACCCATCCGGAGGGCGCGCTGGTGTCGTTAACCCCAATAACCACTCCCTACATCCGTAGGGTGAGTGATTATTGGGTCCGAGAATCGTGTGCCCTGAGTAGACGAAGCGAACCAAGTATAACGGCCTTCTGCATTCTTGATGCTAAGATTTCTGCCATATTACGGCAAGCAGGTATTATTTTCAAATTGGAGAGCAGTGTGTCCATCATTCCACCAAGGACTCCTATGATCAGAACCACCATTTTGACAGAATGGTCCGGATATAACCTGCGGAGTTCAAAGAGAAGATCTCGATATTTAGTCCGTTTTTCCTCCTCTTTTCGAACGATAATAATTTCGCCTGGAGCGGAAAACTCCATGACGAATATCGTTCTACTTTGGTGGTCGAGGAGGACAACATCAGGCTTATTGGCTTGTATTTGCCTGAGGGTGGGGAATGAGTAGTTCCAATAGATTCGGCATCTCTCATTCTCCACCACGGACTCAATATCCCCCGGAGCATAAGGCAAAACCGGTGTCTCGTCTATACCGTACGAGTGCCGTAGGTGGTAGTACAACACTCGTAGCGCCGCGTTATGCCTGTGGATATAGGCTGAGACCGCATAAGATGGGCATGCTGATAGCAAATGCATTACGGTCTCAGGTGCCCCACGACATGCCCTGCATCGGGTGTCAGGGACGTCTATACCCATCACGCGACTACGGTAGACAAGGGTGTTGAAGACACCATCCTGGCAGGCCATTATGAATCCCTCGGTCTCCGACTTTAGCTCACTCGACCTGAGGAAGGCAAAGGTCAAGCTTTTGGATAAGCCAAGGTCTTCGATGTTATGAAAGAAGACACCATGCATTGGCTTATCCATATGTAGCTGTAGCAGGACCTCTGTCTCCGCAGCTTTTATCTGAGCTTTTTGCTGAACGGGTCCCAACTCGGTGACAGAGTTTGGGTTAGCCCGTTCAGTGTCGAAAACGAGACCGAGTTCATCGGCCGCACGGGTAGCTGCCTTAAAAAGGAATGCTCCAATCCCTGCTTTCTCATGGTCGCGGACCATGCAGAGAAGGGGATCTGAACTCCTGATGACTTTACAGGCCCCATCCAGAACCATTCTGTTATGCAGACACTCCAAACTCAAAAGTCCACGGCCTCCCCGTTGTCTGGAAAAGTATAACCGTGGAACGGACGATTTAGGATGCAAGCTCCTATTGAGATGCATCATTTTGCGAGTCCGTTGTTATCGCGGTCGTCATCGTTTGGCAAATCGTCGTTGGCCCCACCACCTTGCCTATGACCCCTAATCCGAGGGGGTCGGTTGTGGGGGCCTCTTCCTCGATCGTTTGGAACCGAGTAGTAGAGTTTACTGGGGGGTTAACCCAGTAAACCCACGGCCGACACCGGAGGGAAAGATGCTTTTTCCCTCCCGGATGCGCATGAGCTGCCGGTCCGATTTTGCATCCTTTGCTCGGGTAGGTGGTGTCGCTACTCACCAGGGCCTTAGGTGTTGGTTGACCCCCTTGCCTATTTATTATTATTATTATTATTATTATTATTATTATTATTATTATTATTATTATTATTATTATTATTATTATTATTATTATTATTATTATTATTATTATTATTATTATTATTATTATTATTATTATTATTATTATTATTATTATTATTATTATTATTATTATTATTATTATTATTATTATTATTATTATTATTATTATTATTATTATTATTATTATTATTATTATTATTATTATTATTATTATTATTATTATTATTATTATTATTATTATACAGCCGCGAACGCTTTTTCACTGCTGTCTGAGAACGTATGAATTTCATTTCTCCCCGCAGTTGGAATTTTCAAACTGTTACACCTTGGAATTCTCAAATCGGTTATTTTTTGCAAGCTGTCTTTCCACATCATGTAGGTGTTTCTCAAATTTTCTGGAAGCTCCGCGTCCCAGTCGACGTCCGATCTACAAATGTCTTGAATGAGTATTTTACCCCTTATGGTGAAACATGCTTTGAACCCTAGAGGATCAAATAAAGACATCACGGATCTCTTTGTTGGCGTTTCTTCTCTCAGTTTTTCAATGTTGTTAATGTGGAATGAAAAGTTATCCTCATGAACATTCCACCATAGTCCCAGTACCCGGTGGAGAGGGTTCTCATCTATGTTTTTCGATGTAGCCAAGAGAATGTCTTCCTTCATAATTTCTTGGACACTAGTCGAATTGTTCATCCAGTTCACAACGTCAAATCCTGCAATTTTTTCAATCCTACGTACTTCTAATATCGTGTTGATGGCATTTTCTTCTGTGTCAGTAGAGTCAAGATAGTCATCCACATAAAATACAAGATAGTCATCCACATAAAATATTTCAATAATTGCTTTTAGAATTTTGGGATCTTGTGCGAATTTTTCAGCGTTGTAATTCTTCACGAATTGTGCACAAGATGGCGAGCAGGTTGCTCAAAAGATCATCACTTCCATTTCGTTTGTATCAGGATCGCGATTGTAGTCTAGATCTCTCCAAAGCAACCGTTGTGAGGGGATATCTTGTTGTCGGATTCGAACCTGATGAAACATTCCTCTGACATCCAAAACCCCTTTGTCTGAATTTCCATAAAATTACAACCAACGGTTGTAATAAATCAGGTCCAGGTAACAACATATCATTTAGACTGAGACCATTAGACTTGGATGCAGCATCGAACACCAACCGGATTTTATTTGGCTTATTTGGATTTTCAACTGCGAAATGAGGGAGGTACCAGGTTCAAAGTACTTCTACTTTGACTTCTTCTCTGGTGGGTTTCGCCGCATATCCTTTTTCTAGATAAGAACGTATTTTCAAGCAATATTCTTTTCCAAGTTTGTAATTTTTTCGACTCTTCTTTTCGACACATTTCAACCTCTGTAAGGCTCGATATTCACTCTCTGGAAGCTGTGTGTCTTATTGACTCCAAAGAAGACCAATTTCATAGCAACATTCTATTTTTTTTATTGTATCTTTCATCAATTTCATTGCTTACAAATCATCCTTGCTCATTCGATTGGGGGTTGATAAAAATCCAAAAGATTCGGTTGTGAATTGTCGTTTCATTAGGTTATGTAGATCATCGTCTTGCTGACTTTTCTCACATACATGTAACACATGATATTTTTCATTTTCGCTCCCAGTCTGCCTCAAAATAGGCCTATGTAGCCATCAAAGAATGTTCTGCTCCACAGCGTATTGGTCGGGGAGTTATCAAATGAATATTATCTTGTCCGATTATCATCTCAGCTTTCTGATTTTCGTAATTTTGGACGGATATTCCTCTTAGATGCCAATGTTTTTCAATATCTGACATTTTAACAGTTTGTGATGGCAGTGACAGGTTTCCTATTGTGCGAACTCCTCTCAAGAAATAAGCTTCACTTATTTCATTGACCTTGCATATTTTCATGTCGTATCTGAGAGAGTTTACTTGTAAAGAGATTTCGTCGTTCGTCCACTGCAAACACAATTGCTCAAAACCTAGATGTTTGGCGATTTCTACATCTAATAATGTGATTGTCGATGCTTCGTCACAATGAGCATAGATTGTTCTGGTGGCTCTTGGACCATGGAGTTTTTCTGGCGCCGGCTACTGCACAAAGCATTTCAACATGAGATTCTGAAGTACTGACATTTACGATATTTTCAGTCCCAACAATGGTAACTTCAGGCTTTTCTTTGTTGAGGAGAGGGTGGTGAAACAATTCACACTCCATAATTCCACAGTTCTTTCTGTTACGACAATTGAATTTATGGTGATTTCGCTTTAGGCACGAAAAGCAGATTTTTTTCTCTGTAACTGTTTTCTACCTAGTGTTAACATCGTCATCTTTCATCCGTGGACACACGTTTTTATGGGCATCTTTTCCACAGACTGAGCACAAGTACTTTCCTGAAATCTGGGATGTCTCCTCTTCTACCGAACTCAAAACTCTTTCGGATTTTTTGAAATGGGTTTGCTCTTCAGCTTCGGATGGCCTTGGTGAACTAACAAAAGGCAGCATTGGCATAACTCTCCAACCATTTTGCGAAATCTTTCAACTTTACAATCCCATTTTTTCTGGAAACAACTTCTCCCCAGTTCAATTTCAGTATTTCTGGCAATTTATTCAGCAAATCCTTCAGTAATTGGGGATTTTGAAGATGCTCCGCAGATTCCAGAATTCTCATACTGGACACTATATTATCTACCTCATTTAGAAGATTGATGAGTTTTTCTAAATGACAATCTCTTATGAAATGTGAATTTTCAATTTTGGAAATGAGTGTTTTGATGATAAATTCGGGTCTACCAAAGCGAGTTTGAAGTATTTTCATAACTAGATCTGCATTTGAAGTAAGCATCATTCCAGAAACGGTTGACCTGGCTGGTCCTCTCAAACATTTTTGTAGTTTGTGCATGATTTCCTCGTTAGAATATGCACACAGTTCACAAACATTCATGAAATGTCTATAAAAGAGAGGCCACTCCTGGGGATTTCCGTCAAAACATGGAAAGTCTTTGTGTAGCTCTTGTCTGGCACTCAATTTCCCTGACATTGTTTGCGATTGTCGATCAACTGAAACTAGAACATCCTTCAAAGTATCACATAGCATTCTGATTTCACTATTGGAATTTCCATTTTCCTTGGAACCGGTACATTTACTATCTTCATTTGTCTTAGGTAATCCAATCGGCAACATAATTATCATTTGTTTTGTCAACAAAATTATCAAATTCAGCTATAGTTGAGTGTTTTGAAGGAATATACTGGTGTCTTTAGTAAGCTGGTGCTCTAATTCAGCTTTCTTCAACTCCTCTTCCATATCTAGCAAACGAAAAGAGTTTTCCAATTCTCTTTGTTTGTACTCGAATTCGAACTGAACTCTATTCTGTTCATTTTCTAGCTCTTGTCTTTTGTTCTCATGTTCTAGAATCAGCTTCTTTCTTTGCAAATCAATGGAACTTTATTTTGATCCTGACTGTTCCTTGGATATAGTTGATTCGCAATTTTCTTCAACTGGAGAACTTCTCATGGATGGAGCTTGGCTTTTACGGGTTACAATGTCGTGCGTAGATCCAGCTAATATTGTGTTGCTGTCCGCCCTGGAAGTCCTGGTTCCGAATCCAAAGTTGTCGGGCCACACAAAGTCTGCTGATAAAGATCTATTCATTCCTGCGAAATTCCATGTTGGTCTGTTCTTCTCCTTTACAAGGATCACGTCGGGGTCACCAAATGTTCAGTTCTATCCTGAACAGTCTCAAAATATAATAAAACTTTCTTTCTCGAAGTCAAAATCTAACTCTTATTTCATGACATTACTTCGACAACAACTCAAATCTAATACAGGGTAAGTTTTCAAACGAAATCAACGGTTGTGAGGATGCCAATTCGACATTCTCAGTGCTCGTTTTGCAAACAAACGGCAAAGGGTTGGAACCCTCTGCATTGAGAGGTGTTTCCTGCAAAAATCAAAGACGAACACCAATTTTTACCTTCTATTTCTCAGCTCTCATGATGTTCTTTGAACATCTCAGGATTTTCCTCTTCGTGAGAATTGAAAACCAAAACATGAAGAAAAAAAGAGGTGGACCAATTCAAGGAAAATTGTGAGAGCAAAATACTTTGAGATCTCCACCAGCGATTGCAGTTGAAAATCTTCTGTTTATTATCTACAATTCAAGAACGAAATCAAACAAAAATTCATAGAATACGAGGCAGCTGTTGAAGATGATACAGTATGTGACATCAAAATGCCTCAGAACAAATAATTACAAGGACTACGAGAAAAAAGATTGTCTACAGATTTTGAATACAAATAGAATGGAGTATTGAACCACAATAGCGTTTACCCTGGAGTAGAATAGCGTAGTACAGAGATCAAATCGTACTATGAAGGAATATGCGCGTAGTATGTTAATTCATGTTCATTCACTCCAAACAAATTACCGAATTTTGGGCTCAAGAACAAGCACCCACGAAAGCTCTCTAGAAATCTACACCAAAAGATGCTCAGTCCGGTCGAAAACAAAACTTGTTGAATCTGCAAGTATTGGGATGTAAATGAATGATTTTCGCTCCCCAACTTTAGGACTTTAGGAACTGTGGGACACAGTGACAATTCAAAAGGATTCCGATTCATACACCCTGTTTCCTAGAAAGTAGTCAATTGCCACATTTTCTGATAATATCACCTATGTGAATGGAACGTCAAGTATACCCGTAAAACTATTTCCTACGAATATGAAAGATCAATGCTATCTGCAGCAGTTCCAAACTGTAGACGTTGAAGAAACTTCTGTTGAAGTGGGTAACTTGCCATCATCATTTTCAATGACAGCCGCTGATGTTGAAGCAGGTGAAAATAGAGCAGATCAGAAGATTCATTAGAAGAACTGAGCCCGTATACAATCCAAACCGGTTAAAACAGTATTACACCAAGCAATAGAGCATAAAATGATTGAGTTTTTACCAAAAATACTAGTGGGAAGCCGACTATGCCATTACATGAAAGACAGTCCGAAGTCATATTGTGTTATGTTTTTGACTCGCAAATGTCATTTATTTATTGGTTATAAACATTAAAATAACAAAAAACGTGTTTTTTATTGGTTTGCTTATAGAATAAAAACTGTTGAAGCAATCTGGTTGCTCCAATGAGAAGAATTGTAGATGATTAAAATACGAATGAAATAGGATGTTACACAACCCTGTCAAATGATTAGTAACGGAGAAAAACTGAAAAAACCGAAACAATTTGCGATTTTTTTTTTAATTCATTACTCCGCCATTTTTCAAGAAGTAGGATTGGCCTTTCTCATGAAAGTATTTGATCATATGAACTTTATGTGTGCACAATACAGACGCTGTAGGATCGTTAGTTTTGGCACAGTTGCAATATTTTTTTTTTGCACCATCTTGCAGCGTGCCTGGATGCTCTAGTGATAGTCCGATTTCAATTTCTCAAACAGATTATGAAAGTAGAAGTATAGTACTCCGAAATGTATATCCTCATTTTGCCCTACAATGGTGCGAAATGGGTGAAAAATGCATGCAAACATGACTGAAAACGGCCAAACCCGCGTCAGCTGCCTAGTAGAAGGAAAGTCCGGGAGATGAGGGGTATTCTTCTAATGAACGGATTACGTGATAATACGCTTCCCCTCATCTCACGCTAACTCCTACCACTCGACCGCTTTCACCAGCTCGGTCGTTTTCAGTAATGTTTGCAAGCATTTTTCACCCATTTCGCAGCATTTTAGAGCGAAATGAGAATAAACATTTTGTGGTACTTTACTTCTTCTTTCAAAATCTGTTTCAAAATTTGGAATAGGACTATCACTAGAGCATCCAGGCACGCTGCAAGATACTGCAAAAAAAAATCAAATTGCAATTGTGCCAAAACTAATGATCCGTCAGAGCCTGTTTTGTGCACACACAAAGTACACATGAATCAATACTTGCATAAGAATATCCAACCATATTTCTTGAAAAATTTCGGAGATACAAATTTTTTTAATTTTCTGGTTTTTTCGGGTCTCCTCCGTTAGTAATGATCCAACAGGGTCGTAAAAAATACCATTTTGTTCGTATTTCATTTCTATTTCATTATCTACTATTGTTGCCTAATTATTTTCCATTTTAAAATCTGAACAAATGTATGAATCACGTTTTTTGTTTTTTAAATGTTTTACACAAATCAATAAATGACAGTTACGGTCGAAAACATAACAGAATATAACTATGGACTATTTTCCATGTGATGATACAGTCAGTTTTCTACTAGTATTTTTGTTAGGAAAAAATGATCTATTGATTGGCCTATACAAGAAAATCAGAAAAATTATGCTGTCCAGAGACGATATCCAGACTTCAATCAGCTTAAAGTGCGATCTCACCTCACACATTGACTCACCAAGTCATAAATGTCTCATAATTTTGTTGTAAATTTTCAATTTCAATAACATTCCACGTTATGAACCTGTACCAAGGAATATAATCTTCAAGTTCAAGTTCATCTGATGAAGAAAATCCAAAAATATCATCTTTATAGAAAAAGAGAAAACAGATTGGATGGTTATGATGATAATGTGGAGATAATGGGTCAAATATAAAGTTGAGTGGACTCTCAGAAGTAGCGACTCCGTATTGTAGAGAGTAACTACTCCTCTTAGTGAGCGCGAACTCCGTTTTGTTATGCATTAAATATATAACGAAAATCGAAAAACTCTGATTTGCAGGTTTTGACTTATCTTTCTTGCAGGTTTCGACTTATCTTTCATGGTCTCCCCGAAGTCGCATATATCCCCGTCATTCAGACATTTAAAAATTTTACATCGGTTGTGTATGTTTAATAAGTTGATTAGAAGATGTCGAGCTGTTCTGGAGAGGATTCTTCTCAAAGTCAAACCGTATTTGTGAAGATTATTAAACAGTATCCTGTTTTGTTAGAGAAATCTAACATCCTGGAAGTACAGAAGAAATGACTCGGTTGAAGAAATGAAAGAATAGAATAGAATATTCAACTACGTTACACAATATAATGTTTGTGGCAGAAATCGAACAGAAAATAAACTAATAAAATTGAAAGGATGGGAGCAAGAGCTGTTTAATTTCTTGCAATGAGAATCAAATCCTACTATTGCTGAATTACAGTCAGTATAGGAACATGAGTACAGTCTACTCTAAGTAAAATTGAACTTTTCTTGCCACTTATTCTTAGCATTCTGTAGAATTTCATGTGAGGATGGAAATTTGATTTAAACATTTGATTTCTGCACAATACGAGCAATGACGTTGGTATAACGGTTCGGGATACCGTCACCAATATATTCTGATACTATCGTAAAAAAAATCCCATTCATTCTTCATTGTTCAAGGCTCAGTCCCTACATTCTTCAATATTCCCAAGGAACATTTACCCTGCTAAACCGATATAAGGCACGATACTCTACTTCTCTTGAATCCAAACTAACCTTAAACACCTTGGTAGGCTGATGAATTAGCATAAATTCAGCCATCTCGTACAGGTATCTACTTCTGATGAAGCTGAGTCTGCTACTAAGGAGCCTCGCTTTATTTGAAGTAGATGCTCAGTGGACGGAGTTGACGCTCGCATCTATGCATATAAAAATAATAGTCGGTACTTAAGGAGCGAGGACATCCTCGCGGAAAGAGTAGACACTCACAAGTTAGAGCTTATACCGACATCTTTATTCAAATGGAGTAGCATCTTCAAAAATGTGAGCAAAAAGTAGCAACTCAACTTTATGCATATGACCCACTGATACCTTTTCATTGCAAGAAATATTGTTGGTTTTCTTGTTTTCCAATTTTTTTCTGATTTTTTCCAATTTCATCCACCAAAAGAAGTTCCTCCTCCGTGGAGAAATTATTACCTCTTTTTGATTCAGTAATAGCATCAACGGATGAAAATGAAATAATAGTAATTACACCACTAAACACTGAAAAGTGAGAAAAAGCTTAAAGGTAACCTGAAAAATTGTCAAATTTTGTTGTTCTGTCAATTTTCGGCTGTTTATTGAACACATCGAAGCATCGACTGTACTTTAGCTAAAACTTTGGATGGGCTTGATTATGAAACACCTTTAGCTCGCTTCAAAGTGGACTTGAAGTAAACCTTTATCTTTAGTCGAAGAAGATTTTAAAGTCTGATTATGATGAAATAACGTTTATTCGATACAAAGTTCAGACAAAGAATGAATATCTTGAAACAATTGTAATTCAAATCATCTCATACATGTGTTATCTACAAAGTCTCGAGTTTCCCTGTAGTCGGCATGTTCTCGATAGCTGGTACCATGTAACTGCTCCATCCTCAAGATGAAAAAGTAACGGAGGTATTTTTGGAATCTGTATTTTCGGGGGTCCCATGGCGTTTTTTGAGGGTCTCGAAGATTTTTCGGCATTGTTCTCTGATATTTGGAAACGAGAGTAGTAGAATGGTGATGATCACTATGGCTGATAGGGTCTCAAATATTGGGGTGGTTGGCTACGGGTTTCTCTGCATTTGAATGGGTTTCAACTGCTTGGCTATCTCGTCGATGTCGTACATGTCGTCGAAATTGATTTTGGTAAAATTCGCTGTTTCATAAATTGTTGGAGATGTCAAATCTGCTATCTCCACTTTCGGTAGGACCAACGATTTACCTTGCTGTCTCAGTATATCATTGACGAATTTCTTGTTGTTGATTTGGATTTGACATGATTTCGGGATTCCGATCAATATTGGAGAATTGATCTCCAAATATTGATTGGTTTTGTATTCTGAGTAGAGTTGTTCGGGTTTAGAAGGAACAATGAGTACTCCGTCCTGGGTCACCTGTTTTATTATGGATTCCTCCACATGGATTTCCATGACACGGCACTCCTCGGGTGAATTCCCTTTAAGGAATTGTAGGGTGCAGTTGTCCTCGGGTTCAAATTTCTCTGGGCAGAAATAGGTGCTTTCTAGTAGTGGACAGTCTTCTCTCTCGAACTGGGTAGTTTGACCATTCCGTGCCAAATAAGGGTATCGGAAGGAATATATTTTGGGATTTTGGATAATGGGATATAGGTGGTAAAAATCAAAGACCTCAGGTTTTATGATAGGGACATGAATAGCAAAAATTAGTTTAGTACTGACGAAACTTATTTGGGTCCCTAAAAATTGGTAGTATGTGAGTGTATCTTTAAAATTTGGAACGCTATTCTTATTGTATATTTTTTGCAAGTATTTTATAATTTCTCGAATTTCAAAACTAGAAATTATTGAATTATGTAGGGTATTGAGTTTCGAGAACATGATGGCATCCTCAATGTTGTCTATGAATGTGATTACATTTTGACAGTCCAGGTTCATTTGTGTTATCGTCCCTTGAAAGCTAAGATAGTTATTGATATTATCGATTCTTTCACTAACTGTGGCTTGGAACCTTTCTAAATCTTTTTTAAATTTTTCCTGGTTTGCACTCAGTATTCTGATTGTTTTATTATAGTGATCGATCAATTTTTTAGATAGGGATATTTGGAGATTTGTTTCTCGAATTATTTGTTTTTATGTTTCTTCCAAAATTTCAGTAGCATTATTATAGCGTTCTTCGTCGTCAGAATCTAGTTTGCCGAAAAGCCATTCGTTCGCTTTACCAATCACATTCATCAAACCTCTTTTATTCCGTATTTTTTAGTTATGAGAATAATATACAAGGAAGAGATTTTCAAGTTTCTTTCCGTTTGTTCTGATTAAATATTCAGTTCTGAACAACAGACTTTTGGCTAAACCATGATACGATATTGGGTTGGTTGCAATTATTTTCGTTACGCTATTTCTAATTGAAAATTTCTACTCAGAATATTGATTTGATCAATAATTGGTATCAGATCTATATAATGGAGAAATGTATGTTTTGTATATATAAGCCTGGCATTCTCTAACTGTATATGAAGGAGTAGGTTATGCAAGGAGGTAACCTAGAAAATTTTCGATGAGGGTGGAATGGAAACGTTCGACAGGGGAGTTTGAGTTACTATTTTTCGCAGTAAAAAAATGGAGTTCTATTCGGTGCAAGGTACGAAAATTTTCAAAGTCTTGATTTTTAAATTCAATGCCACTGTCGCTGGTAACTTTATGGGGTAACCTATGATGTCTGACAAAATTAAGAAGTCCTTCTACAATAGATACACCTGTTACTGAATTCAAGGGGTATGCTTGGCCATAACGTGGAAAGGTGTCGATAATTGTCAAGTAAGCCTGGTTCGATATCCTAAAAACATCTATGTGGATATGTTCGAAAGGCTTGGAGGTGGTCGGAGTTAAATTGAATTTAATGACTGGGGGATTTCGATCGTACTTGTTTTTTAAACATGTTTCACAGTTGTTAATATCATTTTCTATATCTTGCGACATATTGGGCCAATAATATCGAGAACTCAATGACTTTTTGACTTCATTGATACCTCTGTGACCGGATTTATATATGTGATAGTATTCAAGTTTCTACTTTTGTTCTTTTTCGATTTCTACGTCTGCCAGAAATTTTGTGCATCATAGTAATTTGAAAGCCAAGTTTTTGAAAGAGTTTTGAATACTCACTGCAAAAGTTTCGGCTAGCAATTGATTTTTGAAGTACAAAGCATAATTTTGTCTGGGGTCTAAGTAATCTTTTGCAAAATTGACAATCTGGTATCCTAAATTATTTTTTGAAAAAGTGACGTATAATCGAATATTACCAAAAATTATTTCTCTCCTGATTCTTACTTTGTCTATGTCTCCACATGTGATAGTTTCTAAATCTTCTTCAATATTTTGTTTTGCGCTAAGGGGTGGTCTCAGCTGAACATTTGAAAGAATATTGATTTTTGGTTCAGTTGGAATAATTTCTGAATTATTTGTGATAAGTGTGTTTTCGATGAAGTCCTCGACGGTACTGCTATTTAAATTTGGAAGGTTATGTTCAAGTTCCTTCCGGATTATTTCATCAATATCGTCCAGATTTACGTCTATTGACATTGTTTCCAGGGCATTGAGGTCATGATTTGGTGGGTGCCAGGACAATGCGTCCGCTGCCTGATTACTTTTACCTTTTTTGTACTCGATCGAGTAGTCAAATTCCTCGAGCTTCAATCGCCACCTCACAAGGCGTGAATTGGACTCCTTGCGGGAGAAAAGCCACTGCAATGGTTTGTGGTCTGTGAATATTTCAAACTTTCTCCCAAAGAGGTAGGGCCTAAAGTATTTGCAGCTCCATACGATCGCAAGCAATTCCTTTTCGATCGTGGAGTAGTTGCTTTCGGCAGGGTTTAATGTCCTGGATGCGTAACAAATTGGATGGTTATTTCGAAATAAAATCGCCCCCACAGCATGATTGGAAGCATCCGAAGTCAATTCAAAATCTTTTTGAAGTCGGGATAGGCAAGTACTGGTTCTGATGTCAGAATATTTTTACAAGTTTAGAAATATTCCTGGAAATCTTTTGTGTGTTCGACCTTCCGGTCCTTTTCCAAACACAAGGTCATGGGTTTTGTGATTTTTGCAAATTTTTTTTATAAATTTCCTAGAATACCCAAGAATGCCCAGTAAAGATAAAATTTCTTTCTGAGTGCGTGGTATCGGGAAATTTTTTATGGTTTCAATTTTCACATGGTTTGATTTTATGCCATCTGATGTTACAATGTGCCCTAAAAATTCGACTTCCTTTCGCAGGAATTCGCATTTATCCAATTGAATTTTTAGCCTAGCATCGCGCAATTTGGCGAAACCCAATTTCAAATTTTGAATGTGGAGTCCTGTGCTGGAAATTATTATATCATCCATATAGACCATACAAATTTCATTTTGTAGGTCCTTCAGGACTTCATTCATTACTCTTTGGAATGTTGACGGTGAATTTTTGAGCCCAAAAGGCATTCTCAAGTACTCAAAGTGCCCGTTTTCCACACTGAAAGCAGTTTTTTCAACTGAGCATTTACCCATCTCAATTTGATGGAATCCGCTGGCAAGATCAAGAATGGTGAAATGTTGGGCTCTGCCGAGCTTGTCCAATATAGTGATGTTAGGAATCGAATACCTATCATCGATGGTCTTTTCATTGATCTTTCGATAGTCGACCACCAGACGCCATTTTTGTTTCCCCTATGCGTCCAGTTTTTTGGGTACTATCCAAATTGGGGACGACCACGGGCTGCATGATGGACGTATTATATTTTTGTCTAACATTTCCTGAATTTGTTTTTTAACCTCTTGTTTGTGAATATAGGGGTACCTGTAGGACTTTGTGAGCGTCGTGATTTCGTCTTTTGTTCTGATGACATGTTTGATTTTTTATGTAAACGACAGTTTGTCACCTGGCTTGAAGAATATATCAGAATAATTTTTGCAAACCCCTACAACCGATGATTTCTCCTCGGAATTCATGTGATTTGTACGGAGCAAGTTTTCTATCTTGTTTTTTTCTAAGTCTCTGTCTGTCAGTTCGTGTCAGTTCGTGTGGGACTATTATGTCTCCTTCAAGAACGTTGACTGGAATATTTTTCATAATTTTTTCGTTTGGACTTAAGGAAAATGTAAAGCTAACATCCTCTGTGTGTCTATATTTGAAGGGAATTTCTGTATGATCTTCAATCAATTTTCTATAGGTTAGATTTATGTTAAAATTAATACTGATCAAGTCTGTTAAACCTATAACTCCATCAATATAGTCATGAAAATCAAAAAGAATAAAATCTATTTTATAATCACAATTAAATTCGGCAAATGCTGGCACCAGTGCACAATATCTGATATTTTTACTTCCCAAACTCGTTTTGATGACAGTATTTGTGTGGTAAGTAGTATTTGGAAATATTTCCTCAATAATTGCAGGCCTACTGATAGACTTTGAGCTACCTGTATCGATAAGAAATTTTAATTTTGCATATTGAATTTCGATATAAGGTAGAGCATTATTTGACATGACAATTATTTATTCTATGTTTGGTTTATATTTTGGTAACCCTGAGGAAAATTTTCGTTTCCATCATTATCAAATTCAACATTACTTTCGTACTGATTTTGCTCAGAACTGTGGTTCTCTAACTGATTTTGCCACAGATATTGATCTTGGTCAAGATTGACTGGACTATAATTTGGATTTTCATCAATGTTAAAATGTTCAAATAGATACGGATTTTCGGACTCATTCGAATACAATTCTTCAAATGTAAAATTTGGTTTTGGCATTGGCTGATAATTTTGGGAGTTTGTTTGATTACTGTTTCTAAAATTTGAAACTTTTGAATTTCGGTAATGCGGTCTTTGCGAGACCATTATTGGATTTCGTGACATTGTTGATATCGGCTCGGGTCTAGATAATTGATTCGCGGATATTTGATTGGGTTAAAAACGTTTTTTGGCGGGCCAAAAACTTCACGATTTGTCGGATATCTAACTTGTTGTTGTTTTGGTTGTACTTGAATCGGTTGGTTGGCCATATAGGTCAAGCAAAATTTTGGTTATTCGAAGGTTGAAAAAAAATTTGTTTCGTTGGTAAATTTCGAGATTGGAATTGAGGGTGATAACTGAAAATTTCTTGTGGATTACTGAAAAATAGTTGTCTGTTCGAAGGATTATTTCTGAAATCTGCATTTCTCGTTTCAGTAAGGTTTCCATAAAGTCCTTCAAAAGTTTCAAACTCATTGGCATATGCCATTGCGTCTTCCAGTGAAGCCGGCTGTTTTAGATGCATATTATTTTTCAAAGTACCCGTACACCCAGCTATAAATGTACTCAGTGCTGTTTTGTCATAATGAGAAGTTTGGCACCTTTTTTGAGGTTCTGTCAAGGTTATATCGTTACTGATTCTTTGAACCACACTACTTCTTGATAACTATAGTCTCCCTCCAAAATTAATAAGATTTTCCCCTTTATATGGCCTACTAGTAAGTTCCTGAACTAGACAATCTAGATCTCTGCTGTCAGAAAAACATTGTTCAAGAGCACTTCTCAATTTATTCCAAGTGTTTAATTCAACTCGATTTCCTACCATGGCTTCTGCCTTACCAATTGATTTTTCCTGAATGCATTCCAACTGCAAATACTTGATAATCTGTCAATAGGTTATCGCAACGTGTAATAAATTAATTGAGAGTAGTACTGTCGCCATTATCGGGTTTTTTAAATTCTAATCTAGATTTCAAAAGGTCCCAATTCAGTGCGGGTTGTTCTACCACTGGAGATACCATATTTTCGGAATTATTGTTACTACTGTTATTATTTTCAAATGAAAGCGTACTTAACCTACTCAAAATATTGTCAATATCACTCATATAATAAAAAGAGAAAAAAAAATCAATGAATAGATTTCCAAAAATCTGAATTTATTTGCATCAATATTTATTTGAAAATTAATTATTGTTAATGCAATTATCAGTTGCTGTCACTAATAACTAAACTACCCTATCTTCCCTAAAATCCTTGAACAGGGGGTTTAGGAAAGGCAAAAGGATTTGGCACTTACAGAATTTCAGCAATTTGACTTCTATAGTCTCCTGGCTCCTCTTCTGATCCTTTGTCCCTGCTGATTGCTGGTTTCTATTCGTTCGAAACCCTCGGGTTCTTGCTGGAAAAGTTGGAACTTCAAAGTCACGAAAAAACTTTTTACGGCACGATGCGAATGTTCTTTTCACAACCGCAAGAATCCTACCGACTGCGCCAGTTTTGCCAGAACGAAAATTCAACTAACAGTCTAAATAACGTTTATTCGATACAAAGTTCAGACAAAGAATGAATATCTTGAAACAATTATAATTCACATCATCTCATACATGTGTTATCTACGAAGTCTCGAGTTTCCCTGTAGTCGGCATGTTCTCGATAGCTGGTACCATGTAACTTTCGTGAAGTATGCACGACGCGGTCGCTAACCGTGACGTCATCTTTGACGTTGAGCGATTGCTTGCAACGACCACGATCCTTATGTGGAACGATAGTAACGATACAGAGGGTGTTACAATCGTTGAGGGCGCTAGGTGGAACGTACCCTATTTGTTTTATTCGAAATCAAAAGTTGCACCAATCAAAACATAAACGTTGCCGAGGCTAGAGTTATGAGTGCTACTGCCAGAAGGATCGTTGACCTTGTCAATTTCAAAAAATGAATGTTGGAACGACTATGAAATAGTTTAAGTGTAGTTGTACACAGAACCTATGAGACAGAAAATTTCTATATCTCATCGTGTTGCTGAAATACATCAAAACATGTACATTATTAACTAGAACTACGTCACACGTATAGAAAATCGTTTATATCACGGGAATTGAAAAAATAAGCAGATGATTGAACCCAAGTTATGGTAAAATGGTCCAAAGTGGTTAATAATTGAAGGATATAGTAATTGTCCAAATGATGATGTTAATTCAAGTGAAAAAGGTATAACCGAAAAAAAACTACTAAAAATCATTGGTTTTTGTTTCACAGGTAAAACTGTTTTCAACATTCTCAAGTATTTTAAAATCATTTCTTTTAAAGCGTTTTCACGTTCTCAAATAAAAATAGAATATTACGCATAGGATTCAATTTGGATAAATCTTTTGTATTTTCAGATCACAAGTGTTTTATGATATTAGCTGGTAGTCATTTTCAAAACGTTGGCTGCCTAGCAGAGCTGTGCCGAGCACTGACAAAAAGTGCTTCTAGTACTAAGCACTAAGCACTCTTGAAAAGTGCTCGGGAGTCTCGAGCACTAAGCAGTTTCTTTCATGAAGTGCTCGCGTTTACTAAGAACTTTCAAAAAGTAATTTGGTTCAGCGAGCACTAAGCACGAAGCCTTTTTCAAAAGGGCGAGAACGTTAAGGTGGGAGCTCTATTTCGTGTATTCCAAGTTCATATCGTATTTGGAAAAAGTTTCACTTGGAAAACTCAAATTTGGTTGGTGAACTCAGTAGAGATTGAAGTACTTATTGGATATATGCATACATGATAGAATACGTCGGCCATATACCACCTTCCTGAATTCCTGAATTTTTTCAACAAAATCGTTTTGTTCGACTCCAAAAACACTTACTTGCAATACCTACAATAATAATGGATGTAGAATGAATGGAATCAGACAAATGATCCTAAATTTTGTCCGTCCTCTTGCGCCACCGTCTTGTTTTTTCCGCTTATCAAAATGTCGTATTGTCACGCGAATAATAGGTGAACACTTACAAATTTTGAGATGACTGAATAATTGGAATTGATGAAAAATTGATTTGCAAGATGTCACCTCAACACACAAACACTGCACGTTAAATAATTCCTTTCAAAAATGTTTTGATAAATCTTCCTGTTCAAAAAAAAAAAAGTAATTTCCCGTAGGTACCTAAAGATATCCCAGTAGACAGTTCAGTACGCACAGAGACAGAGAGGTCCGCTGAAGGTATTAGGTAAAACATAGTTTAAATCGTTGTCACTTTGACGACTTATCTGGTCCAGTCTACAACTGTTTCAAATATTCCTAAATAGAATATCGTCGTTTGCAATTGCTACCATGAAATACAGTTTACTAGAACTTACCTAACTGCGCACTAAATTCACTCCTAACGCTATAAACACTTTTAACTACATTTATGTCATGACTGAGCCCTCGAACCTAGGATGTGCATAATGTAAGGACGCAATCAGTAGTTCTTGGGGGTGGTGGTGCCACTGACCGCATTTTATATTTTCAACAACATTCATAGATCCATAGCTGAGAAAAGGCTTAGTGCTTAGTAATCCTAAAAGGTGCTCCCGAGCACTGCGTTGCTCGGGAGCACTTTTCAGGATTTCTGAGCACTAAGCCTTTTCGTAAAATGCCCGAAGCACTAAGCACTGAATCCAAAAAGTGCTAGGGAGCACAGTGCTCATGAGCACTTAAATGCTTTAAGCACTTTCACGAACACTAAGCACAGTGCTTTGGGACAGCTCTGTTACCTAGTAAAAAAATGTGATATTCCATGTAGGGCTAAGGGTGACAAAACATTCATTGGTCTCTTGATTTAGTGCAACCTGTGGTAGTGAATAGCTTTTCAGTAGTTGCAGTGACACATGTAACAGTAGTACTGAATAAATGATGCTCAGTTTTAGATGATAATCGTTTTGATATGTGTGACTTGCTGCTTCCTAATATTTTCTTATATACAGAATGTAGGATTGAAATATACGCGATTTTTTAAACTTATTCCTGACATAATCCTGCAGGACAAGTCAGGAGTGTTAGCAAGTTTTTTTATGGTGAATAGCACCTCGTCTATTTTCATCAGTATCAATAATGAATACTTGTCACAAAAATGTATAGTTTGATAATATTCGTCCAATATTGTATCGAGGTGAATGCGGATTCTTATACATCAACCCGTTTTCTACTCCACAATTAAAATTATATTAACAATAATATTCATTTACTGCCAAATGTAGAATAATGTTTACACAAAGAATATGCAACATGAGCACTTTCGAACGAATATGGAAACACGTATCGATTGAATGTTTGGTTTTAAGGAGGAAATTTGTTTCTGTTGGTCTGTAAATGAAAAACTAGAAAATCAAGAAATCTGTACAAATGCAGTAGGGCAAAAGAATCACTTATTCCGTTAGGTAATTATACTTCTTTGGAATTAACTTTCCAAATTTTACGTTTATATGGTATAATATCAAACTTAGCTTTTCACAGTGGCATTTCATGTAAAATGTGTTGGTGATCAAGTCAGCGTTTATTACGTTCATTTTGTAGTAGAGTGTTATTATCATACACAGAAGTAAATTCATTGATCTAGTGCTCATTTATAACGTTGTTGAAAGATTCAATTGTCATTCATCTTACGAAAAATTTCTCTGAAGAAATATGAAAGGACGGTTGATTATGAAGCAATATCTCCAATAGAAGCCTGATAAACATTCAATTGTCGTAATGAGTATGCCTACCTCCTTCAAATTTAAAAATACGTTCGGTAAAATAATGTTTTCCTGATACATCAGTTGTAACAAACATTGTATAGTTATTTTCTGATGAAGTTTTAGGCTGGATTTATAGATTGAGTCTTTGCAGTTGACGTTGCCGTACAAAGATAAATGTGCCGTTTTTCATGCATACGTTCATTGATCCGTTGCCATTTTAGTTGCTGTTGTCACTGCCGCCGGTAGTAAACAAACTTTCATCTCGGACGGCAGCGGAAATTGACATGAAACTCAAAATTTCCCTTTAAAGGTCACTTATTTGTTAAAATTGTTATTGTTAAAATTGTTATTTACGTCAACCGATTGCACCCCTACGCGCAACCCTCAGAAGTCTTCAAGAGACTTGTGTGAGCTGGGGAAGACGCAGCACTTAACTTTTAACGTGTGATGCCATGCACGAGACCGATGACCATGCGAGGCTTTGAACCCTCGACCCTTCGCTCCAAAGGCGAACGTTCTACGAGCTCGGCCACCACAGCTCACTTATTTAGGTTACGTATTTGTTTTTATAGTTTGAAATCAAGAATTGATCTTATTCAGAAATGTCAGAATATGAGAAAAATAAAGATGTTGATGTAGGCGTATTCCTAAACCTACTAGAATGATTTCCACATAAAAATAATCTGAAGGACAAGAATTATAAAGATATGTTTATGAAGAAAAACAGTTGGCGCTCAATGAACACAAAATAGAACTATAAATTGGTTATAATTTTGCCAGCGGCTAAGGAAACGGCTACGGTAGCGAAAGCGGCTGCGACACAATCTATGAATCCTGCTTTATATTCCGCATGAGAAATCATTGCTGATAATGTTGATGGCATTGTATCGCTGGCTACCAAACCTGTTGAAAAAACTCAATGAATCATAATTTTTGAGACAGAAAAATTTTACCTGAAGGCATCGAAAACAAAAATATACGTGAAACTGATGTTCATTCGTTACAGAACTATTTCGAAATTTGTGTCATCAAGTGGATGGTTAAACATAGAATATACAGGGTCTTTCACGACGAGCGTTCGTTAGGAATATATGGAGAACGATTCAAAACAAAAACTTGATATTTTGTGGTAGTGGGTTTTACGAAATGGCCTTCTCAACTATAATATTTTCAGCTTCCAGTCTCTTTCCGTTATACCGGAAGTTGAGAGCAACTTCCTTTTTTTCAAATAGACCACCCTGTATTTTATTACATTTTTTAATTTCTCAGCCCATTTTAGGCCCACTTTGTATAATAATGCCTATACCCAAATTTGTTAGTTTTCGAAATATTGATTTTTTTTCTGAAAAATTTTACAGTTACATTATCATTCCGAAAAAATAATGACTCATAGACAGTAACAGTTGAAAATGTAAAATTTCACAGAATCACACATTGAGCATCAAGGCATAAACGGGTTCATCGAATTTTTTAAAATAATTTACAGGGTGGTCGAAATTTCCACCTAAAACATAACATCGAGAAAACTGATGAAACACGATTTTGTCAAATGGAAACCATACACTATTCTATTATTTTTGGATACTACGAAAAAAAATATATCAAGTTCATGAAGAATGTCCTATACCTTAAATACACCCCTGGCAAGATATATCCTATTTTGGGAAATATTTGAAATGTAAATCATTCGAAGCAATACCAAACCAAGCAAGCTTTGAAAACAAATGAACTAATAGTAACTCTGTCGTTGGTAAAAAGCAATTCAACATGAAAATGGATGGATTGAAATAAAATGTTATCAGAGAGATGAATTATATCTTTGTTTATTGATATCGAATACAGTAATTTTATTTTGTTCATATTTTTCAAGGTTAGATTTTGCTTCAATTTTATAAATTAACTTAATTACTTTAAATTCAAATAATATTGTGGTTCATTTCAACAGATGTTAAAAGATATTGCCGTTTTGTTCTAAACAAGAATATATTCTTTTTTGCATACCACTATTTGTAGCTTTTTGTATGGAGTCAGGAATCAAATTATTGAAAGCTCTCAGAACCCTTCGCTTCATATTTTCTTTATCAATCACAGGATCCACATAAATATTTTCTTTGATATATCCCCCGATGGAGAAGTCCAGTGGCGTCAGGTATGGAGAGCAAGGAGGAAATTTAAATGGCCCATTGTAGCAAAGCCACTGATCTTCGAACATACCATACAACCCAGCAACGGTAGCAGTATTATGTGCAGGGGCTCCATCCATCTGATACCATAACTTGGAATGGTATTGTTCAGAAACATGCCTTATGTATTCACCAACCACATTCCTAATTATATGCGAATATCTATCGCTATTCAAATTCTCATTATAAAGATATAAACATAAAATTTGGTCTTTCTTTATAGCGCAAAAAACATTAAAACTCCATGAATCCTGGAATTTGCTCTGGCGAACGAGCTTTGGATTTTCTGCTGTCCAAAAATTACTATTATGGCAGTTGTACATACCATTCTTGGCAAATTTGACTTCATCTGTCCATATAATGTTCTTCATGAGCTCAGGGTCCTCCTGAATCTTAATAAGAAACCACTCGCAGAATTCCACTCGTGCAGGTGAGTCGAGAGGTTTAAGATTTTGAACCTAGTGATATTTGAAGGGACGCCACTTATGTTTGATTAAAATCCGGTTTATTGACGAACATGAAATTCTAAGTGACTTTTCTGCGTCTTTCAACGAATTTTCTGGATAGGCTATGAAGTCCTCATTGTTTACGAGTGGTTTTTTTTGTTAATGACAGACGAAGTCTTCCCAGAATGTTTTTATTGGGTCTGTGTAGATCTGGAAATCTTTCTGCAAAAACACGACAAGTTCTGTCCATTATCTAATTGCATTCACCATAAATAATAATTAAATTCAGGAAATCTTCATTAGAATACCCCAAAGAGACATTTTGTACACAAATACAAAACTACGGAATAGACGTCAATTATATCGCATCAAATTTTGACATATTTGTTGTAACAACATTTGTTTTCAAAGGTTTGGTATTGCTTCGAATGATTTACATTTCAAATATTTTCCAAAATCGGATATATCTTGCCAGGGGTGTATTTCAGGTATTTCATGAACTTGATATTTTTTTTGGTAGTATCCAAAAATAATAGAATAAATAGTGTATGGTTACCATTTGAAAAAGTCGTGTTTCATCAGTTTTCTCGATGTTATGTTTTAGGTACCCTGTAAATTATTTTCCAAAATTTGATGGACCTGTTCATGATTTGATGCTTGAGGTGTGATTCTGTGAAATTTCACATTTTCAACTGTTACTGTCTATGAGTTATGATTTTATCGGAGTGGTGCTGTAACTGTCAAATTTTTTCAGAAAAAAATCAATATCTCGAAATTTAACAGATTTGTGTAAAGGCATTGTTATACAGAGTTGACCTGAAATGGGCTGATGAATTCAAAAATGTAATAAAATACAGGGTGTTCTATTTGAATTAAGGAAGTTGCCCTCAACTTCCGGTATAACGGAAAGAGACCGTAAGTTGAAAATATTTTAGTTGAGAAGGCCATTTTGTAAAACCCACTACCACAGAATTTCAAGTTTTTATTTTGAATCGTTTTCCATATATTCCTAACGAACGCTCGTCGTGAAAGACCCTGTATTCAGTCTAAGTACCAAACACTGACAAACACGGTACCAATGATTTCAGAATTCCCAACTTATAGAAAGCGCTATAGAAATCAAATAGAATTGCACATTGCACATTACAATATTATTATATAAAATAATGAAAGTAAAGTGTTGTAACAAAAGGGGTCGAATAATCAAAGTCAGTATTGAGAACTAACTGTACGTTTTCAATAACACTGTTAATTGAATATGAAAATATGGAAGATGCTTGACTTGCGTGACTGATAATCATATTTAATGTACTGAAGTGAGTTAGGATAAAATGATGAATGAACAAAATATAAAGGTTGAACTATTACAAATTGTACTGAGAGGTTTCTGATTCAGTCCTTAGAAAATCACTCAAATGGTACAAAAATTAGCAATAAAACTCATTTTCAGTATAACGCTAGTGCATCACACTAGATTTACTTTAAGATGAAAGAGCTCATAGAAATCACCATTTTACGTAAGACACAAGAACAAGATACAGAACCAGAGCCAAAACCAGAAAGAGAGAGAATTGAAACAAAATGGTATTAAAATGGAATTGGATTTCCCAATTAATTGAAATATCTAATTTCAAAAGTGGGCACATAGTGTTACCTGACAAGATACCCGACAAATGCAATATAAAACATGATCCATATATCAGACATTTCATCTCTTCGGATGGCGTTGATGGCGTTCCAATCGGAGCATTAGAAAGTATTTTTACATATGGATAAGAAAATCACACAGTTCTGGTTCAAATTATATTATGTTACTTTTTTTACATGCAATGAATGAATAATGTATTTCGTAACGTAGGAGTAGAATAAATCGTGAAATACATGTGAAACATTAGTACAAGAAAATATAGTTATTAGAGTACCCGAATAAAATAAGCCAACCAACTTCAACGCCACTTGTTATAGGTGAGCTTTGATGGAGGCCTAATTTTTCTACCCGAACGAGTAGTAATAATATTTGAAGGAGTTAGTGGCGATGAATTTTTAACCAACGCTTCAGAAGATGAGTTCTGCAGGTGCGTTGATTATATTTGATGATGGAAAACTTTCAATTCTGGTATCAATCAAATCGTCAGTATTCAAAACTGAAGCAGGAGCCTCAGTCTCAGGTATCCTGGTAGATAACATTGAATCCGATGAGGGCAACTGAGTGAACTTTGAAGTCGGTATAGAATCTGGTTCGAAGGTTGATGAAGAAAAACTATTAGATTCATGATAAGGTTTAATTGATCCTAATGCATATACCTAATTTCCCCATTGATATTCACTTAATAAGTTACAGAACTTCCTAAAACCCATTTAGTACTATTATTGCTTGTTATCAATGCCAAAACTTTTTGACCTTCTACAAATTTTCTAACTTTCGAATAACTAGTATTTTCTTTCCATCTCAAAAATTCCGGAAGTACGAGCGAAAATTTTGTTCTAGGAGCTTGTTCGAAAATCAACTCTGATGGCTTCAATTCTGAAACCGAGTTTGGAGTATGTCTGAATGAAAAAAGAAAATTATCCAGTTGATGCTGCAATTATAATTTTAGATTTTTCATGGAATTTTCTGTAAGTTGTTTTGATAAATATTGTTTAACTGTTGCTACGTGTTTCTCAGCGAAAACATTGGACTGTGGGTGATTTGGAGGAGCGAGAGTTCACCTAATACCATTACTCGAACAAAATTTTCTATAAACCTCACCATTGAAATGAGGACAGGTGTCGGACACGATTTCTTTCGGAAGACCAAAAACAGTGAAGCAATGTCGAAGTTTTTCAACAGTACACTCCTCATTTAGTGATGGAACTATATGAATGTCTAACCATTTGCTATGACCGTCTACTGTGAGAAGAAAATATTTGGAATTTTTTTGAAAAAAATCTATGTGAATCCTTTCGAAGTTACGAGAAGTTTTTGGCAAGCTTAAAGTTTGCGATTTGGGGAGAGGACCGTTGAATTGACATAAATCACAATCAAAGGCCACCAAACCTCACCCCTAGCTAACATTATCACTCGTACCATTCCAACATGTTATTCGTGCAACATTTCGAGAATTGGTTCACGAAGTTGAAAAGGTATAACTAATCGGTTTATCAATAACAAGCAACCATTTTCAAATCCTAATTCATTCCTGCTTTAAAAATAAGGTTTAAAACTCTGATCCTCAATTCTTGATGGCCAGCCATTTTTGACATAATGGCTTACTTCAGAAATAACTTGGTCTTCTCTCGTATATTGTTGTAATTCAAAAGCACTGAGAGGTTATTGATAAAAGTCTGAAAGTGAACACACACTATCGACTATCTCGTTATGCAAGGGAAGTCTAGAAAGAGCATCGGCCGCCACAGTCACTTCAGAAAAACGTTTATAAAGTATTTTGGATTGACGTGGCCTTTACTTGATGGAAATTCATAGTATATGACACTAAGGTAAACACGATTAAATTTCCACAGATTTATTGTCTTCGCGACATGTTTCGATACACTGTATCTTTTTCAAGCGAATGTATTACATTCGCTTGAAAAAGATACAGTGTATCGAAACATGTCGCGAAGACAATAAATCTGTGGAAATTTAATCGTGTTTACCTTAGTGTCATATGTTTATAAAGTATATCATAATCATAAGCTGAAAGCTGAAGTGCCCACCGTTGAAGCCAAGCAGCCGCTAAAGGAGGTATATCAGTTTTTGCTCCAAAAATAGTTTTGAGTGGTTGATGATCAGTATGTAGAACGAATTTTCAACCATACAGATATTTATGAAAAGTGTTTACCGAATAAATTATTGTCAACGCTTCTTTTTGAATCTGAGAGTAATTCTGTTGAGCTTTGGGCAAAGTACTTGAAATTAATTCTATTGGACGTTCAACGACATCTATTAGGTGGCTGATGTACCACCAACACCATATGGAGATGCATCGGTGGTTAAAGTAAGTGGTAAACTGGGATCATAATAAGTAAGAATTCGACTTTCTGTCTGTTTACTCTTCTCAAAAAATATTTGACATTCATTTGTCCAATGAAATGTAACATTTTCCGTTTCCAGGTCGGATGAAGGATGAGAGAGTGAAGACAACATTGGTATAAACCTTCGATAATAGTCAAGTGAACTTAAATAAGATCGAAGCTGACCTATGTGCATTAACTATTGCATCAACTTTGCAGAACAAGGGTGCAATTCCGTCCCCAGACAGTAAAAAACCAAGAAATTCTACTTCTTTGTAGAAAAAACTTTTTCTTCATTCACCCTTACGTTGAATTCTCTGAATCTTTTGAATAGAGCCAATATATATTTTTTGCATTGTTCTAAGTCAATACCCGAAACTATGACATCAATTAGGTAACATGCCGTGCGATCTGAACCATGTATGATTGTATCCATAGCATCTTGATATTGAGCAGGAGCAGACTTGACCCCGAACGAAAGCGTATTATAACGAAAAAGACCTTTGTGATTGTTGATAACTAAAAGTGGCTTAGAAATCTCCTCAACCTCAAGTTGTAAATGAGCATAAGTCATATCAATGACACAAAAATAAGTATCAATATTATATATTACATATGTATAAGAAAAGTACCCAGTTCTGGTTCAAATTATAATCTGTTACTTTGTTTACATGAATGAAAAACGTTTTTCGTGACCTAGGAGTAGAATAAATCGTGAAATACATGTGAAACATTAGTACAAGAAAATATAGTAATTACAGTACAGTAAATATTCAACAATAAGATCGACGCCGTCCTCATATTCAACCATATTCATACACGATTCATGTCTTGATCATTCCCGATTCATCACTCACTAAAACACGTAACGAGTTCAATAAAATGATTTATATTCTATATCACCTGGAGCAGTGGCAGAGTTTCATGAAATACTGAATAATACCGCAATAAATGTGTTCATATTGAATAATTACCTCGGCCCCTTGGTAGAAAATGTGTTTCAAGCAGCATCATTAGAGTTTCAAAATTGGTCGGTCATTATCCCCGCTATGGCAGCATAGGAAAGTACCGCAGCAGTCTTACTGACCGCTATGTCACTAAGGTGATAATGAAATAATCAATAAATCGATTTGAATGACAGAATTACATGCAATCTCGGCATCTATACAAAATGTGAGTATATTCCCAATGAACACGTTATTGCACTTGTGAACTGGTCTATAATAGGTTGGTCTCTCATTAAATATTATGAATCAGAAATAACGCATATTTGCATTGATAACATTTATATAGCGTACCCCAATAATTTTTGGTGAAATGAATAACACCCGCTAAGTACCCGTCATATTTGTCAAATATTGAACTCACCTCTAAGATCAATCGTTCCATTCCACAAGTTATCATACAGTTGTTCTATTGATTTTAAGCTGACAGTCTCCAGCCGATTGTTGCTGATGTCCAAATTCAAAACGTTGAAATTATCCGAGAGAAATCCAGCAGGCAATTCTAAAATTCTGTTATTCCTCAAACTCAGAGAGTACATGAATTGTAATCCTCCAAATGTCCTGTTCGATATAAACTCAATCAAGTTATCGTTCAGATACAATTCCTGCAACAAAATGAGGTTCATGAATGATAAATACACCTATTACTAAATTTTGCAGGGTTTATTAAATTTAGAATGCAACATCAACCAAACCAGGCTATTCATTTAGAATGAAAATGAAACGGGAGATACCTAATTTATGTTACACTTGCATCAGACATGAAAACATTATTCATAAGATTAAATACATGCACTAAAAACAAGTTTTCGTGTAAGAAAGTTTCTATGATAAGTGTTTGACGAATTCGAAGTAATCATACCAGGTATTTCAACCTTCAGCGAGTATGTACTTATAAAAGTGGGGTAAGTGATCTCTTCCACTTATCGGGATTTATAAATTACAATATTACACGAGACAGAAGTCTTGACATACTGAATCGAGACAATCATCATTATTCACAATAAGTAATAAAACGGTTTTCCCATGGAATGAATGGAATGTGGTGATGAGATAAAAGTTCGTGAGCTCGATTTCCAATTCGTCAAACTGATGTGGAAATGTCGTGGGTCCAACAAGTCCTTTTTATATTATTTTGGTGGAAGTGGTACAAAAAACATTTTAGATTTTTAGTTCAACTGGTTGATCCACACTTCATGCATTTTTGACTGAGTGGAAAGTTTGGTGAATCATGGCTCATTCTGAGATCATACAGTTATTCAGAGTTAACTTGGAGGTTGAAGACGAAATTATTCCTGTGAGTTGAATGCAGATGAGATAGAAATAATGTCCAAAGGTTATTATTGCAACATTCAAACACCTTCAACTGATTTATAATTGTATAGATACAAATGTGTGTATCCCATCGCATTCGTTGAAACCTCCGAGCAATGAAAGATATGAAGACGCCATTTCTATATGCACAAACCACGTTTGTTATGAAAGCTTAATAACACTATCCTACATGGTAGTTCTTTGGGTTTTAAGGCCGACGTATGTTTACAGAAGATCTCGACGTTTCGTCAACACGAGTGGTTAGCATTTTCAAGAGATATTTTCAAGTTTCTGATTTCTTAATTCGCTGTCAAATGCTTGACATTTGTTATACGTTGTCTCAATAAATACCTGTGATTTGACGTTCTTACATCTGATTGGTCCATAGCGTTAGCTGACATCATAGAATCGTTCGTACTGTTATTTTGTGAGTATGGAGCTAATTAAGAATTTTTGAGAACTGGAAGCCAAACCTTGTTCAATTGTAGTCCTTCGGTTCTGTTGAAGTTGTTGTGGTGTTTCTGAATTTCAATTGCTTCCCGGAAGAGTCTTGGGTAATTGGCAGATGTTGAAGGGACAACTTGAGTTTCTTCAAATTCCAGTCTATGGTTGTCGTTGTTGAGAGTATGTTCTGCGACAGCGGATTTATGTGTGTGCCCTAACCGACAGCAAGCATTGTACTCTTTGATTCTTCTTTTAACGGAGCGTTTCATGGTCCCGATATGACCGCTGCCACAGGAACATGGAATGCGATAAACCCTAGAAGAGCATAGTACGTCTCGTTTGTCCTTCGCTGATATAAAGTGGTCTTTCAGTTTTTCTGAAGATTTATGAACGGTTTTAATCTCATATTTTCGTAGAATACGGCCAACACGATCTGTAACTCTGGGAACATATGGTAAGAATGCTTTTCTTTTTTCGGTGTTGGTTTGACTACTACTTGGTTCCCTGGATGGACTGTCATTTGGTCTACTATTGATTCTTCTGTCTCTGATTTCTTTTCTATTTTTCATACGCCTCTCAATATCTCTTTCTTTCTACCTATTAGAAAGAATAGCGTTTTTTAGATGTTTCAGTTCAGCTTCCTGGTATTCAGGTTCGCAAATTATTCTAGCTCGATCAACTAATGTCTTGATTACACCTTGTTGATTGAGCTAGAAGAATTCGCGAACCTGAATACCTGGAAGCTGAACTGGAACATCTAAAGAACGCTCTTCTTTCTAATGGGTACAAAGAAAGAGATATTGAGAGGTGTATGAAAAATAGAAGAGATATCAACAAGATAATCTTCGTATGCTGATATCCAGAAAATCCATTCATTTGCAGCATTCCTGCTTTGCAGATCAAAATCGGGCGGTAACTTCACAAGTACTGGCAGAACAGAAATTGAACATGATAGGGCAGCAAATGAGATCATTCAGAGAGCTAGGCAAATCAGTGCGCGATTTGATAAAGACAAGGTACAATTTGAGCAGAATCAGGTTAAATTCATGGGACAAATTTTTTCTTCCAAAGGAATGGAGGTTGATCCTGATCGCATTGAGTCATTGATCAAATTAAAAACCCCAGAGATGAAAAAGAATTGCAACGAGTCATAGGTTCTTTTAATAATATCAGACAAAATATCCCTGAAATGACCAAATTATGCAACCACTATTGCAGCTTTTGAAGAAGAATGTTGAATGGCAGAGGCTTCCATTTCATGATAAGGTTTTCAAAGACTTGAAAAATATTATAACTAAACCCCCGCCCTTATATCATTCAAAAATAAAATTGTTCTGCAATGTGATGCATCCAAAGATTCTTTAGGATGTTGTTTATTTCAAGTACATCAAAATCAAACACCCAAATTAGTATCAGGCGCTTCTCGCACAATGAATGATGCTGAAATAAATTATAGCCAAATGGAAAACGAAATGCTGGCTATATATTTCGCAACTACAAAATTTCACAATTTCATTTATAGTCATGAAGTCGATGTTCAATCGGATCACAAACCTATTGTATCCATTATGAAAAAATAGATTTGCAAGATAGGTTCATGTAGATTACAGCGTTTCAGACTTAAATTATTGAAATATTCGCTGGATGTGTATTATGTTCCAGGTAAAAAGATTCACTTCGCTGACATGTTGTCAAGATCAAGTCTAGAGCATACGACTCGTGATCTTGACATGTTAGAAACGGTTCATTCAGTTTCAAGGCATTTACCCATGAGCGAAGAAAGCAAATCACAGTTCAGAGAAGAAACATCTAAAGATACTATTTTATCAGAAATTACCAATTATTAATATAATGGTTGGCCTAAAGCAAATTCGATTCCAAAAAGTTACAAACCATACTATGGAATCAGAGATGATATATTCGTTGAAGCAGGAATTGTATTTCTCAAACATAAAATCATCGTTCCTCATAATCTTAGGAATTTTGTTATTGAATTATTACACAAAGGTCACACTGGTATTAGTTAAACAGTAAATAGAGCAAGAAAATTATTTTTCATATATATATATATATATATATATATATATATATATATATATATATATATACAGGGCTATTCAAATTCGAGTCTATGCATGGGGATTTCGATAACGGTAAGAGATAGAGGGTTGGTTAAATGGGGGCAAAGTAGCGTATTTCAGATGTTAATTATATGGATGAAAAAAATCTGACCTAGCTTCTTCAGTTCTGGAGTTATACAGAAAAAATCGAAAATTTCGAAATTCTTCTTTTGCCTATATCTTTTTATTTTACGAAGATTTTTTTTTAATTTTGCCACTTTGCCATAGCAACTTTTTGTAGCCTTTCCAAATATCTGAATAAAAATTATATACAGGGTATCGTATAAATTGGGCCACCCTCAACTTTTAATTTTCAAATACGGACCTGTATTTTTTATTGCATTTTTTTGAATGCCAAGAGTCATGTTTCAATAATTGAATAATATCAGAGAATGAGAGGTGAGTCAGACAAATTTGTTCTTTAAGAATAATCAATTTCAGAATTTTCAGATTATCTAGTCTCACTACTTGTTCGGAATAACAATAAAATAAAATCAACAATTCCAAGAGACATTTTTCTTTACCATAATGTAGCACTAGTAGAATAATTATTCATCCCCTTGTCGATTGACCTCAGTAGGTACGAAGAAGATCTGTTGTATGTAACTGTTTCTGCTGAGAACTCACAAACATAATCTGTCACAAACATAACATTGTATTTGATCATATACATAGCTTTTCATATTTTATAACTAATCACACAAGAACTTGTTTAATTATTATCAAGAATTGAAATAACAGCCATTATAAGTAATCATAATCAAAATAAATGTTCAAATTGACGACCTTCTCGTTCCAGACATTTACGGAGTCGTTTTTTTAAGTTATTATTTGCTCTGAAAATATCTCTTCGCCGTAGTGATGCGAAAGCGTTCATGATTTTAATTCTTAAATCTTCTATATTTTCAATTTCGTTTTGATATATTCTATTTTTTAGTGTACCCCATAAAAAAAAGTCAAGTACACTGAGATCAGGGGATCTTGCAGGCCATCTTATTGGCCCATTATTTGCTATCCATCTGTCTTGAAATGTTTGTTGTAAAAATTGATTAATGTCTCTTGTGCAGTGTGGACGAGCTCCATCGTGTTGAAACCACAAACGATTTAAATTAGCAATGGGAATATCATCGAGATATTCACTGAAAGTTTGTCTGAGGAAGTCTAGATAACGTTCGCCATTGAGCGTCCCGGCATAGATGTACGGACCTAGAACTCGATCCTTCAAAATTCCAGCCCATACATTTAGATCAAACCGCACTTGAAGTCTCACTTCTCTAAAATTATGTTCATTGGTTTGTGACCAAACATGCTCGTTGTTCCTGTTGAAAACACCACAATTTGTGAAACGAGTTTCATCCGACCAAATAATACTATTCAAAAAGTTTCTGTCATCGCCCAATTTTTGCAACATCCAATTACAAAAATTTTGCTGTCTTTCGGCGTCTCCTGGATACAATTTATGAACAATTTTAACTTTATAGCATTTGAATCTGTTTTTTCTTAAAGTACGCCATACTACAGTTTGCGACATATTCAATTCCTCAGCAATTTGTACTGTTGATTTTGATTGATTTGTATTGATCTGAAATATGGAGATGAGCCTAATTAACATTTTTTCAGTATTACCTACTTACCGCTTGAAGTATGTTTTCCTGTAACTCAATAGGAGTTTTGTTTCCATATTTTCTCCTTGGTTTTGTGAAAGATCTATATTCGCGAAGGTTTCTGTCCAAAAGTCTGAAATATGTGGGATGCGGCTGATGTCTTTCAGGGTACAGATCTAAATAATTTTCAGCGGAAAGATGAATGTTTCTATTATTTCTGTAGAGAACGTTAACCATATCTCTTTTCTGCTCTGTGGGGAAACCCATTTTCAGTACTAACAGATTTTTCATCAAATACCAACGATAATTTCCAAGAAACTGTCAAAATATTGACAAGTGAGGTGAACTAAATATTTATTTTCCAAAGCATACTATGAGAACTGAAATGGTTTAATCATGATTGTTGTATATAGCAAGAGAATGCCCATGAATTTGCTGAAAAATATAGGTAGTTCGAAAAGTGAGTAACAATAAAATATTTCCTAATTGGTGTCTGAAGTATGAAGATTGCCATTCGAAGATTTTTTTCCAATGATTATATGCACATACACGTACTAGGAAGAATAAGTTTTCACATTTTCGCACATTGATCATGGGTTGCGTGAACTGAAATGTGGATGAATTCTTGAAGAAGACAATCTTCGTCGAATAATGTTGATTTTCTTCCAAATCCTATGCATTCTATACCTTATTCTATGATATATTTTTTTTAATTACAGCTGGAATTAAAAAAAAAATTGAAATTTTAATGGTAATAGTTCAATATTTCCAAAACACTCTGTAATTCAGATGAAAATACTACGTCAATATGAAACATGACTCTTGGCATTCAAAAAAATGCAATAAAAAATACAGGTCCGTATTTGAAAATTAAAAGTTGAGGGTGGCCCAATTTATACGATACCCTGTATATAATTTTTATTCAGATATTTGGAAAGGCTACAAAAAGTTGCTATGGCAAAGTGGCAAAATTTAAAAAAAATCTTCGTAAAATAAAAAGATATAGGCAAAAGAAGAATTAAGAAATTTTCGATTTTTCCTTTATAACTCCAGAACTGAAGAAGCTAGGTCAGATTTTTTTCATCCATATAATTAACCTCTGAAATACGCTACTTTGCCCCCATTTAACCAACCCTCTATCTCTTACCGTTATCGAAATCCCCATGCATAGACTCGAATTTGAATAGCCCTGTATATATATATATATATATACAAAGCAGGAAATTTTTTGGGTATAGCAGCAAGCAAAACGTGTACTCTTTTAACACTATATTTCCGATATTTCAACAGTGAATACTGTCATCTTCAGGGAAGCTACAAGTAACAAGCAAAATTGTACGATTAATGGAAAGAAAACTTTGAAGAAGAACCACTTACTGTGTTGATGAGAATGATTGCTATGGATGTAATATTAAAAATTATAAACAACATGTCATGTAAGTCACATGTGACAAAGATGAACAAAACACATTAAAATACGTCAAACAATAAAAATATTAATATTAAGTCATTGTTATAAAATTTGTTTAAACATTTATTTGAATTATCTCCACACGTGGAGAGATTCAAATGTAACATAAGAAATTTGGTTAGGATTATTCGACAACAGACAGTTGACATTATTGACATTAGATGTCAGACACTTTTGAAGTGTGACACGAAACCACGAATTGGCCGCTGCTAGTGGGTGAAATTAACCAATTGTCTCAACTCAAAAGAGATGAAGTGTTCCCTAAGGGAGAATTATTTAAGTTATGTGTAATATTATTGTCGATGAGGAGTAAATATGAATAAATTTCACTTAAGTGATTAACGTCAGTTTTTTTATTTAAGCAAGAATCTGATTGAGAGATGAAAGCCATTTCCATGAAAAGTCTTTTAGTGGTATTGTTTTCTTTAGTCAAAATTTTTGTATTACTATAATTCATGTTATGACCAGTGCTATTAACATGTTCACTTAATGCACATCTTTCAGGATGGCATCTACAGTCACTTTTATGTGCAGTGATTCTATCTTTTAATGTCCTCGAAGTCTGACCTATGTAAGTTTTATCGCAATTCGAGCAAGGAATACAATACACCAACTGTGATTGTGAAGTTAAAGGTGTTTTATCTTTAACTTTGGTAAAAATGGAATTAATTGTTAATATTGTTTTATTTGCAATTTTTATGTTCTCAAAAACTTTGAAGATTCTAGCAAGCCTGGGTGAGACATCTGCGATATAAGGAAGAGAAGTGAAAAAATATTGGATTTGGATCCTATCTGCATCATTTGTAGTAGTGATATTATTTTGCGAAATGTTATTGATATTATTTAATGAATCATGTGTGTCTATGGTAGACGTACTGTATAAAATCTTTTTTAATAGTGAAGGAGGATATGAATTATCAATGAATAAATTATATAAGATTTTTAAATTTTGTTGATAAAAAGAGGAGTCAGAAATACAGAGTATTCGATGTTTCATTTGTTTAACCAAATTAACCTTCATGGATTGTTTATGGTATGAGTGATAGTTCATAAATCTTCCACTACTTATGGGTTTTCTATACCAGTCAATGACTAAGGTATTGTCCACTGTACGACGAAATTTTGTGTCCAAGAAGGGAACACTATGTTCTTCGTCTTCACGTTCTATGGTGAACTGTATATACGGGTCATAACTATTGAATACATCAACTACTTCTGTAGTTCCGTGATGTGGTAAGGCTATAATCAAGTCATCCACATATTTTTTAATGAAAAACAATTTGAAAGGTAAAACTTTTAGGACTGTATCCAGTATGTCATCCATGACATACATAGCAAGGATGGGACTAATTTTTGCCTCCATAGGGGTTCCAAAAGTCTGTTTGTAAAATTTATTATCAAATGAGAAATAAGTATTATTGAATAAGAAAGTAATAAGATCAAAGAAAGTTTCTTTATCAACACTACAATGATTACTGATACACAATTGGTTAATTTCACCCACTAGCAGCGGCCAATTCGTGGTTTCGTGTCACACTTCAAAAGTGTCTGACATCTAATGTCAATAATGTCAACTGTCTGTTGTCGAATAATCCTAACCAAATTTCTTATGTTACATTTGAATCTCTCCACGTGTGGAGATAATTCAAATAAATGTTTAAACAAATTTTATAACAATGACTTAATATTAATATTTTTATTGTTTGACGTATTTTAATGTGTTTTGTTCATCTTTGTCACATGTGACTTACATGACATGTTGTTTATAATTTTTAATATTACATCCATAGCAATCATTCTCATCAACACAGTAAGTGGTTCTTCTTCAAAGTTTTCTTTCCATTAATCGTACAATTTTGCTTGTTACTTGTAGCTTCCCTGAAGATGACAGTATTCACTGTTGAAATATCGGAAATATAGTGTTAAAAGAGTACACGTTTTGCTTGCTGCTATACCCAAAAAATTTCCTGCTTTGTATCCTAACTAGTCAGCAAAGACTACCCTTCTACTATATATATATATATATATATATATATATATATATATATATATATATATATATATATATAAATGTCGTACCTGTGAGAAATATATGCCTAATAATTTCAAATAACCATTATTATCCCTTCCTGTACCAAGATTACTATTCAACCAAATAGTTACAGATATACTAGAGTTCGGTGGGAAATAATATATAGTTCTTGTTGGTCATTTTTCCCATTGGATTACTTTATCACTTTTAAATGACAAAACTTCCTAAAGTGTTATAAATGAAATGCAAAACACTTTCACTCAATTTGGATATCCACAAGTGCTGATAGCTGATAATCTTCCATTCATTTCATGTAATGAATATTATAAGATGAAAGATATAACTATTAGCACTTGTGCACCACATCATCACCACAGCAATGGTATTGCTGAAGAAGCGGTAGGAATTTGTAAACAAATACTTCGTAAATGTTATGAAGATGGTAGGGATTATAGAGAGGCTATCTTGGAATATAATAACACCCCAGTAAAAAGCTTGAATGCATCTCCAGCGCAAATACTGCAGAGTAGAAGGTTGAGAACTAGTTTACCCATAACATTAAAAAAAAAACTCAAACACAAAATACAAAACCATATTTTCAAAAACCTGCAGGACCAAAGACAAGCTCAAAAAATAAGATATGATAAACGTGCTCGTAGATCACCTAATGAGTATCAAAAAGGGGATGATGTTGTAATAAAAACAGAAAGAGAAAAGTTGTGGCAAAAAGCAACCATACTCAAAAAGGCAAAAGAACCAAGGTCGTATTGGGTTCGTAAACACGGTAACAACAATACTGTCCGCAGAAATACAACCCACATAAAACCATCTTCAACAAAACCTAATCATCAGGATTGGGAACCACCAACAGATTTAGATTTCGACCACATCTTCAAAAATGATAACAGCCAAAACAATTATCAGCACCAAGTTCGTACACCTGTGCAAGTCACTAATGACCCTCCAGTACCTGACAAAAGTAATCAAAGAATATCTATTTTCGGAAGAAGAATCAGATCTCCCAGATGCCTAACCCTTTGAAGAGACGAGAACCGAAAACATATTCAAAGCAATATAATTAATTGCTACAAAGAAAACTATGTGTCTCTTCATTGAACTAATGAAATAGAAGTTGATTTTGTATCATTCATTTGACCTCCTCCCATAATGTTTCTGACTTCAAATAACATCTTGTTGCATTTTTCTCATAGTGAATAATGAAACATGATCTATTGAATACGTTGAATGTAAAATTTGATTTTGTAGCATTCATTTGACCCCCTTCTCCCACTCTTGAAAAAATTTAAAAAATGTTTCTGTGTTTCAAAATCATCTTGTTGGGATTTTTTTAGTGAAGAATGTCAAGTCAAGTCAAGTATTTATTAATTCATTAAAACGAGCTTACAAAAGCAATTGGACAAGTCAGTATCAGGTACATATCAAATACAAATATATAACAAAACACATTCAGAACTAACAAAAAATTATTAAAACAATCGAGTGACTAAGCAGAACAGCAATGCACATACAATGTACATATTCAACAAAAACATTTATAACTAACAAAATGCATTAAAACAATCTGAGTTAGTACAAAGCAAAAAATACAAAACATTTTATTATTGTTGGTAAGAAAAAAACTCATCCATTGTGTAGGGGCTAATTCGAAAAAGTAACTGTTTTATTTTATATTTGAATTCTTGTTCCTTGGTAATATTTTTAAAAAACTTCGGAAGTGCATTATATAGTCTCAGACCCAAAATCTCGAACGACTTATGACATAGAGATAAACGTGATTTGGGTATATGGAAATCATTTCTGACACGAGTGTTATAACCATGAAGAGATTTATTTTGTTTAAAAACTTCTTTTTTTTATGAATGTACAACAGAACTTCCAGAATGTAGAGACCTGAAAGGGGCAAAATATTTAATTTCGTGATGCGTTTGCAAAAGTTCTGATAATTCTCTTTTGCGTCATGAAAACACCGTGTGCAGCTGAAGAATTACCCCATACAATCAGCCTATAGCTAAGTCTTGATTGTATCTGCCCGTGGTAATATAAAAGAAGACCAGAGTTGTCTAGAATTCTCTTCAGGTTTCTTAGCAGGTAACACTGCTTATTGAGTACTTTAATGAGATTATCGCAGTGCTGACGGAAATTGAGATTGCTGTCTAGAAAAATCCCAAGAAACTTTATACTGTCACACATTTCTATCTCACCACCGCATATTTTAAAATTAATGTCTTCCATGTTAGTATTTTGGGCAGTATGAAAAGATAATGCTTTCGTTTTAGAAACATTTAAAAACAGTAAGTTTTCATTTAACCAATTTTGAAGGCAATCAACGTCAGAAGTGATGTTCTGTTGCAGTTCAAAGAATCTTTTGATTTAAATAGGAGTGAAGAATCATCAGCATACAAACAAGTGAAAGAATTTTGCAATACAGACGGCAGCTCATTGATATAGAGAATGAATAGGATCGGCCTTAAGACTGATCCTTGAGGAACACCTATGTCTTTAATTAACTGATCAGAAAAAAAGTTTCGTCATAATTCTCATTCGAATATTGTATTTTGACAGTCTGGGTACGATTTGAAAGATATGATACGAACCATTCATGCAGAATACCTCTAAATCCAATCTTATACAGTTTATCCAGAAGATTTCCATGTTGTACGCAGTCAAAGGCCCGACTGAGGTCACAAAAGGTCCCAGTGGGATTCTCGCCTGCTTCAACTGACTGTAGAAGATTCGAATAAAAAGAAATAATTGCCGTTGTGGTGGAATGATTTGATCGAAATCCGTGTTGGTTCTTAGTTAGAATATTATTTATATTCAGAAAGTTATGCAGAAATTCCAACATTATATATTCGAATACCTTTGACAGTGATGGGGAGATAGCAATAGGATGATAATTTTCCAGGTTATGAGTATTTCCTTTTTTTAGGATTGGGGAAACTATAGAATGTTTCAGTCGCGAAGGAAACTGTCCTCTCTGAAAACATGTATTTATAATGTGACTTAGGGGCGCTATAATGTAGGGTGCAATCTTTTTAATCACGTGCCCAGAGATGCCGTCTGATCCACATGAATGTTTATTTTTTATTTTGTTCCTGATAACTTTCAGTACATCATCTTCACTGACATATGTAATGAACATACTATTTTTAATACTTGCTAATAAATTAGTACTCAAGAGGGGGAAGGGGGTCAAATCAATGCTACAAAATCAAATTTCACATTCAATGTATTCAACACTTCCTTTCTCAACATTCTTCACGAAAAAAATCCCAGCAAGATGATTTTGAAAGGCAAAACATTTTTTAAATTTTTTCTAGAGTGGGGAAAGGAATTTTTAGTGGAGAATGTTGAGAAATGGAGTGTTGAATACGTTGAATGTGAAATTTGATTTTGTAGCATTCATTTGACCCCCTTTCCCACTCTAGAAAAAATTTAAAAAATGTTTCTGTCTTTCATATTCATCTTGTTGGGATTTTTTTCATAAACAATGTTGAGAAATGAAGTGTTGAATACGTTGAATTTGAAATTTGATATTGTAGCATTCATTTGACCCCCTTCTCCCACTCTAGAAAAAAATTAAAAAATGTGTCTGCCTTTCAAAATCATCTTGCTGGGATTTTTTTCTTAAAAATGGTGAGAAATGAAGTGTTGAATACGTTGAATGTGAAATTTGATTTTGTAGCATTTATTTGACCCCCTTCCACCACTCTAGAAATAATGAAAAAAATGTTTGTCTTTCACAATCATATTGATGGGATTTTTTTCGTGAAGAATGTTGAGAAATGAAGTGTTGAATATTTGAATGCGAAATTAGATTTTGTACCATTCATTTGACCCCCTTCCCAAACTGTAGAAACAATGAAAAAAAATTTCTGTCTTTCAAAATCATCTTGCTGGGATTTTTTTCGTGAAGGATGTTGAGAAATGAAGTGTTGAATACGTTGAATGTGGAATTTGATTTTGTAGCATTAATTTGACCCCCTTCCCCCACTCTTGAAAAAATGAAAAAAATGTTTCTGTCTTTCAAAATCATCTTGATGGAATTTTTTTCGTGAAGAATGTTGAGAAATGAAGTGTTGAATACGTTGAATGTGAAATTTGATTTTGTAGCATTCATTTGAGCCCCCTTTCCCCACTCTAGAAAAAATTAAAAAAACGTTTCTGTCTTTCAAAATCATCTTGTTGGGATTTTTTTCGTGAAAAATGTTGAGAAATGAAGTGTTGAATACGTTGAATGTGAAATTTGATTTTGTAGCATTCATTTGACCCCTTTCCCCCACTCCAGAAAAAATGAAAAAAATGTTTTGCCTTTCAAAATCATCTTGCTCGGATTTTTTTCGTGAAGAATGTTGAGAAAGGAAGTGTTGAATACGTTGAATGTGAAATTTGATTTTGTAGCATTTATTTCACCTCCTTCCCCCTCTCTAGAAAAAATGAAAAAATAAAAGAATGTTTCACACTTCATTTCTCAACATTCTTCACGGAAAAAATCCCAACAAGATGCTTTTTAAAGACGTGAACATGTTTTGAATTTTTTCAAGGGTGAGGGAAGGGGGTCAAATGAATGCTACAAAATCAAATTTCACATTCTTCGTATTCAACACCTCATTTCTCAACATTCTTCACGCAAAAAGTCCCAGAAGGATGATTTTGAAAGGCAGAAACATTTTTTTCATTTTTTCAAGAGTGGGGGAAGGGAGTCAAATGAATGTTACAAAATCAAATTTCACATTCAACGTATTCAACGCTTCATTTATCAACATTCTTCACGTAAAAAATCCCAACAAGATGATTTTGAAAGACAGAAACATTTTTTTAATTTTTTCAAGGGTGGGAGAAGGAGGTCAAATTAATGCTACAAAATCAAATTTCATATTCAACGTATTCAACACTTCATTTTTCAACATTCTTCACGAAAAAAATCCCAGCAAGATGATTTTGAAAGGCAGAAACAATTTTTTAATTTTTTCCAGAGTGGGGGAAGGGAGTAAAATGAATGCTACAAAATCAAATTTCACATTCAACGTATTCAACACTTCATTTCTCAACATTCTTCACGAAAAAAATCCCAGAAGGATGATTTTGAAAGGCAGAAATTTTTTTTTCATTTATTCAAGAGTGGGGAAAGGGGGTCAAATGAATGCTACAAAATCAAATTTCACATTCAACGGATTCAACACTTCATTTCTCAACATTCTTCACGAAAAAAATCCCAACAAGATGATTTTGAAAGACAGAAACATTTTTTTCATTTTTTCAAGGGTTGGAGAAGGAGGTCAAATGAATGCTACAAAATCAAATTTCACATTGAACGTATTCAACATTTCATTTCTCAACATTCTTCTCGAAAAAAATCCCCGCAAGATGATTTTGAAAGGCAGAAACAATTTTTTAATTTTTTCTAGAGTGGGGGAATGGGGTCAAATGAATGCTACAAAATCAAATTTCACATTCCACGTATTCAACACTTCATTTTTCAACATTCTTTACGAAAAAAATCCCAGCAAGATGATTTTGAAAGGCAGAAACTATTTTTTTATTTTTTCTAGAGTGGGGGAAGGGGGTCATATGAATGCTACAAAATCAAATTTCACATTCAACGTATTCAACACTTCATTTCTCAACATTTTTCACGAAAAAAATCCCAACAAGATGATTTTGAAAGGCAGAAACAATTTTTTCATTTTTTCTAGAGTGGGGGAAGGGGGTCATATGAATGCTACAAAATCAAATTTCACATTCAACGTATTCAACACTTCATTTCTCAACATTCTTCACGGAAAAAATCCCAACAAGTTGCTTTTTAAAGACGTAAACATTTTTTGAATTTTTTCAAGGGTGAGGGAAGGGGGTCAAATGAATGCTACAAAATCAAATTTCACATTCTTCGTATTCAACACCTCATTTCTCAACATTCTTCACTCAAAAAGTCCCAGAAGGATGATTTTGAAAGGCAGAAACATTTTTTTCATTTTTTCAAGAGTGGGGGAAGGGGGTCAAATGAATGCTACAAAATCAAATTTCACATTCAACGTATTCAACGCTTCATTTATCAACATTCTTCACGTAAAAAATCCCAACAAGATGATTTTGAAAGACAGAAACATTTTTTTAATTTTTTCAAGGGTGGGAGAAAGAGGTCAAATTAATGCTACAAAATCAAATTTCACATTGAACGTATTCAACACTTCATTTCTCAACATTCTTCACGAAAAAAATCCCAGCAAGATGATTTTGAATGGCAGAAACAATATTTTCATTTTTTCTAGAGTGGGGAAAGGGGGTCAAATGAATGCTACAAAATCAAATTTCACATTCAACGTATTCAACACTTCATTTTTCAACATTCTTTACGAAAAAAATCCCAGCAAGATGATTTTGAAAGGCAGAAACAATTTTTTTATTTTTTCCAGAGTGGGGGAAGGGGGTCAAATGAATGCTACAAAATCAAATTTCACATTCAACGTTTTCAACACTTCATTTCTCAACATTCTTCACGAAAAAAATCCCAGAAGGATGATTTTGAAAGGCAGAAATTTTTTTTTCATTTTTTCAAGAGTGGTGGAAGGAGGTCAAATGAATGCTACAAAATCAAATTTCACATTCAACGGATTCAACACTTCATTTCTCAACATTCTTCATGAAAAAAATCCCAACAAGATGATTTTGAAAGACAGAAACATTTTTTTCATTTTTTCAAGGGTTGGAGAAGGAGGTCAAATGAATGCCACAAAATCAAATTTCACATTGAACGTATTCAGCATTTCATTTCTCAACATTCTTCTCGAAAAAAATCCCCGCAAGATGATTTTGAAAGGCAGAAACAATTTTTTAATTTTTTCTAGAGTGGGGGAAGGGGGTCAAATGAATGCTACAAAATCAAATTTCACATTCCACGTATTCAACACTTCATTTTTCAACATTCTTTACGAAAAAAATCCCAGCAAGATGATTTTGAAAGGCAGAAACTATTTTTTTATTTTTTCTAGAGTGGGGGAAGGGGGTCATATGAATGCTACAAAATCAAATTTCACATTCAACGTATTCAACACTTCATTTCTCAACATTTTTCACGAAAAATATCCCAGCAAGATGATTTTGAAAGGCAGAAACAATTTTTTCATTTTTTCTAGAGTGGGGGAAGGGGGTCAAATGAATGCTACAAAACCAAAATTCACATTCAATGTATTCAACACTCAATTTCTCAATATTTTTCACAAAAAAAATCAAAGCAAGATGATTTTGAAAGGCAGAAACATTTTTTTCATTTTTTCTAGAGTTGGGAAAGGGGGTCAAATGAATGCTACAAAATCAAATTTCACATTCAACGTATTCAACACTTCATTTCTCAACATTCTTCACGAAAAACATCCCAACAAGATGATTTTGAAAGACACAAACATTTTTTTCAATTTTTCAAGAGTGGGAGAAGGGGGTCAAATGAATGCTACAAAATCAAATTTCACATTCAACGTATTCAACACTTCATTTCTCAACATTCTTCACGAAAAAAATTCAAGCAAGATGATTTTGAAAGGCAGAAACAATAGACTACAAGCCCATATAACGATTTTGGGGGGTCATTTTATACAGCATGAAACATATTCAGAACGATGCTGCTATATGAAAAAATAACTTCAGGCACTATTCCGTCAATTCTTGGTGGGACAAATGACTGTAATAATAATTATAGTAATTTTTCACCTGAAGATGTGCTCTACCGACTAAATATTCTTGTAGGGCATTCCTCACATTGGTGGATTATGAAATAATAATCTCATAGAACCTACTGCCGTACAAAAATAATGAAAGCAAAATCTAGGAATTTTTTTTTTCGGAAATCGAAAAATTTTCCTGGCTTTCGGTTCCATTATTTTTGTACGGCAGTAGGTTCTAGGAGATTATTATTTCATAATCCACCAACGTGAGGAATGCCGTAAAAGAATATTTTGTCGGAAGAGCACATCTTCCGATGAAAAATTACTATTATTAATATTACAGTCATTTGTCCCACCAAGAATTGACGGCATAGTGCCTGAAGTAATTTTTTCAAATAGCAGCATCGTTCTGAATATGTTTCATGCTGTATAAAATGACCCCCCAAAATCGTTATATGGGCTTGTAGTCTACAATTTTTTAATTTTTTCTAGAGTGGAGGAATGGGGTCAAATGAATGCTACAAAATCAAATTTCACATTCAACGTATTCAACACTTTATTTCTCAACATTCTTCACGAAAAAAATCCCAGCAAGATGATTTTGAAAGGCAGAAACAGTTTTTTCTAGAGGGGGGAAAGGGGGTCAAATGAATGCTACAAAATCAAATTTCACATTCAACGTATTCAACACTTCATTTCTCAATATTCTTCACGAAAAAATCCCTACAAGATGATTTTGAAAGACAGAATTTTTTTTTTTCAATTTTTCAAGAGTGGTAGGAGGGGGTCAAATGAATGCTACAAAATCAAATTTCACATTCAACGTATTCAACACTTCATTTCTCAACATTCTTCACGAAAAAATTCCCAGCAAGATGATTTTGAAAGGCAGAAACAATTTTTTAATTTTTTCTAGAGTTGAGGAAGGGGGTCAAATGAATGCTACAATATCAAATTTCACACTCAACGTATTCAACACTTTATTTCTCAACATTGTTCACGAAAAAAATCCCAGCAAGATGATTTTGAAAGACAGAAACATTTTTTTAATTTTTTTCAAGATTGGGAGAAGAGGGTCAAATAAATCCTACATAATCAAATTTCACATTCAACGTATTCAATAGATCATGTTTCATTATTCACTATGAGAAAAATGCAACAAGATGTTATTTGCAGTCAGAAACATTATGGGAGGAGGTCAAATGAATGATACCAAATCAACTTCTATTTCATTAGTTCAATGAAGAGATACATAGTTTTCTTTGTAGCAATTAATTATATTGCTTTGAATATGTGATCGGTGCTCGTCTCTTCAGCAGGTTCATATAATGATATTTCATCAACACGGACAAAAATTAACGTGATTCAATGACTACCCATACTCTGCCGCTATACCGGGCACAACTTCATCGAAGCGTAGCGCTGAACGTCTTGCTGGCGATGCCGTCTTGCCAGTTCATCGACTTCTTAGCGACTTAGGAATACACATCAAAATATAAATAGAGATTAAAAATATAAAAGTACAAAAATCCAAGCGCACACAAAGTAAAATGATATCTGCAATTATTAGTTCACCTGAAATTGAGGTATTCAGTGGTGGAATAGAAACAATTGTTGGTTAAAAATAACCTGAGTTTTTTTTTATTAACTTTAAAGGCTGGGTATCTTTAATGTCAGGAGGTAGTTGGTTGAAAAATTTTGCTCCTGCCAGGGAAGGGGTTTTTTCATAATATAAACTTGAGGAGTGTTGTTCGATTCTAATTAAATCACCGTATCTGGTGGGATATTAATGTATGTAGGAGTTCTTCGCTGAATTTCTCAAATTGCGTTTGATATGGCAAATGCAACCGTATACAGGGTACTGTCACAATATGGTTTTCCCAAAAATATGGTCTCCAGGAGTCTAATTTCTTCATGTTGAATACAAGCCTCATTACTCTTTTTTCAGCCGCAAATACTCTTTTGATTTCTGAGGCGCCTCCCCACAGAATTATATTGTACGACAAATGAGAGTAAATGAGAGCGTAGTAAACATTTAAATGAGTTGGTCGATCAAGTTCATTCTTCAACTGGAGAATAGTATAGTACCCACTGGAAAGTCTCTTGCACACATGGCCGATGTGATTTTTCCAGCTCAATTCTTGATCTATATGTATACCTAGGAATTTTCTGGTATCTGAGGATTCGATGATATTATTTTCAACACGCACGTTCATCGGACCAATAAAAGTCTTTCTGCCAAAGAATTGCATATGTATTGTTTTTTTTTTTGCCATTTACCGCTAATCTATTAGTTCTACACCATGCTGTAAACTGGTCTGCTATTACTGATAGTTTGATCTGTAGATCTGATGGGTTATCAGCTTCCTCGGCTATAGTTGTATCGTCGGCAAATAAAACTAGGCATTTAGAACTTATATGAGATGGCATATCATTTATGAAGAGAAGAAATATTAATGGTCCCAAAACTGATCCCTGTGGGACTCCTAGGCCCATTTGGTACAAATCTGACCTGCTGTCCCTCAGTTCTACCACTATCCTTTTGGAGCTCATAAATGACATAATCCAAGAAAGAAAGTTGCCCCTAATGCCTATGGAGTAAAGTTTTTCCTCAATGAATCGAAATTTGATCGAGTCAAACGCTTTGGTGAGGTCAAAAAATAATGCTCCTACATACTTACCATCATCCATGCGTCTGTAGACGTATTCCATGAAATCGACGGCTGCAGTTTCTGTCGATCGGCCAGAATGGAAACCATTTTGTGACTTGCTGATTATATTATATTTTAATAGGAAAGGAAATATTTTGTTAAATATGCAGCGCTCGATCACTTTATTGATGACACTAGGAATAGTTATTGGTCGATAATTATCAACTGAAAGTGGATCCTGTTTTTTATGAATTGGAATAATTTTTCCAGTTTTCAACATATCAGGAAATACTCCAGACTCTACTGGGTAGTTGATTATATGTGCCAATGGTTCGGCAATGTACTCATTTATTTGTTTCACTACTTTGGTGGATAGGCAGTTCGTACCTACTGAAGTTTTGTTTTTTAGTTCGCGAATCACAGAAACGATTTCTAGCCAATGTACTGGAGAGAAGTAAAACGTGTTGGGAATATTAGCCATTTTGGTACTTTCAATAGTTGAGTTATTTCCAAACTTGGATTCAATAATATTTGAAACATTAACCGAGTAGTGCTGGCAAAGGCATTTGAAATTATCTGAGGGTCAGTGGTTGTTTCACCGTTGATGTCCATTTTAACGGGAAGTTCTTGTTTAGTATTTCCAGTTTTACTATTAACTGTTTCCCAAACTATTTTTTGCGTTTCTCATGGATCGGTAGAATTGTTAATTTTGTCTTGGGTATAAATTTAGCCTGATTGATGTTACGCCTATGTATTTTTTAATTTTTTTTATAGTTATGATTCAGTTGTTCGTTGTTAGAATTATTCATCAACCAAAATAAGTCAGCCAACTTCCTACCTTCTCCGATTATTGATTTAGTAGCCCAATTCGATTTTATATACGAGTTCGTTTTCATTTGAATAATTGGACATGTCAGATTTGTTGCGAAGTAATCTATCTGAGAACTGTATTTTGTGCCATTCTTGTCAATGAAGACTCTAGTAGGCAAATTGTTTTTGAACACCATGTTATAACTAGCTATTAGATCTAAATATAATTCTTTGTTTCTTTTCTTTTGAGTGTGACAGTTCAGATAATCGATATGAAGGGAAAGGCGTTCGGTATATGTAACTTCCTGTACTAGTCATATACTTTATGTTTTTCGATCACGGAACTTAGTTTTAATAAAAATTAATTTAATTCAAAAACTTTAATTGAAAAATATAAAAATACAAAGAGATATTTCTAACGCGAAGTCTATGCCTATTCTGACTGAAAATGAAAGTCCATAAACCGATGTTGAATCCAACACCGTCTAGGCGGGTTCCTGGAAATCTGCATGGGCAGCACTGCTTGGTTCAGCGATTCCCACGGGAAGGCATACATAACTCCTCCATCCCCAAGAAGGAATTCGAAAGTGGAACCACTTGAGTTTCGTTGATGGCCTGGCTTCCAGTAGTTGGTGGTTTGTTGAGGTTGATCAGGCGAAGAATGTCTTGCCTCCGAGTCACCACAACATAGGCTACGGCGAAAGCGGTTATCGTCGCGACGCTCCAAAAGGACAATCTGGAGTAGTCCGTGCGAAGATTGATGGAATCCAATGGGTCTTCCCGAATTTAATCTAGCTAGAGCTCGTGTAGCTTGGATAGGGAAACTTTTTGCAAGTTAAGTTTCTCGACTTGCAGGGTTGGAATGTGGATTTCCTTGATTTCTTCCAGTGTAATGGGGTGTCCTATAGTTGATCCTTTTTCGTTATGGTAGTTGTACTTGGAAGTCCTCAGGGAGCATTTTGGTGGGACAACAAAGAGGTATACTCCTTTTAATAAAGCAACATCGTTTTCCACGCAGTTTGTTTGGAATTTTCGGCTTTCTGGGAAAATGCCGATATAGTGGGCATCAATGATTTCTTCAATTATTTCCTGGTTGATTTTGACTGGAATTTGGCGGCATTTATCGACAATGGTACTGGATGAAAGCAGCAACGTCACACAGTCTGAGTTTTCCTGGATGGGCAGTGGGTGATTCTTCTCGCAGAGGAAGTTCGGTTGTAGGTCAACGCACTCTTCGTTTTGGTATTGGTACATTTCGTTGCTTATGGTAAGGTAGGAAGCAGGTGGGATAATCGATTGGTTCTGATTTGGAATTGAATACAGGTGATAGTGATGAGTATGAACTAATGGAAATTCTAGTGAAAATATAATTTTGTCCTCGACGGTAAAAACTCTTGTTTCAACGGCACTATAGTATTTGAGGTATTCTTCATGATCAAAAAGTAATTGTGAATGGCTATGTGATTCATCAATTATTGATTTTGAATCGTCAGGAGAGGCGATACTACAATGTAATATTTCCAAGTTCGCAAATCCCATAGTATTTTCTGTTTCTATTAGAAAATTTAGTAGAGAATCGAGATTGATTTTTATTTGATTTAGTATTTCGTGAATTTCCCAAAAATGGGCATTGTTGAATTTTGTCTCACTAAATGTTGTTCGTAACTGATTGATTTTATCTTCAATCAATCTGTGATTATTTGAAACTGATGTCATTGTTTCGTTGATATTTTCCATTAATTTTGATGTGATTGAGATTTGTTTATTGGTTTTCTTGATAATTCGATTTTGGTTCGATTCGAGTTCGGATGAGCTATTATAGATTTCTTTCGCGTCTTGCTCTTCTAAATTTCCGCTCATAAACTTCACGAGGGAGCCGAGAGGAGCAATGAGGGCTCTTTTCGCGCGGTTTTGGGGAAACAAAGATCTTAACATATGATTTACATTCTTGATTTCGTATTCAAGATGTTTGTATTCGTTGAATAAGCCAAATCCATTGAAATTACTAATTGTGGGTTGCAGTAGCTTATATTGATTGGTTATCGATTTGATTTGGTTTCATATGGGAGTGAGTTGAATATAATGTAGGAAGGTATGTGAACCAACTTTAATTCGTGCGGTTCCTATTTTGAAGGGGATGATCCCTGGATTCGTCTGGAGGTTCTGGATTTGGACTTTCTGAGTCATTGTCTGATGAAGTGTCATCTACCTGTCATTTTCTAGGTGGTTTGAAGGAATGTTTGTGATATGTGTTCTCAGGGGTTGTAACAATAAATTCAGTACTTTTTAGAATGTGTTCGGGTTTGTAGAGGGGAGCCGTTTTTCATTGTCTTTCAGGAGTTTTCATGTATTCAATGGTTCCAGGTTCAAAATTTGGAGGGTCTACTCGATTTTCATTGCGTTTTGATAATATTTTAGCTTTCTTATTTGAAATGTCTTCGTGAATTTTCTTATATATTTGGGCCATTGATTCTTTGTGTTCGTTCAATTTGGTATTGATCGGATGGAATTCGGAATCAATATCGATCGGATCTTTTAGTTCCAAGTGTCCAAACACTAGATTTATTGGTTTTTGTTTTATTGTTGAATGAAGACTATTATTGTATGCAAGAACAGCGAATGTCAATTTTTCAAAGAAGTTCAGGTTTGGTTTCGAGAGGTTCAATGTTCTCATATGTTCTACGATGGTGGAGTGGAACCTTTCCACGATTGCATTGGAATTTGGGTTATATGGAAGCGTAAAATGCCAATTAATTGTATGCAGTTTTGCGAATTATTTTATAAGATTTAGAGAGAATTTGGTGCCATTATCAGAAACGATGTTTTTGGGAATTTTGAAAGTGGAGATGAAACTGTAGGGATGATGTACGCTTGTCCGAATCGGTAAAAGCTGTCACAGATAGTTAGAGATATGGTACTGCCAAATTTAAAGGTATCAATGTGTATTGTTTCAAATGGTTTTTGGGAGTGGGCGTTAACCGTAATTTGATCAATGGAGGGTGACGTTCATTTTTGGATTGTTGACATATTGGACAATTATTTATGAATGTTCTTACGTCTTCGTGTAACTTGGGCCAATAATATTTGTTTGTGAGTTCGGCAATAGTTTCGTGAATTCTTCGATGGTTGATTACACCCTCAAGTTGAGATTTGATGAGATTTTGTTGGCGATTTTCGTTAGTTACATCGAAAAGAAGTTTATTGGATTTGAAAAGATTGAAAGAGGAATTTTTTAATGTTTGTGGTATGAATCTACACATATCTTTATAAAGTACGTCTTTGGGGTCATTTTGGAAGTGGAACACGTAGGTGCATTTTCGTACACCAAATTATTTCAGATGTTCAATAAATTGGGCCTGAAATGAGTCATCAGTTACATATAGGTACCATCGGGTTCGACAGACAGAGTCTCTGAATAATTTTTTGGTTTCCCTGCGGGGGTTTCGGTCAACTTTGATTATCATTATTTGGCATAAAAAATTATTGATTGGTTTATCTGTGATGTGTATGTTCAGTATTGGGTCTTCTGCACTCGTGTGAACAGTTTCATTTTCATCGTTGTTATTGGGGTCGATTTGTCCTACATTCGATTCGTTACCCTGATTTTGATTGATTATCGGTCTGTTATTTTCGGGGTTTCCACTTGTGGATGGTCTTTCTTCGTCTAAGACAGGATTCTCGTTGAATTCCTGCATGTGTCTCAGTATGGGAAGTTTGTCAGTCTGTTCGACAGTTTAGTTTGAATAGAGTTCGATTCTAGAAAGGGCATCGGCGTTCGTATTGATTTTCCTTCTTTTATAAATGATTTGATAGTCAAATTCCTCAAGTTTTAGTCTTCAACGAACCAATCGGGAATTTGGTCCTTTCAAAGACATCAACCATTGAAGGGATCCGAGAAAATTTTGAATTTTCGACCAAAATGACAGGACCTGAAGTATTTGGTTGTCCAAACAATTGCAAATAGCTCCTTCTCGATATTCGAATAATTTTGTTCGACTCCGGAGAGGGTTCGTGATGCGTAGGCGATTGGTTTATAATGTCCAACGGGGCCTTGTGATAAGATGGCACTCAGCGCGAAGGTGCTGGCATCTGTGCTCAAGTTGAACTCTTTTGTGAAGTCAGGATACTGCAATATGGGGTCATTTGATGATAATGTTTTGCAATCTTCGAATGTATTGATGTAGGTGGGGTCATTGATGTCAATTTTGGCACCTTTTTTAGGCGACTTGTAAAGGGTTTGGTAATTTTGGCAAAGTTATTGATAAATTTCCTATAATAGCCAAGGAAACCAAGAAAGCATTTCATCTCTTCAGTCGTCTTGAGTATTGGATAATTCATTATTGCTTTAACTTTGTCAGGGTTAGGTTTTATTCCCTCGGTGGTGATCAGGTGTCCTAAAAAAGAGACTTCCTTTTGCAGAAATTCTGATTTGTCAAGTTGGACTTTCAGGTTGCTTTCGAGCAATTTTTGAAATACTTTTTTCAGGTTGACAATGGTTTCTTGGAGCGACGTTGAAAAAACGATAATATCGTCCATGTAAATAAAACAGATTTTGTTTTGTAGATCTTTCAGGACGTTGTCCATCACCCTCTGAAAGGTAGCTGGAGCCTCTTACAACCCAAACGGCATACGCAGATGCTCGTAATGATCGTTCTCTACATTGAAAGCGGTTTTTTTCACATCATCAGGGTACATTTCAATCTGATGAAAACCAATTGCAATATCAAGTGTAGAAAAGTACATGCACCTACCCAATTTATCAAGTATATTTGATATATTTGGGATTGGGTATCGATCGTCTATCGTTTTTTCATTGATTTTTCTGTAGTCCACTACAATACGCCATTTCTTTTTGCCAGAGGCATCCGCCTTTTTGGGAACTATCCAAATTGGCAAGGACCAAGGAGAATTGCTAGGTCGAATAATACCTTGACGTAGCATATCATTAATTTGTTTTTCGACTTCCGGTTTATGAATAAACGGATATCGATAGGATTTCGTGAAAACTGGAACCTCATCGGTGGTCCTGATTTTGTGTTTCACCCGGTTCGTGAAGGATAACTCTGAATTTTCGCGGTGGAAAATGTCTGAGAATGATAAGCACAGTTTCTCAGTGTGATATCTTTCTTCAGAATTCATGTGTTGAGTTGTGTGATATCTGATTTAAAAATATTTGATGTGACATTGTGATCAACTGAAGCGTGGTACAATTCGAATTCGTCAGGTTGGAAGGTTTTTACAGGAACAGGTTCATAAAGGTAGATCTCTTGTATTTCACCTGTATTATTTCGAATTTCGACAGGGGCATAGCCGTTTCGGGAGGTCGTCAAACCTTCTCGAATTCGGAATTCGAATAATTGGGTTTCGATAATTGTGATGTCACCATTGGGTATTGATCCAGGAATTTTCATTGATTCGATTGTGAAAGGTTCTATGCGAGCATAAAAGAGTAGTTTCTTTTTGCTTTCATAGTGCGTGAGAGGAAGCTCTACGTCAGGTGTTCTGAAACTTGAATTTTCCAAATCTAACTGAACAATTAAGTTTTTCAATGTATCATATCCAATCAATCCATCAAAGAAATGGTGAAATTTAAATAAGTAAAATTTTATAGTTTTCTCAGTGTGGAATTCCTGAAAAGCTGGTATTTCAGCGCAAAAATCTTTTGAAGTGGTTTGAAATATTGAACTGAGTGTGAACGGTTCTTTTTTAATAAAATTAGGAAAATAATTTTCGGCAATTTCGGGGTTCAAAAAACTTTTTGTTGCCCCTGTGTCAAATAAAAGTTTCAATGGTGGATTTTAAATTTTGATATAGGGAGGTCCATTCGATCGTATATTGAATGTATTTCTATGAAGTTCTTTCGTGAGATCGATTTTCTGGAAATTTTGATCGGGAGAGGGAGTTTGATCGATTTGGGTATCGATTGAATATGGATTATCGACAAATTCGGGTTGAACTTGGTCGTAGTTTGTATTTTCGTAAAAATCAAATTCATTGAATAAACATGCTTGATTTTGATAAAATAAGTCATTTTGGAAGTCATCCTCAATTTGGAAGGGTATTGTTTCTTCTTGTTAATGAGGGTTGTCAAAATTGTATAATTCTTCTGCAATGAAATTTGGTCTTTTGTGGTTCTGATATGGTCTAATCGTACTGGGTTGACGAGAAGTGGTGGCCTGTGGCCACTCATTGGTGTCGGTCTGGGGCGATTGAAATGATTTTGATTGTTTGGTGTCCAAACATTGGATGAACCTCTTGGGTTGCCAAAAACTTGCCGGTTAGTAAAGAATTTTTGGGGTTCGGCCGGTCTCGGCTGGACATTTATAGGGCCACGAGGAAATGCGTGGGTGTGCATTTGGGAATTGAAATTCCGAAAATTGGGGTTAGGAATATTGACGAAAATGGGACGGTTGATTTTGGTGATTGGGTCTCTGGGGAGGCTTATTTTTTAATTGATTACTATTATTTGGTTTTTGTAAATGACGAATATTATTTTCGAAAATAATATATTGCCTAGCTTCTGCCAAAGTTGAAGGTTTCATAGCACGAACAGTCGAACCTAAAGGTTCTTTCAAGCCAGCTAAGAATATTTTGAGAGCATGAGTGTTATAAAACGTTTTCTTTACAGTTTTTGTTGCAACCATATTTTCATGAGTATCTATATAGTTATGGAGAGCACTTAAATTCGACATAACCCTAGTGTATAATTGTAATGATGGTTCATTGAAATTTTGTGTCAATTGATCTGAATCAAATAACAATCCATTTTCGTCTCTTTGCTCGCCAAAATGCGCAATTAGGGCATTTTTGACTGATTGCCAATCTTTATCGATACAAATGCTATAAACTTCACGAGCTTGACCTATCAGTTTTGAATGAATTCCATAAATTATTGTAATATTTTGAACAAAACTAATATTTTCAGGTGTTGGGTACCAGCTGTATCTAAAAATGATGAACGTTCTAGAGCATTGCCGTCAAATTTTGGGACAGTATCCAAAAGTTTTGACTCAAATTTTGGAGCAGGCATTTTGTTATCTTTATTGGTTGATTGATTATCTTTATAGAATGATAGATTAACTTTATTGATTGAAAGGTTATCTTCATTGATTGATAGTTTAGAAAAAAGTGCTCCTATTTCTATTGATTCGCGAGAACTATTTTCGAATATCGAACTAGGTATAGGCGAATTTTGTTCACTTATATTCAACTCGCAATCACTATTTTCGGGAGATGAATCAGGACTCGAGGAGAATGACATAGACAAGATATAAGGAAAAGCAACTTACATTAGTACCATGAAAATGACTGTTCTCATTCTTCTTTGGCTTCTGCTTGATCTGATACCCAGGGGGACTGTCCAGAAACGGAGGTTCTCTTGAATAAACAGTTGGAACTGACTGATTATTCACGATGAAAATCCGTTCAAAATCCTACAACGACTGCGCCACTTTATGTTTTCCAATCACGGAACTTAGTTTGTTAAAAAATTAATTTAATTCAAAAACTTCAATTGAAAAATATAAAAATACAAAGAGATGTTTCTAACGCCAAGTCTTTGTCTATTCTGACTGAAAATGCAAGTCCATGAGCCGATGTTGAATCCAACACCGTCTAGGAGGGTTCCTGGAAATCTGCATGGATAGCAATGCTTGGTTCAGCGATTCCCACGGGAAGGCATACATAACTTATACGATGACATTGATGTTTAATTTAATTAATAAATGTTTGAAGTTTCAGTACCTTCACATATACTCATTATCTTATAGTTTCTCTTAGTATTGTGTATTAAACAATCGCAAACTACGGATTGGCGTAGTATAAGTACGCGAAAATCGTTTGCATCCTAAAAATTTCCGTTATGAACAATTCTTAGAGTCACAAAACTTGCCACGCCACGACGTCAGGAGTTTTGTGAATGGCTTCTTGAGTGCCCCATATAAGATCCACATTTTACCCGAAATATTTCATTGACAGACAAGGCTGTATTCACCAAGGACGAGATCTCCAATTTCCTCAGTACTCAGTCATGTTTGGACTCAGGAGAATCCGCATGTCCACGGGGCTAACTGGTGATGCTTACTTGGCATTTTTGAGGGATCAACTCTTTGATCATATACTTTTGGCGAGGTAAAGACAAATGTGGTTTGTGCACAGTAGAGCCACCCCGCATTTTATTCGTGTAGTAAGATACTTTCTGGTCACCGAATGTTCTGTAAAAAATTGTGGTAGTGAGTGTGGGTGGCTGAGATGGGAAAAAACTGTCATTTGAATGGCGAAGAACTATTTCTGTCTGTTATATTTGTTTTTAAGAGAATAATTGAAACAACATGTTCAAGAAAAAATTTGGGGATGATGGAAGTGTGAAAATGGGAGGAACTGTCATATGCTTGTGAGGAAATGAGGGGTAATAACATATTTCAGTTTTTTTTTATTCGTGAAAAATAAATTGAAAGTCTGGAAGTTAGGAGTCAGGAAAAATTAGGAGGGGTTAGAGAAAACTCAACTTTGATTCAACAAAAATTTTTCTCATAAGTTGTCACCATCTTACATCAAGTAAATGGTTTTCGTCATATTTTTACCATATATCGATAATTCCTTTAAGTTTCGCGACTGTTATTTCGTTCCTTTCTCGAGTAATGAGAAACTTCAGTTGAAGCTCTTGTATGTAAATGTTTGCAATTTTGTAATTTTTTTCCGTAAATTGTAAGTTTCACCAAGTTTTGTAACTGTTTTTCCGTATGTTTTCGAAATGGAGGAAAAACTTTATTGAAACTTTTCGTAGACCTTTCTAAAGAATATGAAACTGTAATTTTGAAATTTTTCGATATCTCCTTTGGTTTTTTGCAATCTCGCACCATAAATTAAAAATTCCATCAACTTCAACAATTACATTCTCATTATACCTATATGAAAATACTATATTTACATTCTTATTTAGCATACTGAAAAACGGTATTTTCCGTGCGCCCGCACGGAAAAAATTTCCGTACGCTGGTATCATTACAGCTGCCTATTTTCATGTCAAAATTGAATAATATACTGTTGACTGTTCTCTAGAAATCGCAAATTGTTTGAATATTTTCTTACCAACAGGGTAAATAACGCTTGTTTTGTTGCAATTTCTGGACATTTTTGTACCATAAATAATTCAATTAATGAAACATGTTTTTGTTCCTTCATAATTTTTTTTTGTTCGATTGTAGTGAAACATTTGAACTCTATTGAAAATGATAAATCTTTCTTATTTTGTCCGCCCCAGATTGCCTTAAATTTAAAAATATGGTTTTTGCATGAACCCTCACTGTTACATCGCATCGGTTCGTATCTAACAGTTACACCAGAATTCCAAGAGTATTGTGGTGATATAGCAATCTAGAAACATTGTGGTTCTCTGAAACCCTTTCGCTCACCATGTTTCCAAATAAGGACAACCTATCCAAACACTATTTATGTTGAGCTGTGTTTGTTTTCACTAAAATCTTCTATCGCACTCTGATTGGGATAGTATATTATTCCAAAAGAACACATGTGCAGCCATCTGTAGAATATAGTAAGAAAGTGGAATTCAAATGAAATGAACGTTTCTAGAACTCTGCGTGAATGACCGTGTAGAGCTTTGTTCTGTAATTCTTCTTGGTGACATTCGAATAGTGGCAACTGTCAAATTGAGTCTGTTGTGGAGGAAACTTGTTGAATTTCGGTTAATAATTAGTGTATCATTCGTTTTTCGTATATTTTGAAATGTAAGATTTTTATAGTGCGGTGTACTGTTTTATGGATATTGTGACTTAAAGGTGAAATGAATGTAACCTTCTTCTATATTACTATAATGATTGTTTAAAGAGAAAGAATATAGTCAGTCACTGTGGAAAAAGCGTTTGATGCAATCGCGCGTAACATCCTGGCTCTTTCAATAGAACCTTGCAAGAATGGCATAATTTAAGGCACTGTACTACACCTTTTTCAATTGTAATTCAGAAAGTATAACATGTATTTCAGAAAGTATAATTTGTAATTCAGAATAGTAAATTGTAATTCAGAAACCGTAACATGTAATTCAGATTAGTAAGTTGTATTTCAGATTGTGTAACTTGTAATTCAGATTAGTGAATTGTTAATCAGAAAGTGTGACATGTAATTCAGAAAGCGTGAGTTGTAATTCAGAAAGTGTCAACTGTAATTCAGAAACCAAGAACCACTCGTATTAGACGGAGAGCTGACTACGTAGAAATACGGGTGACTCGGTGCAAAGTGAAATTTAGCATTTATAGGTTCGGGTGTCACCAACGTAGCGTGAGACGGGCCGCCAGAAGGCACCCCGGAAGAATAACGCGAAGGTAGAGTGTTAAATATGCAATTTTTACGTAAAATAAGTCATAAGGTGCAAGGCTGGAAATTGGCAGAATAATCAGATGTTATACAAATAAGGGGAGAAAAAATTTCCAGAAGACTAGGTGGAAGATAAAGGTTCGCCAGAAGGCGCTAATGTCGTGAAATTTTATATATATATTTTTTTAAATATAAAAAAAATTCAGACGTAGTTTTTTGTAGTACTGAGTTTGTACAATGAAATTGTTCGTACAAACTTTTCGATATCTCGTTTAGTTTTTAGATTTTTATGCTTTTATAAAAAAAGTTTCCAAGTCCCGTTTTTTTTTTCGATTTTATGTTTTCCCCGCTCTGTTAACGAATTCTAAAAACTGTTATTTGAAGAGTAGGCAGATTTTGTCAAAAGGTATTTGCTGCAAAAAAACAATTTGGATTTTTTCAATAGTTTGGGAGATCTATCGATTCCCCGGTTTTTTTGGATTATTTACATTGATTTTATGGAAAAAATTCATTCACATTTTTTGTAAATTTTTTGAAGGCAATCAAAAATGATTTTTTGATAAATTTGGAAAATTTTGAGCGTTTCCGAGATATTTCGAATTTTAAAAAATTTAAATTTTTTTATTCATATTTTTCAAGTTTCCTCAGTTTTCCAATAATTTTTTCGGAAATTTTCAAGTGACATGATTTGTTTGCATTTTCCAGCTCTATCCATTGCACTATTAAAAATTTCATTTCAGTCACCGGTACGGTTTTTATTCGTGTTTTTTTCTTTTCGGAAAATTGCCCGGGAAATCGTTATGCAAATTCCGATCCTTCTCAAAATCTATACAGACCCTCATTGCATATTGACGCATATCTCAAAAACTCAATGAATTCAAACAAACTAAACCCTGAACCTTTCTCATTGAATTTATGAAAAACTAATGAAGACCACTGGTGTGAAAGCAGCAACGGTTTTTTTTTCTTTTTTTTTCGCTTCAAGTATAACCGTTGCTCCAGGTTTTTCGACGGAAATGAACTATTGTGAACCTGCTGAATATGTTCCATGGGGTTAAATAATTTGTGAATCAAAAACTACCCCTCCACACCCCTCTAAATTAGAAAAATCTTGAAACAGTTGAATTACCCGTTGCTCGAGGTATTTTGACGGAAATGCATTATTCTACAGCTACTGAACATGCTCTGTAGGGTGAACAAATTTGTGAATCAAAAACTACCCCTCAACAACCCTTTGAATTTGAAATATCCTGAAACAGTTTATAAACTCGTTGCTCGATATTTTTTGGCGGAAATGCATTATTCTACAGCTACTGTACACGTTCTATGGGGTAAAATAATTGGTGAATCAAAAACCACCCTCAACAACCCCCCGAAGTGGAAAATTCCTCAAACAGTTTAAAAACCCGTTGCTCGATTTTTTTTTGACAAAAATGAATTATTCTACAGCTACTGAACATGCTCTATCGGGTGAAATAATTTGTGAATCGGAAACTACCCTCAACAATCCTCAGAAGTGGAAAAATCCTCAAACGGGAAGTCGAATTTTCTGATCAAACAGTAAAGGAGAGGTGATTTGCAACATTTTGACAAAATCTGTTAGTGCACCGTTGACGACTTCACGCATAAGTCGAATTTTCAAGATAAGTGCTAAATGCTCCCCCGATAGAAGGGTTGAAAAATCCACCACGGGATCCCAACGGAGGTCAACAATTCTTTAACGGAATGGTCCTTTTACAACAAAAAATGGACATTCGAAATCTGTGTATGCTAGAACCAATTTGAAATGAATATTCAAAATTTTAGGGTTGAAAATTTCAACCCTGAATCCCATTATTCAGTACTTTACGAAAATTGCATATTCAAAATATCCAACCCTAGTCCAAAAGCGAAATTATTTTATTACAATACCTTAATTTTCCGGAAGTCATTTTACGCTACAACCGCAATATTCACCCACCCACTTTCAACCCTGTCGTCAGTAAAGTTATGCAAAAGGTCCACATACTTTATTTTGTAGATATTTGTTATTATTTATCATAATAGCCCCCTTTTGGTGTCTCCGGAGATTTCGGCTGCTATCTTTGGCCGCTCTTTTCACACCGGTCAGATCTTTGATGGTTTCTGAATTACAAGTGATGGTTTCTGAATTACAATTGACGCTTTCTGAATAACAATTCACTAATCTGAAATTCAAGTTACACTTTCTGAATTACAACTTGCTAATCTGAATTACATGTTACGGTTTCTGAAATACAATTAACAATTCTGAATTACAAGTTACGTTTTCTGAATTACATTTTACTAATCTGAATTACAAGTTAAACTTTCTGAATTACATATGAAAAAGGTGTAGTACGCCACATAGATGGAATGTACTACTTATAAGGAATTTCTTGCACATTTCCTTAGCAATCTCATAAGTTTAATAAGTTCTGAAACATCCATGATTTGCTTGGACAAGGTCGGACTTGTTTGGAATATTATGTAACAGGTTTTACGAACTTTGTTTTAGTAATTAGGTACCTAGAAGAGTTTATTAAAAAGATGCATACCATTTTTACAAGATTGTATTCAACTTGCATGTTTGTTTGCATGTAATGTTTGGTTAGGTTATGTCAAATATTGCAACTGAATTTTGAGCCACTTCTAGTTGTCCGATTCACTTGAAATTTCATCAGGTGTTCATAATTCCAATGCCAACGCATTATGAAATTTATGTTAGAGAAAAAAAATTGAGTCTCCAATTTGTCGGTTTTGTGATCATGGTCTGATTCGACTCAACATTGGTGTGTGGGGGTTTTCAGGGTCAGAGATTATGATTTTGTTTATCAAAATCATAAAATCAATATTGCAACATGGCGCACGAGTTTTGTGATTATGGTCAGATTCAATTCATAATTGGTAACTATATGGGGTTTCGGGGTAGGAGATTTTGATTTTTTTTTTGGTAAAAATTCGTTAAAGGGCTCGTACATTTCAGCCGTTTCACTGCAAGAGTATTGCTAGCAATATGAGTTGCCAGCAAAAGTCTACATCGTACTTCGTACATTGTCGCAACTAAATTCAGGCTTGTTGGAAGTATTTTTGGAAATTTCTTACATTTTGACGTATATTGAGAGACAGGGACATGAACCCGTGAATGTAAATGATAAATATTGTGTCTACTGACATTAATTTGACAGTTTTGGTTTAAAAAAATCTGAATATATAACCAAATTGCGCGGAGTTAACCTTGAAAAACAGAATTGTTCCTATAATTTTGTCAGCCTTTTTGTTGCAGTCGAAAGTCTGAACAGCATGCGCAGTGCTCACGAGAAAAAGGCTGGCAATGGAATTGCTAGCAAAAGGCTGAAATGTACGAGCTCTTTTACATAAACATACAAGATAAAATGGCGGATGGTACGATTTTATTGAAAATTGGTATGTGAGGGTTTTGCCCTAGTTACTTTAACAACAAAGAATGGTAAATAGAACAAGACATAGTATTGTTAATAATTTCCTACGGTTTTCAGGACTGTGTCACATTCATATCTCAGTAGGAATGTCAATAGAAATGGACTGAGGAAAAAACCACATGGTCAAAATAATTTTTCTGGGCTGGACACTCGATTTCATTCCGGTAATGTTTCTCAACTTTCTCATTATGGACCGTGCCATTTTGACATTTAAGGGCCGGTTTTACCTCGGCAATATATCCCAACTTTCTTATTATGTACCGTGCTATTTTCATATTTCAGTGGGACAATAGCAATGGGTTGGAAGAATAAACCACCTTGGTCAAAATATTTTTTTCCGTGCGCCCAGGGCCGGTTTCACCCCGGCAATATATCCCAACTTTCTTATTATGTACCGTGCCATAGCACTGGGTTGAGAATAAAGCACCATGGTCAAAATATTTTTTTCCGGGCATCCAGGGCCGGTTTCACTCCGGCAATATGTCCCAACTTTCTTATTACAGACTGTGCTATTTTCATATTTCAGTAAGTCAATGAGGATGGATTGAGGAAATATCGTCAAAACAGTTTTTGGGCGTCCAGGGCCGGTTTCACCCCGGAAATATATCACAACTTTCCCAATATGTACCGTACCATTGTCATATTTCAGTAGGACAATAGCACTGGGTTGAAGAATGAAGCAACATGGTTAAAATATTTTTTACAGGCGTCCAGGGCCGCTTTAACTCCGGCAATATGTCCCAACTTTCTTATTACAGACTGTACTATTTTCATATTTCAGTTAGTCAATGATGATGGATTGAGGAAATATCGTCAAAACAGTTTTTGGGCGTTCAGGGCCGGTTTCACCCCGGCAATATATCCCAACTTTCTCAATATGTACCGTGCCATTTTCATATTTCAGTTGGACAATAGCACTGGGTTGAAGAATGAAGGAACATGGTAAGAACATTTTTTTTACGGGCATCCAGGACCGTTTTCACTCCGGCAAAATAAAAGATTATAAAGCATACGTAACTGTAGCAAAAAAATTCAAGTTGCCAATTATATCCCAAAAAAATTAAAAATTATCTCCATGTGGCCCACCGTCTCCTACTAACACAAATACAAATAACTGCACTTCCAACTTCACACACTGAACAAGATACTTGACTCAACTAACTGAGTGTAGTCCAACCAATTGGGAATAGTGCGTGCAAAAATAAATATATGAGCGTATAGGAAATTGAAATTCAACATGAGTTTCTATTTCATGCGACTCGATCGTGATGGCCAAACATAACGTAAAAAATTGGCAAAGTTGAAGAATGACCTATAATTTTTCGATATCATTGATACTTTTCGAGTTATATTGGAAAAACCGTGAAAAATCGGGTTTTCTATAACTCGTTAACTGTGAGGGATTCAAACTTGTTACTTACCATTATGTGTAGCCTATGCAAAGCCAAAAGACTCTTTTTTGGAAAATTGATAAATATTGATTGTTTTTCAAAATATATGAAGTTTTCTCAAGAAAGATGCTCTCTCAATATGGCTACTCTTGCTCGGGGAATGATACTACAGTGATGATTCAAGGCTTATTTTTTTCTATAAGAGTTGTTTTTTCCTATTATCGAATAGTATATCGATTTTTTTTATTTTAAAGGTAGAAAAATTACTTTTAAAAAATTGCACAATTTTTTTACATGTTTTTTTCTAAATACATTGCTCGATTTTGTTTTTATATAAATAACTTTTATGAATATGTATTCCTAGCATGATTTCACGCATTCAATGAAGAAATTGAATTTCTATGATTACTAGGAGCCGAGATAATATTTTTATTTCAAAAGAATCTGAAAGCCGCAATAATCATCGTACAGCAGTCACCTTCATGAATATTAAGTGAATACCTATATTTTCAATGAAAAATTACTAGGATATATCTAGTTCATTTGCAGTGTCGTAAAATACCTCGTTTTTGGTGAAATTGCAATACAATATTTAGAGATACTGACAGCAAGTCAAATTGTTTATTTTTTTTTTCTTACATCACATCACTTTTTCGTGACAACGTCAAAATATATAAAAACATACAAAGTGATATGAAACTAAAATATAAATTCTTGCTTTATGCAACATTCTTCCCCCCGGTGTTGACTCATTCCTTGTTAACACAGACGTCCAGACGATGCAACTTCCTAACGGGTCGCTTGAAGATACCAGTTGAAGTCCGGATGTCGGCAATCCTCACGATGCCATCAGCGCCTTCGTAGATCTTCTCGACTACTCCCATCGGCCAAGCTCCTCGAGGCATATTGCTATCGTTGATCACCACCAGTTCACCAATTTGTAAATTGGGTTCATCTTTGTTCCATTTCTGACGATTTATCAGGGTGGGAATATATTCACGGAGCCACCGTTTCCAGAATATATCTGCCAAGTATTGTGATACTCTCCATTGTTTTTTCAAAAGCAAATCTCGCTCAGTGCAATGACTGTGGAGGACTGACCTATGAAGATGTCATTAGGGGAGATGCTCACTAAATCTTGGGAATCTTCAGAAACATGTGTCAGCGGTCGACTATTGACAATATATTCCACCTCCGCAAACAATGTTTGTAAGACCTCTTCTTTCGGATGCCTCTCTCTCATGATCGCCATGAGAGCCCTTTTAAAACACCCTATAAGTCGTTCCCAGCTGCCTCCCTTTTGGGGGCAGAGGGTGGATTGAATTTCCAGTCGATGCCCCTACTCGCCATATCGTCAACTACGGTATTCAGTTCCAAGTCTTCCAGAGCTTCTAAAAGTTCTCGATTCGCTCCATGGAAATTAGTTCCATTATCGGACCAAAAAACCTCAACTGCTCCACGTCTTGCAAGGAACCTTCGTATCGCCATTATGCACGAATCTGCATCCAAGGAGTGGGAAATCTCAATATGCACTGCTCTCATTGTTAAGCAGGTAAATAATACGCCGTATCGTTTTTCCAGCCGTCTTCCAATTTTTACTTGAAAAGGTCCGAAATAATCAATTCCAGTTGCTGAAAACGGTTTTCGACTCATCATTAATCGTTCCTGTGGTAAAAGGCCCATCTTCGGTTGTAGATGAGGTGCAGATTGTTTTCGACAGTACATACATTGTTTAATAACTTTCTTCACCGTTGTGCGAATTCGGGGTTTCCAAAATTTCCTCCTATGTTCATTAATGAGTGTTTCAACACCCTGATGAGCATTTTTTATATGAAAATGCATAATCATTTTTTGTGTGTAGTTATGTTCACCAGCTAAAATGACGGGTTCTTTCTGTATGATAGAAACATTTTCAATTTTCATTATTCTACTTGAAATCCTTAGTATCCCATCATTATCTAACAGAATCGATAGTTTATGAAGCCTTCCATTTCTATTGGGTATATTATTCGCAATATTCATTTTGTCGGTTGCAAAACAGGATACTTGTACCACTTTCCACCAGTAACACTCGCTCCATTCCACTTCATCCTTCGTCAGAAACTTCGTCAGTTGTTTGTTTTCGTCAGTTGATCTGATATTTGATAGAAATCGCTTGACTCTGGCTGTTATCCTGATGAGTTTCAACCAGGAATAATGAAACTTGATCGGTATAATTTCTGGGTCACATTCGACTGTCATTACAGCTTCACATGGAATATTTTCGGGTTTATCGATATCTTTTGGGATTTTAGGCCAACCACTCTCAGGTTCATAGAGAAAATTGGGACCTCTGAACCAACAATTTTCATTATTGATCATATTTCTGGCTAAGTCTCTGGTGCAAACATCAACAACATTTTGGTTTGTTGGAACCCATTTCCACTGCTTGATACTACTGAGTTCTAAGATTTCATTCACTCTTGTGGACATATAGATTGGAAGTTTTTTGTCGCTTCTGAGCCAACTTAGGACTGTTCGAGAATCCGACCAGTAGTATTTGTTATCTATTTTGAACTCCAGATATTTAATGACTTCTTTACAGAGTCTCGCTCCCAAAACTGCAGCCAAAAGTTCAAGTTTTGGTATTGTTAAATATTTGACAGTTGTGGAGTTTTTGATTGGTACAACCCTTGCTTTGGATGCTACCAGTACAACTTCTACATAGGTTTCGGAGCTGAAACGAAGGTAGATTGCACTGGCATATGCATCTTCACTTGCGTCTGAGAAAACGTGTATTTGAATGGATGAAAATTCTCTTCTTTTAGGCGAATAACATCGTGGGATTTCGATATTCATTGCTTCGTTCAGTTCTTTGAGCCACAATTGCCATTTCTTGAACATATTGTCGCTGATGAAATCGTCCCAGCCGATACCTGAGCGCCAAATATTTTGTAAGAGTATTCTCACTTTTATACTGATAGGAGACAGTAATCCAAGAGGGTCGTACACAGAAATGGCCGTTTCTAGTACTTGACGCTTAGTGGGAATTTTTAAACCTTTGATGATTTCGTCGGAAACTTTATGAAACTTCAACTTGAAGTGGAAACAATCCTTCGCTGAGTTCCAAATCATCCCGAGAACTTTTTCATCCTTTGTTTGCGTATTAATTTCTGTACTCAATTGATTTGCTAATAGATGGTTTGGTATTCCACGAAGTATTTCTTGAGAATTCGAAATGAAGTTTCTGATCTCGAAACCACCCCGTTCATGAATGTGGATGACTTCGTTCATCAATTTGATGGCATCTACTTCGTTGTCAGCGCCGTCCAAGTAATCATCAACGTAATGATTATCTTTGATGGCTCTTACTGCTCGAGGGTAATCAGAATATAAATCTGCATTGAAATTTTTTGCAAATTGCGCCAAAAAAGGAGATGACGTTGTTCCAAAAAGCATAGCGACCATCCTGTATATTTTTGGAGGAATGGATTTATCTAAATCTCGCCAAAAGAAACATTGAGCATAGGTATCTTCATCAGCTATTCTGACTCTGTTGAACATTTCGCGGATATCACCTACGAATGCGAATCTGTGTGTTCTAAATTTCAATAATATGCCAAAAATGGAAGTGAGCCAGTCAGGTCATTTGAGCAGAAAATCATTTAAAGAAGTTCCGTGTGATTTAGCTGCTGCATCGAACACAACTCTCACCTTGCCGGGTTTGTTGGGATTCAGTACTGGAAAGTGGGGCAAAAACCAAATTTTTTCAGCTGTTTCGAGTTGTATTTGAGTTACTGAAATAGCATATTTTTTATCCAACAATTTTTGTATTTCAGGTTTATAAGCTTGAGCGAAACTTTTATCCCTCGACAAACGATTTTCAAGACAGAACAACCTTTGCATTGCCAACTTTTTTGATTCTGGAAGCTTATCAGATACCTCAATTTTCCAAGGAAGTTTGATTTCAAACTGACCATTCATAAATTTGATGGAATCTTTTGCAATAGAAAGTGCCCTTTCGTCATTTGATGATTTTTGTTTGTCTTGTTTCACAATTGCTACACCGAAATTTTCCAAAGTCATGTAACTTCTAACTAAATCATGTAAATTTTCATCCATTTCTTGACAACAAATGAATAATGATTCAATACCATTCATTTTTTCTCGGGATTCACTGATTGGTCCATGAAGTGTCCAACCAATTTTTGTTTTAGATAGAATAGGAGTGTTGGGATGTAGTTGAATGACTTGTCTTCAAACAATAAGGTTTGCATTATTTTGTCCTATCAACAAACTTGGTTTTTCTTTCATTTCTAAGTCAGAGGCTACTTGTTGAACGAATGGAAATTTTTTAGACAATTTTTGAAAGTTGTATACCTGATATGGTAATTCTAGATTTTCGACTGTTCGAATGTTCGTCAATTTATAAAATTTGGAAGATCTTTTCTCTGCAATATCTGCCTGAACAATTTGGGACTGATTATCGTAGCGAAATCATCCACCTGTCCATTTACAACATAATGGTTTATTTGGACCTGTCAATCCGAGTTCCAAAGCTTTTTCAGAATCTAACAAAGTCGCGGTACTCCCTTCATCAAGTAATGCCACTATATCGAAAATACCATTTGGTCCCCTAATCTTCACAGGTAAGACTTTCAATAGAATTTCACTATTTACATCATTTGTAGTCATCGTTACTTCGTTAGAGTTTGTATTTTCATAATTTTTGTGTAAGAGAATATGGTGGAATTTTGAACAATTATTGATACCACAACTTTTACGTGTTTTGCATTTGCCATGATGAAATTTCAGACAACAGAAACAAACGTTCAATTTTTTAACCATTTTCCATCGTTGTCGAACATCGGCATTCTGAAACTGGTTACATTTTTCCAGTGAATGCTCATTTTGGTTGCAAATTCTACACATTTTCGGTGGCTTGTTTATTAGTTTATGTTCACGTTCGTTTGTGACTTTAACAACCAAGTTGTTACAGCTCACAGCTGGAGTATTATTTTTTGGAGTACATGATATTCTCGACACAACTTCAGACATTTGTTGAATCCATTTCGAGAAATCCTTCAATGATTCTTCCTGATTTTTAATTTTATTTTCTATCAAATAGCTACCCCATTGAGTAAGTAAATGAGGTGGGAGTTTCGTGACAAAACTAGATAATATTTGTCTAGCATGCAAGTAATTTTGATTTCCTTCAAGAACGGCGGAAATATTACGGACAGTATTGCTGAAATCTATGAATGATTCGAGACTTCCTACTGGTGTTATTTCACAAATTTGTGATAACAGTTCATCTAATATTACCTCTCGACGACCGTACTTCTTTTCGAGAATATCCAAAATCTCATCTGGATTTTGTGCTGTAATAAGGAGCATCTCAACTGTTTTTCTGGCTTCACCAGTCAAACATTTATTGAGCCTTAATACATTTTCTCGAGGAGAAAAAGAACAAGTATCGTCCGATAATTTATACTGTGAGTAAAAAATTGGCCATTTTAAACATGAGGAACCATCGAATGTCACTAATTGATTACCTATTGTTTGTCTAGCTAACATTTTATTGATAGATTTGGTCAAATCCTCCAAATTATTATGAGATGAAGCTTTTTGGTTTAATTGAGAGAAATGGATGTTACCTGTATCTTCCGCCTACTTCTTGGTATAGGAATGTTTTGACATCTCACCAAATTCTGCATCTTCGCTTAATAGATCTGCTTCTTCCTCACCGATCTCTTCGTCATGTTCCATTTGGAGAAGCTCTTCATATTTTGAAATGTTCTTTTCCTTATTCTTCAGACGAATTTCTTGGAGATGTAGAAGTTGCTGACATTTTTTCAGTTTCAATTCCTTGTTGGCGATATGTTGAGCAGGGGCATTTTCATCCAGTTTCATTTCATCAAGTTCGTTGCTTATTATCACATGCTCCTCTTGTTTCTGCAGAATATCATCTTGAATGTGACATATTTCGTCCTGGAGTTTTATTATTTTCGATTTGAGATCACACGTTCTTGATCTTGAAGTGGAGGATAAAGTAGATCTCGCACTAGCTGCTGAACTTCGTGTGTTTCTTGACGTCTGAGGTACTTCTTTTGTATTGGTGTGCTCATTGAGGCATTTTCTTACGGCTTTCAATAAATTACATGTTAGAATTTCGGTATTGGCATCATCTGAATATGTTTCCCCAAAAATATTACACAGTTGTTGAAGAACTAAAATACTGAGAGATTTGCTGACCATTTCAGAGTGCTTTCTGTATTCTGGACTATTTTTCGGAAAACTGAAGTCAGTGAAAGAAAGGATTCGTCTTCTCACTGCTTTTCCTTTGAAATAATATCCATATGAAGGTTTTCTAGCATGTATTTCTCGCTGATATTTTTCAATTTCTCTTCCACGCCTGGTATATCTCGTAGCATATTCGTTGGTGTTATGACTTCTTCCTTTTTTTGTAGTGAAGGACTGTATGAACACGTGCTGAGTTTTTTTTTTAGCTTGAAGGACCACAATTTGTCGTAAAATACCTCGTTTTTGGTGAAATTGCAATACAATATTTAGAGATACTGACAGCAAGTCAAATTGTTTATTTTTTTTTCTTACATCACATCACTTTTTCGTGACAACGTCAAAATATATAAAAACATACAAAGTGATATGAAACTAAAATATAAATTCTTGCTTTATGCAACATGCAGTATTATTAATTGATGAATAAAGTGAGGCTTGCAGGCGTGGATCGCGATAGCTGTAGCGGGTGGCGGAGTGGGTATAACACTGAAAACTTATTTCGTGCGTACAAAGTGGCTTGCGCTTGAAAAATATTGAATATCTCGGCTTCTGGACAACGTGCATCTCCATTTTTTTTATCACATAAAATACTTACTTCTTCATTAGTATGTCAATATCAAAAAATAATTAAGTGAACTTGAATTAAAAACCGTTAGGTTTAATGAAATGAGTACTTACCAGAGGAAATAAAAAAACTTACGTTTTTTTTGCAATGTACACTAGTTTTTGTTTGTTTCCTTGGTGTTTTGGCATCGACTGCTATGGTCATTAGCCATGTGTTCTGGATAGGCCTTGTTACTAACTCCATACGCCACTTTAGGAGCAGCACTGTTAATTTTTAACGCAACAGTGAATCGTGGAGGATTATTCACAGCCGACACGAGCCTCAGTCATTCAGACTTTCACATCTGAAAATGAAAAAAGATCGCACCGTCTGGGAATCGAACCTGCAAACTTACGTTTTTTTTGCAATGTACACTAGTTTTTGTTTGTTTCCTTGGTGTTTTGGCATCGACTGCTATGGTCATTAGCCATGTGTTCTGGATAGGCCTTGTTACTAACTCCATACGCCACTTTAGGAGCAGCACTGTTAATTTTTAACGCAACAGTGAATCGTGGAGGATTATTCACAGCCGACACGAGCCTCAGTCATTCAGACTTTCACATCTGAAAATGAAAAAAGATCGCACCGTCTGGGAATCGAACCTGCAATCTCTCGATTACCAGGCGAGCGCTTAACCACTGCGCTAATCCCCGCCCAATGTACGCTAGTATTTGAAATTGAATCAATAACGACTTTTCAATAACACTGTTAGGACGAAAGTGTTAATGTCAACAGAATTTGTATCCCCACTGCGACACCCGCTAGAATTGCATCGCTCTGCGCCTGCACTCCTCACTTTGTTCATCAATTAATAATACTGCAAATGGACTAGACATATGGCAGTATTTTTTTTTTTATGAAAATATAGGTATTCCACATCAATATCCATGAAGGTGACTGCTGTACGATGATTATTGTGCCTTCCAGATTTTTTTGGAATAAAATAATTATCTCGGCTCCTAGTGATCGTAGGAATTCAATTTTTTTTAATGCTTGAAATCATGCTAAACATCTATTATCATTAAATATGGATTTAGAAAAAACATGTACAAGCACCAAAATCTAACAATTCACAAAAAAAATCAACCTTCGTGTGAAGTATTTATACATAACCCTACCTTTCAAGAATAAACATCTATGGAAACTGAGGTTAAGTATAGTAATATAAGAATGGTAATTTTATTTGGGAAACGTTTGGTGAAGTGTCGACAAAAGGAAGCAGGTTATTTTTTTACATAAAAAATCGCGTTGGAATATGGTTGATTTTCAAGATTCAAAAAGTCATAACTCGTAAAGTATTAGAGACCCCTACGAATTTTTTTCGGTTTTGTGTTCAGGAGATAAAACAACGTAAGTAACACTACTTTTCTTTCTTACCAGATGACGACTGCGGATGAAAGCATTTGAAACGTTGTGATTTATACAAATCATAAGATGGGGGAAGTCCGAAATGAATATACTCACTTTTCTTTTTGTTCCGAGAAATAGCCCGATGAACTCACCTTTACCATGAAAGGTAGCAGAGATTTTTGACTGCATGAGGAACGATGCCAAAAATTAGTAAAGGTAAAATTGAAGACAACTTGAACAAACCAAAAAAGCATGTTTTGAAGAAACTTCTAGCTATCCAAATCAGATACAACTGAAAACTTAGGCAACATTTCTGAAATTAGATCAGCATGTTTTTCTCTGTTTTCTTCATTGCATTAACAAAATGTATAAATAATTTGATGTTCTGATTGTAGATTGGAATACAGTTATTACTTCAAGGTGTATTCATTAAACACTATTTCATTTCCTAAAAAGTTAAAATATGTTACTTTCAGATTCGTAGATAGTATGAAGGAGAACTACTCCGTATTTTTGTAAAAAGTGAAACATTTTGTGTTACTACAAAACCATTCACGAGTACAAAATCTTTCACGAGTAGGTATTCATAAAAAGTTCACAGCAGAATTCAGCCCAATATATAATCGAACTATGGAATATTTACAAACTTGTAAAATAATTATTGATTGAATTCTCTCTACGATTTTAAAGAATACTTTGGACTTCCATACGATTGCCCATATCATACATATTGGGTATATCCCCCAATAATTCGACCATGTGTTCCGATTCATGCCCTCCTAGATATTCAAAGGATGCAGAAATCCCTCCATTCATATCTGAGGCGATGTTATGTAACACTGCAGTTCCTTCTGAATTTGCTGAAGAACCAGAAGAGTTGTCTCTGATCGAAGTTTGAACTTCAATAAAAAAACATATTTGTAATCAGACAGACGTCATGTTTTTCCAATATAAATACGATCAAGTCACTGTATTATTCCTTAGTCAGGCCAAAACTAGAATTTGCATCTATTATTTGGTTTGGAGAATATCAATCACATTTGTTCGAAATGGAAAAAATCCAGAATAAACTTCTGAGGTATTTATATTTCAAGCAGCACCATGTATGGCCCGATTATAATACTATTAGAACTTGTCATTTGAGGTCCGAATATAAGATACTATCCCTGGAGCAAAGGAGAAGCTTAACTTCTATGATGTTTTTGCACAAAATTATAAATAGCAAAGTGGATTCCCCAGAAATTCTCGACATGATTCCCTTCAATGTACCTCCACGTCGAACAAGATCCTCCCTTATGTTCAATGTTTCAGCAGTAGGTAAAACAACGAAGGCACCGCTGGTATCTGGACTGAAATTAGCCAACAATTTTAATACGTTCATTGATTTAGACTGGACTTTACCCCCATCGCTTTATCGTACACGCATTTTAAATCATATAGTGAATATAGCTCTCTGACAAATTCTTCAATATTTCAGGAAACATATTCTCCTGAAATTCTGGTTTATAACTCATAACATTATAATTATTTCTGTATAGGAATTTAGTTCATGTAAAAAAATTATTATTATTTTTAATTTTGTAATGTTATCAGAATTATCCATGTAATTAGGCTACAATAGCCTGTTTGGGTAATAATAATGATAATAATAATAATAATAATATTGTTCATGTCATATGGAAGTATTCCGCCCGATTAAATTATCTTCTAGAAAATCCAAAAAAGTAATATCTCTGTCATCCTCTGAACATATTTTGTATCAACTTCCATTTTTCCTTTTTTATCAAGGAAAACAAAGATACATCTACAACCAACCCAACAGCCACACGTGCGTTTGCTAAGCTTAAACTTAAAAAATGTTTGGATTAAAGTTAGTCGCGATTAAGGCGTATTTCGATACGGTGCATACAAAAAATTAGAGTTAGTCGAGCTCAATTTTTAGTCTCGTTTAACTACTTCGGTGCATACGGCTGTAAATGAACTACCTATAAGTGTCTTTGCTAGATAATTATTAGGATGTCACGATGACAGTTATTGTCATCGTGAACAGCGAAACCGAAAACGGCGAAAACTTGTTTTTTTTTTCTTGGTGTTTTGGCATCGACTGCTATGGTCATTAGCCATGTGTTCTGGATAGGCCTTGTTACTAACTCCATACGCCACTTTAGGAGCAGCACTGTTGATTTTTAACGCAACAGTGAATCGTGGAGTATTATTCCCAGCCGACACGAGCCTCAGTCATTCAGACTTTCACATCTGAAAATGAAAAAAGATCGCACCGTCTGGGAATCGAACCTGCAATCTTTCGATTACCAGGCGAGCGCTTAACCACTGCGATAATCCCCGCCCCTGAACTATTGTTGATTAGTCATATCCTCTATGTTCGCAGTGCTGTGGGATGATCTGATAAATTTTATTTATTATATTATCGGAAAGTAGTAAAACCACAGAACTCTTTCGCCATACTGTTTTTTCCTCAACAATTTTATAATGCATTGTCACCGGAATTATGTACACTTGCCAAATTTCGAATCATTCGGAAGTCTGGAAGTGGGTGAAAATTAATTTCAAAGATTTCGTTACATACATATCAAGCTAAAACCTAAAAAAGCCAATACGGTACTGAACTTATTAATGAACAAAGCAAACGACGCATTTGCAGATTCCTCCGATCTCAAAACTCTCAAAAATGCCATCTAGACAATTTTGTCAGTACTAATATCGTCGCACCTTGATTTGGGCACAATCGAACTAGTGACATCTAGGGGTGGTGCCCATTTAGATCAAACCATTGTACCCGTAAGGTTGACTTACTATTTTCTTTCTCTTTAAACAATGCAATAATAAACTTTAGTGCATGAAAAATGGCCAGTGGGTCAATTCTCGAGTTCATGCGAAATCATTTTCAAAGGTTTGAACTAACATAGAGCGATATAAACACCGCGCGTTGGAAAAAGATACAACATTGAATTCGTATACGTAGAAACTCGAGAATAAACCCCCAGGAGACCTCTCACTGAAGGAAGTTACACTTGATGGAATGAATCATCTTCCTTCTACTGATGATAAAGAAAATTTGTCGAGGTTCAAATTTCCTCAGTGTACGGGAAGTGCAATTTTCATGTATGTTTGTCGGAAAATTCTGTTACGTTAATTGTCATATGAATGTGAACAATTGTTGATAAAATATCATTGTAATAATGTGATATCATCTTATTTCATATAATAGGGTTCATAGAATTTTTACGCCATTGGCTCACACTGTTCTCATTTGGGGAGTTGCCCTAGGGCCCAAAAGAACATTTTGAAAAAATATACATACATTAAAGAAATTGCAAAAAAATCATAGATACTGTAGGAAAATACTCAGATTTTTATCTTCAACATTCATAATTCATGAGCGAGGGGGATTAAATCATGTTTCGATGATAATCGTGCATGAGCGTTTCACTTCGCACATTAAATTGAAAATAGTTTGTCAAATCAAGAGGCTCAGAGTTTTTGTGAAAATAGAAATACTCATGCAGTATTATGAATGAAACTTGATTATAATCAGGAGACATGATGTTTGTAGATTGCCATATCATCACAATGGTCTTAGAATTCTGATGAATCTATGAGAAACGAACCAGTGTAACAGCGAGCGTTCTGGCAAAATAATTTTTTTCAATTTAGTGCCATCTGGTACGGAGAAAATGAGAACATGAATGTTTTTCTATAGCCAAGCCATTCAAAAAAAAACTTTAATTTTTGTAGATCGGAAAATATTAAAAAAAAAATGCAATTCAAAATTTTCAACTATTTGCTTGAAACTCTTCATGTGAGTATAAAACTGAATTCCAAGCTACCTATACAGATAAGTTTATTCGATATCCTGCAATCTTACCCCACTTTTGGCTTATTCATGGTATTTTTTTCCAATTTGACGCCATACTAGTGGTCACGTGACATATGTCACAATCGATTTTTTGGTTATCAGACATGAACAAACTTTTCTCAAAAAATGTTTTCCCAATACTCCAACAATAATTTTTTTTTGCCATATGATACAGACTTTTTGACGGTCACTGTATATATTAGGATGGTGCAAAAATGAATTTTAAATACTTGAAATAAAAAGAGAAGTATCAGGCAAGGACCAGGTGGTAAATGTTGATAAGGTTCCAACTTTGAAGAAAAAATAAGATTGAACATGAAAATACTCAAAATGGTGAAATGAAGAGGCAGTTTAGCGGTTGAACGCGTTTTATGCGATTTGCGGCAAAGTTGAAGATAATAAAAAAATCAAAATTGTTTTTATTAATACTTCACGACATTAACCGTCAAAATGGTGATTTTTCAGTATTTAATTTTTGCTCGCTCATCAATGATTTAATTTACATGAAAATTTGTAAGCATTTTTTTTTTCAAACCGTTTTCAACACCTGAACTGCATTTCCATTTTACCATTTTGTGTGGTTTGGTGTTTAATTTTATTTCTTCTTCAAAGTTGAAACTTCAACAACATGTCCCACCTGGTCCTTGCCTGTTACTTTTCATTGCACAAAAATTATAGGCACCAGTCTTCCTATATGAACAAATGAATTGTTATTAAAAAGTTCTACGGAAGTTTAAAAAAATTTCATATCTTCAAATTCTTCAGATTTTCAAATTTCACAAAATACCTCTTTTGATTTCCTTTCAGAAACCTACAGAAAGAGTAACATCAATATTACGGAGAATATTTCAAAAACCAAAAGGAAAAAGGGAAACACTTTCTCATGATTTTTTTTTTTACATTTTTATTGATTACCTTCATTTTGTATTTTTTAAGGATATATTGGGTGTGATAAGAAAAGATTTGTTGATCAATTTATGAAAGCGAATAATTATTTTTGAAATTCATATCTCCGAGGTTGAACCTTAGAAATTGGTGTATGTTGAATTGATAGAGGAGGTTGAGAGTATTGTGGACACAGTTTGAAAATGGACAAAAAACTGCCTATGGTCCTGTAAGGCAAGTTTTATGAAACTAGATATCGAAGATTGGACTTGCCTTGACTCCAGGATGGATCAGTTTACCTTTCTATGTCGCTGATGTGATAACTTATTACGAACCAAATGCTACCAGTCCTACCCTCCTAAGTGTATCCTTTCTCGAGTTATCACCAACAGAGTGAAAAAATTACTCTTCTTCTAATCGGTGAAATATTGAAAAAAAATTATAAGAAATTTTTTGCTCCCTTTCCTTGCCCTTGGGATCAAAACCTATCGGAGGAAGTTCCCAGTAATATTACTATTTTTTATTATGTTATCTTTATTTATTACTTTTTATGGTCAGGAGGGCAAAGTAGCACCCGACCCATATAAGAATTATGTTCGCAATAAGTTTATGCATACGTAGCAGTCAATATTTTTTCAAAACTCCAATTTTGAAATTTTGATTGATGGAGGGTCGCTCAACACGTTGACGTATTTCTAGCTGATTATACCTGACATCTTTTATATTATAAAGAAATCACTATTATTTAAATTTTTTCTAGTATTTTTCCTACCTCTCCAAATGCTGAATGACGTCGAAAACAACCAAACAAATTAAATCAATTTAGAAAATCATCCAAACTATTCGAACATACAGTGGATCTCCAGTAGAAACAGAATGTCGTGATTAAAAAAACAAGATGTTCAGAAAAGATAAGGGTTCAATGTGATTTCAGTTGACAATAGCTGCTATAGCTATTGCACCCCACAAAGAGTTACAAATTTCGGGAAATTAACTTTGTCTCATTGTTGCTCAAATTGTAATCTGAATGAAAATTTCCGAGATAGCATCTACAGTTTAAAAAAATAAACAACAAAATCGCGGTTGGCGAGAAAGTCTAATTTGATTGGGGCCAGTTTTTAGTGGCCGTTTTTTTTTTTGACGGTGAGGCTAGTTTGACCGAAAACTGTTACGTCGTATTTTCCCAATATTTTAGAAATGAACTTAGTGATTTGAAAGTATCCATAGCCCTCTAGACTATAAAAATTATTTCAAAATATAAAATGAGTTTGATTACAAATAGTGACAAATGATACAGTGAGTCATATACTCAAGAAACAAAAGGAGTGAAAATATACCAGGTGTCCCTTCTGAACAGCGAAAGTGTTTGTCACTTCTGGTAAACCGTAAGTTGAATGAAGCTGAGTTATTTGCCAAACGATGCAGTTTTTTGTCGTTTAGAGATCCTTCAAATTTCATACCACTATCTTAAAAAACAGGAAATCTATAAGGGCATTTGAACCAGTAAAAAATCCAATTATTCCTGTGGAAATATTCATCGCATGAAATGACTTTCAAGTAACTTACCTTCAAGTCCCACAGCTCCGTGAACACTAGTGACGTCAAACAGACAATCCTATTATAACTTAGGTCGATAACTTCCAATTTGGCTAACCCATATAGTGTCGTGTTATTGATATTACAGATGTAGTTTTTCGATAAGTCTAAATATCGCAGGTTCGCCAATTCCACGAATGCCTTATCTTCGATATTACGTATGTGATTGTCGTTTAATAGAAGAGTCCTCATGTTTGCCATATTATGAAACACGTATCTCTTGATCTCCTGGATCTGGTTCATATGCAAGTCTATGCACCTTAAACGTGGCAAGTAGGACAAGGAAAACAGATCTAAAAAGCTGATGTGGTTATTGTACAGCTTTAGATATTCTATAGAGGTGGAGTTGCCGAAGACAAACCTCTCCAGATGTCCAATTGAAGCCAAAGAAATCGACATGTTTTTCAGATGGAACATTTGACTGAGAACATCAGACGGAACGTTCATGGACAAGTTGTTAGCAATGATATTCAGTACAGGTATGAAGGGTTGCGAACTCTCAGCAAGGGTCCACATCAAATTTGTATCAGCATTCGTTCCGATTATCACACATTCTGCCTTTGAAATCCCATATTTATCGGGGACGCAAATGCAATGGATGTTCTTGCCAGTCATTATTTGAAGATCGCACAGGTGGCTGATCTTCTCAGTTTTTTTAAATCTCATTTCTTCAGGAGCCGCTCCATTCAGCCAGAAGGTGGCCAAAAGCAAAGCCAATCTCATTGTGGGTAACCTGGAAACAAGATAAAATCAATCAGACTGATGTTTGTTTTTGTAAATATTTGGATTTCGAGGTGGAAAGGGTTGTTGCGTTTGTTCATGAAAGTTACGAACATTTGATGATGCTCACAATAATAATCGAGTTGAATCTGAGCAGATTTTGATATGATTTTCATAATATTGTACCTTATCGGCTCCCAATCATTGATTTCTGAAATAAAGAGTATGTTGACACAAGGCTAATAGAGAGCCGCGGGCCTAAACCGCGATGAGAAGCCATACCTCATTCAATTGGTGAGATGCGAGTCAATCCCTCAAATACCCCAGAATCCAAATATTTTAAAATCGGTCTTCAGTCTGCAGAAAAACATACATTTTTCATGCATTTAAAAATCCAATCTAGTGATAGTTAAGTCATTGAGCGAGACGAAGCGAAGTAGTTACGGCAAGGGATGGGTCATACCTGCTGCATGCGCCAGGGCTATACTTAGAAGGGCTGTGATTAAGGTAAGTGGTAATGACTAATCATTAACCTTTCTGTAGGAACATTTGCCAAAACACAGCTATTCGAAGCGAGATTTGCGTACTCCATTTTCATAACTCTGGCTTCGGCCAGGGGCTCTTTTCAGAGCCACCTTCGTTTTAAAAGAATTCGCTTCTTATAGACGAGGAGTTCGTGAGGAATGATGGGAAAATCCTAACGGAAATCAGAGTCTCTCGACAGAGATAATTTCCGAAAGCCGTCGACTAGCATCAACGATGAGGCGACACCGAAGAAGGAGAGTACGGAGACGTTGCTCAGGCAACAACTTCAAGAAGCCCAGGCACAGGCAGCTCACTATAGGAGAGAGCAAATTAAGGCCGAGACTGAGATGAAGAAATTCGCTGAGATCACCTCAGCGATGCAAATGGAGTTAAACGCTCTCAAAGCTAGTAATGCCTCCCCCTCAATACAGGCAACTGAGAGCATTCCAGCAGAAGTCCCTACCCCCCAAAAATCCACTGACATGGACGTCATGGATAGTACCACCCATAGCCAAACCCCGCAGGTACTGGAGCCGAAAACAACAACAGGGAGAGACTCTTCCGAACAGTCCGATCACGAGGACGACGCCAGATTCCAAGAAGTCAGGCACAAAAATAAGGCCATCTTTTCAGAGCCACCTTCGTTTCGGAAGAATTCGCTTATGATAGCCTAGGAGTTCGTGAGGAAGGATGGGGAAAACACGACGGAAATCAGAGTCTCTCGACAGAGAGAAATTCCGAAAGCCGTCGACTAGCAGCAACGATGTGGTGACACCCAAGAAAGAGGGTACGAAGTCGTTACTTAGGCAACAACTTCAAGAAGCCCAAGCACAGGCAGCTCACTATAGGAGAGAGCAAATCAACGCCGACACTGAGATGAAGAAATTTGCTGAGATCATCTCAGCGATACAAATGGAGTTAAACGCTCTCAAAGCGAGTAATGATCGACATCTCCAGAGGAAATCAAGGACATACTTAGACACGCCAAGACCAGGAAAGCACCGGGCCCAGACAACATACCAGTAAGGGCACTAAAAGCCTTACCTAGGAAAGGACTAGCATCCCTGACAAACATCATAAACGCTGTACTCAGACTTAGACACTTTCCATCCAGCTCCAAGGCCTTCGATAGAGTTTGGCACGATAATAATAACAAGTGAGTGCTCGCATCGCCTAGAGCTCGGAAGTTAAAGAATATGAATACACGACTTCAAGCGGAATCAATAATATGAATACAAGACTAAGCGGAATCAATAATATGAATACACGACTTCAAGCGGAATCAATAATATGAATACACGACTTCAAGTGGAATTCGATTAAAACTATAATTGATAGTCATCAATAATTGGATACACGACTGGTTACGGCACTCGACGTAATCGAATTTCAGAAAAAGTTTCAATTTATATTTTTTTGATATCTTGTTTCATTTTCGAATTGTCGGTATTTATCACAAAAAAAAAGAAAATTCTTCTAAGTCCGTATCTCAATTTTTTTTTCAAGATATAAAAAAATTTCAATCAAACTTTTTGTTGATCAGTTCAAGGGCAATAAAATTGTCTGAATCAATTTTTTGATATCTTTCAATTTTTCATTTTTGCTCAAAATTTTTTCTAAGTCCACATCTAATTTTTATTTTCAGGATATGAAAAAATTTCATCGAGATATTTTGTAGATGTGTTTGTGGACAATGAAAGTGTTGGAATAAATTTTTTTGATATCTCGTATGGTTTTCAAATTTTTGTTGTATAAAGAAATAAAAAAAAACGGATATTTCTTCCACTTCTCAAATATTTCTTTTCAAGATATGAAAATATTTCATTGGAATTTTTTGTAGATCTGGTTGGGTAAAATGGAAGTGTCCATATACATTTTTTCGATATCTTGTTTCGTTTCCGAGTTTTTATTGTTTGAAAAACCAAAAAAACGAAAATTTCTTCCAAGTCAACATCTCAAATTTTTTTATTCAAGAAATGGAAAAAATTTATTCCAACTTTTTGTTAATCCGTTCGAGTACAATGGAATTATTCGTGACCTTTTTTGATATCTTCCAATTTTTTATTTCTGTTCAAAATTTGAAGAAAATTCATTGGAACTTTTAGATCAGTTCCAGTACAATGAAAATGTACATATACATTTTTCCGTCCGTATCTCAATTTTTTTTTTCAAGATATGAAAAAACTCTTCAAACACTTTTTGTTAGTCTGTTCGAGTACAATTTATATACATTTTTTCGATATCTTGTTTCTTTTTCGATTTTTTGGTGTTTGAAAACCCAAAAAGGGCGATTTTTCTCTTACGTCCACATTTCAATTTTTTGTTTTTGAAATATGAAAAAAATTCATTCAAACCTTTTGCTAATCTCTTTGAGGACAATAAAATTGTTCAGATAAATTTTTTGATATCTTTCAATTTTTGATTTTTTCAATTTTCTTTTTTAAAATATCAAAAAATTTCATGAGAACCTTTTGTTAATCTGGTCGAGTCCAATGAAGTTTTCGGATTCATTTTTGAATATTTCTCAATTTTTCATTTTTTTTCAAAATTTTTTCCCGTCAAAAAATGCTAATTTTTTTAGGGTTCATTCCGTTTTCACGAGCTTATCTATCGAGATATGGAAAAAGTTGATGAGACTTTTTTGTAGAACCGTTTGAGTACAACAAAATTGTATTCATCTATTTTTGTGATATCTAGCACTGTTTTCGAGTTTTTGGCGATTAAGGACAAAATACACACTTTTTAAACTTTTTTCAGTTTTTCCATCATTTTTCCACTTTTCAATCGAGTCGGAGGAAAACGGTTTGGAGCGTCTGTAGAGTTCATAGAGACGTATTCGAGGCGATTTTAAGAATTTAAATTTTATCAGTAGTACGGTCAATATATCGATTTTTCCGTTTTTTTGAAATATTTCCTGGGCCATTGATTTTTCCGAAAAAAATTCCCGACATTTTTTGTAGATTTTTTCAAGGCGGTCAATAAAGTTTTCCTGGTAAATTGTGATGGTATCAACCGTTCGTTGTATATTTTGTTTTTTCAAAAACGCAAGTAAAAATCATTCAGTTTTCTTGGGTTTTCCCAGTTTTCCGATCATTTTATCGAAAACTTCAAAGAGGGAAGATTTGTTGGTATATGTTGATTCTATTCATCGTGACTTTCGAAATTTGATTTATAAAATTTTTGCGGTTTTTATTCAACTTTTTCACTTTTCGGAAAATCGCCTGGAAAACCCGTACGCATTTTCCGATCTCGCACAAAAACTATACCCTTCTTCACAAGATATAGGAGTATAGTTACCAGAAATATGAAACGGATCAAATCACTTGCCTGACCTGTATCGTTTTCCAACTGAAAAACTGAAAAAAAGCCGTAAAAATTTTCCGGATCTTCTGATAGGAAAAACAGATTAATTTAATTTTACTGTCTTCGAGTTATTGACGTGGTTTTAATTTCAAAGCAATGTCTTCAAAGGTGCAGAAATGAGAGCGTTTTGAAATATTAACAGACGCACAGACAGAGGGTTTTCAGAAATTTGTTTTTTTTTCGAACATTTTTTCCTTCATCTATATTCATTTTTTGACGAGACACATTTTCTTTCGAATAACTTTTTCTGTATCTCTTTGAATAAGAAAGTTATGGCACTTTTAAAAATTCATTTGTCATTTTGACAGGGAAATATTATTATTATTATCTTTTTTATTCGGCTTTTCTCCTGATTTTTGATAAGGATCATTTTGGTTTTCATTTCGTGATCAGATAAAGATTTTAGGCCCCCTGTGTGGTGTACGACTGAGCGGCCGTAGTATACACTCTTTATAGTAGTGTATAATAATAATAATAATAATAATAATAATAATAATAATAATAATAATAATAATAATAATAATAATAATAATAATAATAATAATAATAATAATAATAATAATAATAATAATAATAATAATAATAATAATAATAATAATAATAATAATAATAATAATAATAATAATAATAATAATAATAATAATAATAATATTAATAATAATAATAATAATAATAATAATAATAATAATAATAATAATACATGTGGACTACATGTCGGCCAATAGGCCTTTCACGCCTGCAGTGCGGCGAATTGTTGCAAGGCTAAGACGAGCTCACCACACATTGAATCAAGGCGTGCTGTTTACCATAAAACAGCACTGTCTTGATAGGATACGAATGCTAGTGGCTGCAAAGAAGTCACTAGTGAGGCGGGCGAGAAGTATCGCGGAAAACATAAAGTTCCGCGATAAACCTTCCCGCTTATTCCAAGAGCCTCCACGTGTTGTCGATAACCCGCCGGCTGCTGATCGGGTAGAAACCTTCTGGAAGAACACCTATGAGGTTCCGCAACCACTCAATGTAGACACTCCAGCCCTAGCGCAGTTCGAAGCTTACTGCAGGACGCTTCGGCAGCCTGAGCACAATGATCTGCGCAGTCCGATAACCACGGAAGAAGTTCGAGGGGCCCTCAAAGGCTCAAAGAACTTTGCTGCTCCAGGCCCTGATGGGTTGAATAATTATTGGTGGAAAAAGTTTCCAACAACCCACCGCCATCTGGCTAGAGTTTTTAACTCATGGCTAGATGGGGAGCAGCAGATTCCGGAGTGGTTTGTCGAGGGGCGAACCGTGCTCATCCCCAAGAACGGAGATTTGTCTGATCCAAAGAATTACAGGCCGATAACATGCTTGAATGCGTGCTATAAGTTGTTTACGCGCATCTTATACACGCGCATTCTCTCCGCAGTTGATCCGGTGTATGAACGGATATATGAGCAAATAGGGTCAAAGAAAGGGGTCGCCGGCTGCAAGGAGAACCTGCTCATCGATAGATGTATCACGCAGGACTCCGTGCAGTATAAGCGTAACCTTTCGATGGCCTGGATTGATTACCGCAAGGCATTTGATACAACATCGCATGAGTTAATCATGCATTTGCTCAGATGTCTTGAGGTACCCAATCAAAAAGTGGGATGCATTGGACAACTGATGCCACTCTGGAGGACTCGCTTCACCATAAGATCTGGTAGAGACATAGTCCAAACAGAGCAGGTCATCATTAGAAGAGGCGTGTTTCAGGGAGACTCCCTCAGCCCTCTTCTCTTCTGCATCTCACTATTGCCATTGTCCGTTGTACTCAGGAATACCCGTGGGTACAACTGCGGCACCCCCAGCAACCGGAGGCATAAAGTCACTCATCTGTTTTACATGGATGACCTCAAATTATATGCCTCTGGAGAAAGGGACCTACATCAGTCCCTTAGGGTGGTGGAAGAGTACACGCATGCTATCGGAATGGAATTTGGGATCGACAAATGTGCCACGGTTCATCTCAAAAGAGGACGATGCGAGGAATACGGAGAGGATGTCCAGCTCGTAGACGGAAGCATCCTACATCATCTGGATGCCGGAGAGACGTATACTTACCTAGGGGTGGAGCAACGCCACTCCCAAGAGGTATTCACAGTTAAGAACTCTCTCCGCGGCAAGTATCAGCATAAACTCCGACAGATCTGGTCATCAGAACTGTCGGGGAAGAACAAAGTTGCTGCAACCAATATGCTTGCCGTTCCGATCCTTCTCTACTCTTTCGGAGTAATGAAGTGGACTAAGGAAGAGCTGCGACAACTCGACGTTAAAACTCGCAAAGTGATGCATCTCAATAGGTGCTTGCATCCTAAATCGTCCGTTCCACGGTTATACTTTCCCAGACAACGGGGAGGCCGTGGACTTTTGAGTTTGGAGTGTATGCATAACAGAATGGTTTTGGATGGGGCCTGTAAAGTCATCAGTAGTTCAGATCCCCTTCTCTGCATGGTCCGCGACCATGAAAAAGCAGGGATTGGAGCATTTCTTTTTAAGGCAGCAACCCGTGCGGCCGATGAACTCGGTCTCGTATTCGACACTGAACGGGCTAACCCAAACTCGTCACCGAGTTGGGACCCGTTCAGCAAAAAGCTCACATTAAAGCTGCGGAGACGGAGGTCCTGCTACAGCTACATATGGATAAGCCAATGCATGGTGTCTTCTTTCACAACATCGAAGACCTTGGCTTATCCAAAAGCTTGACCTTTGCCTTCCTCAGGTCGAGTGAGCTAAAGTCGGAGACCGGGGGATTCATAATGGCCTGCCAGGATGGTGTCTTCAACACCCTCGTCTACCGTAGTCGCGTGATGGGTATAGACGTCCCTGACACCCGATGCAGGGCATGTCGTGGGGCACCTGAGACCGTAATGCATTTGCTATCAGCATGCCCATCTCATGCGGTCTCAGCCTATATCCACAGGCATAACGCGGCTCTACGAGTGTTATACTACCATCTACGACACTCGTACGGTATAGACGAGACACCGGTGCTGCCTTATGTTCCGGGGGATATTGAGTCCGTGGTGGAGAATGAGAGGTGCCGGATCTATTGGAACTACTCATTCCCCACCCTCAGGCAAATACAAGCCAATAAGCCTGTTGTCCTCCTCGACCACCACAGTAGAACGATATTCGTCATGGAGTTTTCTGCTCCAGGCGAAATGAATATCGTTCGAAAAGAGGAGGAAAAACGGACTTAATATCGAGATCTTCTCTTTGAACTCCGCAGGTTATATCCGGACCATTCTGTCAAAATGGTGGTTCTGATCATAGGAGTCCTTGGTGGAATGATGGACACACTGCTCTCCAACTTGAAGATAATACCTGCTTGCCGTAATATGGCAGAAATCATAGCAGCGCGAATGCAGAAGGCCGTCATCCTTGGTTCGCTCCGTCTACTCAGGGCACATGATTCTCGGACCCAATAGTCACTCACCCTACGGACGTAGGGAGTGGTTATTGGGGTTAACGACACCAGCGCGCCCTCCGGATGTATCGGAGCACCGGAGACAGGGCCTGACTGGTACATTCCCAACGGGAAAAAAATAAAATAATAATAATAATAATAATAATAATAATAATAATAATAATAATAATAATAATAATAATAATAATAATAATAATAATAATAATAATAATAATAATAATAATAATAATAATAAGCCGTTTATTTCCAACAGGTACTCAAACCCACTTATAGGAAAATACAAAGAATTCAAAGTATTAAATAATCTATAGCAGAATAATTTTATCATATTAACATTTTCAATATTTATATTGTTGCAGATTTTGATTTATTTTCATGTTTCTAATATTTTACAATATTTCACTCTGTTTTTTAAAAACAAAAAATGTAATTTTTATATAAAAAAAGAAAGAAAGAAGGATAAACAATTTAAGTTGAATAACTTTACAAGTTATTTTCAATTAAACGAAATAAAACTATAAATAGGTAACATTGGTCTTTCAAGTATCAAGAATCAGCACGGAAAAGCAGTTAAAATGTCTGAAACAAGAAAAACTATCCGCAGAAATGCAGGAAAACGTCAAAGTATTGATGCAGACTTTTTATGGCCAAGCAACATTGGAAGAGTATTAGCAACGTCCTGGGACAATATTGAAGTACCTCCAGACGGAGAAAACACAACTGTAGATGAATCTTTGAATATTCTGTCAAGGAAAGTCACGTCATGTTTGGAAATAAATTCAGCAAAAGGTTCAATTTCAAGCTCCAAAGTTTCAAATCATGGCAAAACTTTGAAAATGCCCAGTAAGACTATGTCAAAGAAGTCATCTAAAATGTCAAGCCATAAATCAAAATTAATAGAAAAAGCTCAGACAGAATAAGCAATAGAAAGAAGTAAACTGAAAATTTTGAAAATTCAGCAACTATTGAACGGAGCAGAGAGTGAATCAGATTCGTCGCTAGAATCTGAACATGATAGAAACACATACTCTGTGAAAGATAATATAATAGCCACAAGAAACTGAATATCTATCAGACAAATTCTCTAACAGTGGATCTAATGAAGCATATATAAACGCCCTACCAGAAGATTATAACGAACCTTTGAAACCTATAGATGATATGAAGAATTTTTGCAATACCTTTATTGAAGCAATGAAACATTTTTCGAAATCTGCAGCCCCAAATGAATCTTATTTCGAAAAAGACAATCTTTACTTCGACGGCAGAGCTCTAGATTGGCCATTATTCATTGAACATTTCAAAAGACAAGCAGAAGTATGCAGATACACCGATGAAAAAAAAATACTCAAACTTCGAAGATGTCTGAAAGGTGAAGCACTAGAAGCAGTTAAATCCATGATGTTACACCCCAAAAACACCGATATCATCCTGAAAAACCTGGAAATGAGATTTGGAAAAGCAGAATTTGTTGTAGAATCGCTAATAAATGGAATTCGTCTCAGTCCTAAGATTCGAGAACCTGATATGGAAGCTCTTATCAAATATTCATGTAAATGCAACAATTTAGTAGCTACTCTTGAACATTTAGATTTCAAACACCACCTAGAGAATCCACAACTTCAAAAAAAACTTCTAGCAAAACTTCCTGATAACTACAAAATGAATTGGGGTCAAGAAGTCATGAAGCATAAAGGAAAAGTCAATGTTAAACACTTCACTGAATGGTTAAATACTCTAGCAAACGTTGCATGCTACATAAGTGTTCCATCTGTAAATTCTTCAAGGCAACATCAGAATGACAAAAATTGGAAAGGAACGTTCCAAAGAAATAATGAATCAGTAATGGCAACTATGGAAACCAAGATAGAATATTGTGTATACTGCAAAACACAAAATCACAAAATACCACAGTGTCCGAAAATAAGAAAAGATAGCGTGGACGAAAGAATTTCAAAAATCACCAAGCTTGGAACTTGTTTTCGCTGTTTAAATGGAAAACATATGATGAAGGAGTGTAAATCCAAACGTTACTGCAAAGTAAATGGTTGTAGAAGACGACATCACGAGTTTTTGCATAAAGAGGTCGTTTCAACTCAAAATGCCGAAGAAAATATAGAGATTGCACCAGGTTTTCAAGATACACAACAATTCCAAGAAATGAAGTCACGTTTTATTCTATCAACATCAACAGAAAGCACATTACATTCAACAGGCGAACCAAAAACTGCCTCAAAAGTCCTACTAAGAATAGCCCCAGTTAAATTATATGGACCAGATGGTTTTATTCAAACTTTTGCACTCTTTTACGAAGCATCAACTGTTACCCTCATTGAAGATGAAGTCGCCAGTCAACTAGGTCTTCAAGGCAGTCCAGAACCCTTTTGCATGCATTGGGCTAAGAATATTTTTTTTTTTTTTCCTTGGTGTTTGGCATCGACTACTATGGTCATTAGCCATGTGTTCTGGATAGGCCTTGTTACTAACTCCATACGCCACTTTACGAGCAGCACTGTTAATTTTTAACACAACAGTGAATCGTGGAGGATTATTCCCAGCCGACACGAGCCTCAGTCATTCAGATTTTCACATCTGAAAATGAAAAAAGATCGCACCGTCTGGGAATCGAACCAGCAATCTCTCGATTACCAGGCGAGCGCTTAACCACTGCGCTAATCCCCGCCCTGGCTAAGAATATTGTAACCAACAATGAAGATTCAAGACTTGTCAACATAGAAATTTCTGGAGACTACGATGAAGCAAAAGTATACCAAATGAAAAATGTTAGAACTATCTCGAAATTATCTCTTCCAAGCGAATCAATAAATATGAGCGAATATAACAATTTTCCGCATCTCAAAGGATTACCTCTGCGAGACATGAATAATGCCAGGGCTACCATTCTCATAGGATAGGATAATATTCGTCTAACTGTAGCAAGAAAAGTCTTTCAAGGTCCTGAAGATTCACCATTAGCAACCAAAACTAATTTGGGTTGGATACTGCATGGAAAAACTACAAGAGGAGTATCAGCATATACTTTTTTCACCTGTACTTCTTGTATTCTTCAAAAAGATCAATACAGTCAGTTGGATGAACTGATAAGAGACAATTTTTCAACAGAATGTTTTGGCACAACTTGTAAAAATGATAACAACAACAAGAAGACAAAAGAGCAATTGAAATTCTAGAAAAAACTACAAGGCGAATAAACACAGAAAATAGATATGAAACTGGATTATTATGGAAGCATGATTATATGAAATTACCTGAAAGTAGAAACACAGCTGTACGCAGATTGTTATGTGTAGAAAGAAAATTAGCAAGAAATGAAGAATATAAGAAAGATTCAAGAATACTTAGATAAAGGCTACATTAGAAAGTTATCTAGTGAAGAAGCTGCCAAAGAAGAAGAAAAAGTGTGGTATTTACCACATTTTGGTGTTAAAACTGCAAATAAGCCAAAACTGAGACTTGTATTTGATGCAGCAGCAAAATCCCATGGTGTCAGTCTCAACGATCAGCTCTTACAAGGTCCCGATTTTCTTCAATCCCTACCTGGAATTTTGATGCGTTTCAGAAGAAAAAAATGGGGAATCTGTAGAGATATACGGAAAATGTTTCACAGAGTGAAGATTATTAAGGAAGACCAGCCTGCACAACGTTTCCTTTGGAGGAATGGTAACCCAAAAGCTCATATAGAAACCTATGAAATGCAAGTAATAACCTTCGGAGCTACCTGTTCACCATGCTCTGCCCAGTATGTAAAGAACCTTAATTCTAAACAGTCCCAAAAATACCCTGAATTGGCTAGAGATGTTGAACGGAACTTCTACGTAGATGATTACTTAGACTCAGTCGACACCGAAGAAGAATCAATGGAGAAAGTTGAAAAAATCATCGAACTCAACATTGAAGGTGGTTTTCATGTAGTGAACTGGATATCAAACTCACAAAAAGTCATGAAATGTTTCAATGAAGAAAAAAGTATAACAAAAGAATTGAACAAATCAACTTATGACAGAGTACTAGGAGTCTGGTGGGATACAGACAATGATGTATTCACTTTTAAGACTTATTTCAACAAAATACCACAAAAACTAATTGACGGAAGTACCAAGCCAACAAAAAGAACAGGTTTTAAAGCTAGTAATGTCTTTGTTCGATCCACTTGGTTTCCTGATGTGCATTTCAATTAGAGGACGCATTTTGATGCAACAAGTCTGGCGAAGTGGAATCAGTTGGGATGAAAAAGTATCAACAAAAATATACGAACTCTGGAGGGTATGGTAGGAGGTCCTGAATACAATAACAAAAATCAAGATTCCAAGATGTTATATAAGGAAACTTGGAATACCAAACAGGTTAGAAGTCCACGTGTTCTTTGATGCAAGCGAAGATGCATATTCTGCTGTAGCCTACTTGAGAGCTATGCAAGAAAATGAGTTTGAAGTATCCTTCCTATGTGCTAGGGCAAAAGTTGCACCTCTGAAGCCCCTCTCAATACCAATACTTGAGCTACAAGCAGCAGTCATGGCAAGCCGTTTAGTATATACCATCCAACATGAACTTGAGCTAGTTGTTTCTAAATAAGTTCTATGGTCGGACTCTAAAACAGTTTTATGGTGGATTAGAGGAGATGGAAGAAACTATAAACAGTATGTGGCCCATAGGATTAGAGAAATTCAAAAACTCACGAAAAATGCAAATTGGCGATACATACCAACGAATTTGAATATTGCTGATTGGGCTACAAGAGTAAAATTTGATGATCCCAACTTTTTCGATCCAGAGAGTACCTAGAAGATGACATGGAGAAGAAGAAAAAGTTGCTTCGTTATTCTGGAAAAAAAAACGAGTTATGTTACACCAGATGTGAGGAGATTTTCGAAATGGAGAAGAATGGTCAGATGTACAATATACATTAAAAGATTCTGTAATAAATTGCTTTCGAAAATTGGAAGGAGTGTAGAAAACATTACAAATGAAGCAGAGTTGTCATTGGAAGAAATTGAATCTGCAGAATTAATCATCATCAAAAAGGCCCAAGAAGATTATTTTCTAGAAGATATCCTTTCACTGAAAATAAAGAACCATGTCAGTAAAAATAGCAGAATAGTCAAATTGAATCCTTATTTAGATAAAAATGGCCTATTGAGATTGAAAGGAAGACTACATTTGGACGAAAAAACAAGGAATCCATATATCCTAGATAATAGAAGTGCTTATGTAAAACTTTTGGTGCAATACTACCACGAAAAATTTAGACATCAAGGCACAGAGACAGTTCTCAATGAATTAAGGCAAAAATACTGGATCACCAAGGGCAGGTCGCTTGTCAAACTAGTTTTCAACAACTGTATATTTTGCCGAAAACGAAAAGGAAAGCCGGAAGTTTCACTGATGGGAGATTTACCAGAAATACGTTTGATACCTGGAGAACGTCCATTCACATATACTGGTGTCGACTATTTTGGGCCTCTGCATGTACAGTAGGGAGACATAAGGAAAAACGGTATGGAGTCTTATTTACTTGTTTGACGACAAGAGCCATTCATATTGAAGTCGCACATGATTTGACTACTGACTCTGCTATCATGACCATGAGAAGATTCTCCTGCAGAAGAGGGCACCAAAAGGTTTTCTATTCAGATAACGGAACCAATCTGAAAGGGGCAAACGAAGAAATACGAAATTATATAAAAGAATTTGACCAAAGCAAAATCCAGAATGAAATGGCAGAGAAAGGCACAGAATGGAAATGGAAATGTTTACCTCCAGGAGCACCACACATGGGTGGTTGATGGGAAAGGCTGATTGGCTCGGTGAAGGAAGTTCTAAGTGTCATCCTAACTGAAGAAGCACCAAGAGATCAACCTTACTCACCTTCTTCGCAGAAGCAGAAATAATAGTAAATAATAGACCATTAACACATGTTTCATCTGATCCCAGTGAATTTGAAAGCTTGACACCAAATCACTTTCTTATTGGAAGATACAGCCCGAGTTTATTTCCTGGAAAGTTTGATGGTCAATATGCAAGGAGACAATGGAGAAATGTACAAAGACTAACTGATATATTCTGGTCTCGATGGATAAAAGAGTATTTACCGACATTATCAAGGAGAACTAGGTGGATAAACGATTGCCAACCAGTTAAACAAGGGGAGGTGGTTAAAATGACTGAGCCGAATGCACCTAGAAATTCCTGGCCATTAGGAATTATTCAAGATGTTTTTCCCGGAAAAGATGGAAGAATACGAGTTGTGGAAGTCAAAACGAGAGATGGTATATATCGACGACCTGTTACGAAAATATGCCGCTTTCAAATAGATAGTGAAAATTTACTGTTTTCACTGGGAGGAGGATGTTGCAGATTTTGATTTATTTTCATGTTTCTAATATTTTACTATATTTCACTCTGTATTTTAAAAACAAAAAATTTAATTTTTATATAAAAAATAGAAATAATTTAATGAAAAAACAAAAGTGGTCCAAGATTGAACCCTTGAGGTATGCCTGACGTGGGAACAAGGAAACGAGAACTGAAGTTTTCGTTTTCAACGAATTGTCTACGATTACTCAAATATGATTTTAATAGTAGAATTATATTTGTAGAGAAGCCAAAATTTCGCAGTTGCTCTATTAGGACTAAGTGATCGATTTGGTCGAATGCTTTCTGAAAATCGTTGTATATAACATCTACCTGCTGACGTTTATCAAGGAAATTGGTGACAAAGTGTGAAAAACAAGCTTAATTCGTGACACATGATCGGTTGCTAATGAAACCGTGCTGATCTGACGATATCAGGTTTCTGGTTGGGACATATATTGCTTCATAAATGATTATTTCAAGAATTTTAGCTAATGAGCACAAGATAGATATAGGACGATAGTTATTTAAAAAGGAGGGATCTCCTTTTATAGATGATATGACTAGATTGAAAAGATGAGAGATAGGTTCAGCTAAAACTAGACGACAATCTTTCACAAAAAAACTCGGGATTTGATCAACTCCTGAAGTTAGTTTATTTTTTAGCTTTTATTACTTGTTCGGGAGTAATGTGTGGATTGGTGATTGTTTCATTGCTAATTTCTTTCCAATCTGGGAGGTAGTCCAAGTTGGACTGGGGTCTGTAGACACTCTCAAAATACGTGGCAAAAGCATCGACAATTTTTTGGGGCTCATTATAGGTGATAGGGTCATCTTTCCCAGGGATTCTGGACTGCCCTTTTTTCTCTGATAATGGACCAGAAGCCTTTAGCATCAGTTTTAATAGAATTTTCAGCATTTTGAAAGTATATTTTGTACGATGCATTCATTTGAGATTTGATAATAGTTCTGTTCTGAGACGGCATCCTTATAATACTTCTCAAGTCGCTGGTATGGAGATGGAACAAGTTTCTGTATATCGGAAACCTCTCAAAACATCAGGTTTTTTCTTCAAAACGTATTTATTCAACAATAACAACATTCGTTGTGACAGGGTTCGGCATACATTTACCATAACAGCTTCACTATTATCTTAGGGATATATTAACCATAACACTATGTTCTAAGGCTTCTGAACCGCAAATTTCGTGAATTTAACGGTGCCTAGAGAATTTGAGACCAGATCGGTAGAGATTTTGAAATACAATAGATCAAAATAAATATGCAAACACAATCGGGTGTCAATTTTATCTGTATAACAATCGTTTCGCTTCTGACCACGCCAACTATTGTTTGTGCGTAAGTGTGTACGCGGTAAAGGATGCGATACGTTCAGCAACGTTGCCAAATTGGAATGAGTTTCAGTTGGAATGCGAAATTCCAACCAGTTCTCAGTTCTCTATATTGATTTAGTAGGGTGATGTCATGTGATTTTTTATGAATAGTAGCAATAATTGGTCTGTCAAACCACGATGGGCTGATCGCAAAATTGGTTGATGCCGGATACTCCACACCAATGGTCAAGCTGATAAACTCCTTCCTGAGAGGTCGACATTACCGATGCAAAGTCAGTAATACGCTCTCTCCACGAAGGAGGCTAGAAACAGGAGTACCACAAGGAGCAGTACTGTCGCCACACCTGTTTTCGATCTACACCGCAGACTTGCCTATATCGGACAGCCCCATGACCAAACTGGCATTCTATGCAGATGACACGGCAATCTTTGCTGAGTCATCTCATGAGAGAAAGGAGGTGAGTTCGGGAGTTGCTGGATTTGCGACGATGCTGTACTGGGAAGGAGATCTAGCTGGATGAGGCAAATACTTTGTTATTTCCCGATATCCCAGTGCACGCATTTGTTGTCACCAGTCGAATATATCTTGGTCCAAAATTCCAGGTGGCCACGCCTCTGCTCGGGCGAAAAAGCATTTCTTTAAAGGAAATGCTTTTTCATCCTCGGTCAGGAATACAAAATGATGATGTGAATTTGAAATACTGTGGTGAGTATATCTGCAAATTGACCTCAATGGCTTTGCTTCGGCATTGACCCGAAAAAATGTGATGTTCATCTATCTAATTACCCGAATTGACTGTTATAACAGGTCATCCAGGTGCACCGAAGAGCTTGGATGGTGTACTCTCTGGGAAGTGGGAGCCGGAAGGCTCTCTCGTAGCTTTTAACTATTTTGATTTTCTGTAATTATTGATGAAAGTATTTCTGGCCAGGGTGTAGCCCTGAAATCTACAGCCTAGCATAGGCGTTATGGGACACCGTTGGTAACCCTAACAGTATTAAAAAAAAATTGTACACGCATTTGTTGTCATGGCACCCAACGTGGGGCCCAGCAAACAACGAGTTTGCGGTGTTCTTCAGTGAGACGCATGGCCCCAGAAACTATTTCAGTACCCCGGACATGGAGAAACTTATCGAAAAGTTTTCTTGGATGCACTTTCGAGATGATTCTGAGTAAAGATTCTACACCGGATCCAGCACACCTATCAAATTTCTGAATCTTCTTTACCTAGATTCTAGCGCAAATCTCAAGAATTACACCTATAAATGTATGTAAATTTGTGAAGATTTTTCCCTATATCGAGGTATACAATTTCAGAATTTTAAGGTCCTTTCTGGTCATTTCTGTTACCGAAACCCTAGTGCATTTGCAAAGACGTCGAGGATATTTTTGGCATGTGAATCGAAATCTTCACATGGATGGCTGGTTATGTAGGATGTTTTTGTGTTGTTAATCACATTGGGGTGAATCGAAGGAACTATCGATTAGTGAGATGTATAGATTCAATTTCATCTAGGCATTTAATAGAGATAGTTTGAACAAAGTTGATGTTTAGATTTGATATTGTATATTGTTTTGTATTGAATTTTACTGTATATTTTTCTGTTACTTTTTTGAGATGTCATGTCAAAAAAAAAGATAGCTGAATGTTGAAAAGGATAAACAAGTTGAGAAAAAGAATAAAGAAAGGAAAAAACGCAAAATTAGTATAATTTCAAAAAGTAAAGAGCCAAAGACAATTCGCTGATCCTTCTAGCGAATTCTTCATAAACACCTATTTTAGGTAAGTTGACGCAATTATAAACATTGTGCTGGTCCTTCGAGCCGGATTCTTCATAAACACCTATTTTAGGTAAGTTGACGCACTTATAAACATTGTGCTGGTCCTTCGCCGTTAACAGAGCCAAAATATGGAAGCCACTAAGGAAGTCATGATAACAAGAAGTAAATCTAAAGTACTGAATCAAGATGAGCCAGAAACTTCAAACGTCAGAAACGATGGAAGCAAGCAGCTGTCGCAAAAAGGAAGTCGAAGCTCAAAAAGCAATGAAACTAGATCTACATTTTCTAAAGCGAATTCAACAAGGCACAGAATTTTGGAATCCCAAATAAAAGCAGATGAAGAAATGGCAAAGCTGTTAGCCTGCGAACAAGAAATGAAAATGAAAATATTTGAAGATGAAAAGCATAGGGTTCTTAACAAACTAGAATTAGCAAGAATCGAGGAAGATGGTGGTAGTAGCATTAATTTTGAAGACGAGGAAGGTCCAAAAGAGGTAATACCTGTAGAGTAGATTTCTCAAAAAGGTAAAGTTCAAAATTGGTTATCAACCGTCAAATCCAAAACTGATAATGAATTTCACGACAAACTAGATTTAGGTTGTTCTAATAATGACACTAATTATGAAATTAGGCAATTGTTGTCAAGACAAAGTATCGACAAGGATCTCCCAATATTTCATGGGGACATTAAAGAGTGGCCTGATTTTTACATGCAATTTACTCCTACAACAAAACTGTTGGGTTTATGTGATGAAGAAAATATCTGTCGCCTAAGGAAGTGTCTGAAAGGAAATGCCCGAAGAGCCGTGGAAGGGCTGTTGATCTCGACATCATCGGTGAGTGAAATCATTCATATTCTTAAAAGTAGATTTGGCAGATCAGACCTTATAGTGAGGAGTTTGATTAACGAAGCTTATAATTTGCCTGTAGTGAAACAAAATGATTTCTCAAGTCTAACTCATTTTGCTGACGTAGTTTCAAATGTGGTAGTCACTTTAGAGAATATGAATGCAAAACTATTTGAGTTGTCCACAACTTGTGGCAGAATTGTTGCAAAAATTACCATATAATTTACAGTTGTCTTGGGGTGAAATGGTCTCAAGAAATGAAAAGGAGTTTTCCTTGAAAGATTTTAAAAATTGGATATGGATGAAGTCAGAAGGGGCAAACTACGCTCAATTAGTTATTTCAAAGGGATCACACACTATGAGTGTTTCACCTAAAGAAAGACATAAGACTTCTTTGGTGACAACTCAAGATAAAAATAAAAATATAAACAAGAAATGTATTTTTTGCAAGGGACACCACGAGGTCTACGAGTGTGGAGATTTCAAGAAGCTCAGCCCAGACGAAAAATGGACTTTTGTGAAGAAAAATGGAATTTGTTTTGCCTGTATTAAGAATTCTCATAGAATTTTTTCCTGTACAAGAAAGAGGAGGTGTGATATCAACGGATGTCAGAAGTTCCACCATCCTTTACTCCACAACGAAGGGTTCAGGAAGGAAATCGTCCAAGAAAACGAGAGATCAACAGGTAATCCTGGACAATTACTGGCACATACCAGGATGTCTTAGGGTAAGCAAGTTTTATTAAGAATAGCTCCTATAACTTTGAAATCTGGTAACAAAGAAATCAAGGTTTATGTATTATTTGATGAGGCATCTACTGTTACCTTATTAGATGAACATGTTGCTTCTCAATTGAATTTGAAGGGGATAAATACAAATATCTCTTTGAAATTGGCAGATAAAAACACAGTAAATCATCCTGTTTCAAAATTAGTTTCGTTTGATGTCTGTGGTCAAAATGGAGTAACCTATTCTTTGAAAAACGTTTATACTCTCAAAGATATGGATTTACCAGTGCAAACTATAAATGCTAAAAATCTGAAATCAAAATGGTCACATTTACAAATGATTGATTTTGAAGTATGTATGATGCTAAACCGAAGTTATTAATTGGGCAAGACAACTGGGATCTTAAAACAAGTGGTGAAATTATAGAAGGTCCTAAAAATTCCCCTGCTCTATCAAAAACCAAATTAGGGTGGATTATTCACGGAAATAACCATTCATTTCAAGGGCGAGTTGACGATAATATTGTTTTACATATCAAGCATACCGGGTGTGATGAAAATGATGATGTTCATAATCAGGTTGAATATTTTTTCTCGACAGAGTCTTTTGGTGTCAAAATTCCAGACAAGAAAATGGTATCCAAGGAAGCTGAAAGAGCTGAGAAAATTATGCAAGAGGTTACACGCAGAGTGGATGGTCGGTGAGAAACTGGACTGTTATGGAAGGAAAATATTTCAAGAATCGCAGATAGTAAATTGGTTGCATTACAAAGGTTAAGATCTATGGAACGAAGAATGAAGCGAGATGAACAGTTCAAGGAAATATATGAGAAGAAAATAGAAGAGTATTTGACTAAAGGATATGCCAAACGATTATCTGAGGAAGAGGCAAAAACTGAGACATGGAACACATGGTATCTTCCGCATCTTGGTGTTGTTAATGAAAATAAAACTGGTAAGCTGAGATTTGTATTTGATGCAGCGGCCAAGACTCAAGGTACAAGTTTAAATGATTTACTTATCAAAGGCCCAGATCTTTATAATTCTCTGGTAGGAATTTTATGGAAATTTTGACAATCTAAAATAGCATTTTCATCAGATATACAAGAAATGTTCCATCAGGTTCGGATAAGAAGAGAAGATCAACCTGCACAGCGATTTTTTTGGAAAGAAAATAATGAAAGAGACGAACCTTCAAGCTATGCCATGCAAGTAATGATATTTGGAGCTGTATCTTCACCATATTCAGCACAGTATGTGAAGAATAGGAATGCAATGGATTTTCAAGAAAGGTACCCCGAAGCTGTAGAGGCTATTGTTTCTAAACACTACATGGATGACTATTTGGACAGTTTGGAAACAGCAGAAAATGCAATTCAACGTGCACAAGAAGTGATGATGATTCATGAGGCAGGAGGTTTCAAATTGAGAAGTTGGGTAAGTAATTCTTCAAATTTACTTTCCAAAATTCCCGATGAGTTGAAAAATGTAGACAAAGTGGTGGGGGATAAGGACATGATGAACCTACAAAGAATTTTGGGTCTCAAGTGGAACCCTGAAGAGGATATTCTTACTTTCCCAATGAGTTTTCACAAAGTAGACAAAATTATTTTGACAGGTGAAAAGATACCAACAAAAAGGGATATTCTAAGAGCAGTTATGTCCTTATTTGATCCCTTGGGACTAATAGGACACTTCATAGTAATGGGAAAAATTATTTTGCAACAACTCTGGAAAACAGGAATAACATGGGATGATGAAATCACCGAAGAAATTGAAAAGGATTGGAGAACATGGATAAGCTGTCTGAATAATGTGGAAAACCTCAAAATACCCAGATGTTATAATTTTGGAGATAAATATACGACTTTATAAATGCACACTTTTTGTGATTCGAGTGAACAAGCTTTCGCAGCAGCAAGTTATTTTCGTTTTAAAAACGGCAATTATGTTCGAGTTTGTTTCGTAATGTCAAGAACACAAGTTGCTCCAATAAAACAGATGAGCATACCTCGACTAGAGTTGCAAGCTGCTGTAATGGCTAGTAGACTAGCAGAAAAAGTTAAAGAAGAATATACCTAGAAATTGGACAAAACCTTTTTCTGGACGGATTCAAAAACTGTTCTCTGTTGGTTAAGATCAGAACAAAGAAACTTCAACACTTTTGTAGCACATCGAGTAGGAGAAACTCAGGATAGAACTGACGTTGAATACTGAAAAAGGATACCAACAAAACTGTATGTAGCAGATGATGCTACAAGATTTGAAAAGGATGCGGAATTAAACTGTAATAGTCGATGGTATGTTGGACCTGATTTTCTAAATTCTGATCCGGAATTATGGCCTAAAGAAGAAATTGGATTTGAAAAATTTCATGAAGATATTCTGGAATTGGAAACTGTTTTGGTACATCAGATTGAAAAGTACTCCCATTCACCCGACATAGGCAAGTTTTCAATTTGGACGTACCTGATAAGATCAACAGCATATGTGTTGAAATTCATCAAGATATGCAGAAAACAGGTTTTGCATACAAAAGAACTGACAAGAGAAGATTTGAAAGAAGCTGAACTGTCTTGGATAAGAAAAGCACAAGAAGAAACATTCGGAGAAGATATAAGGAAACTTTTGAAAGGTAAAGAAGTACAGAGAAGTAGCCGTTTGTTACAGTTATCACCAGGTATCGACCAAGATAAAGTTTTACGATTGTATGGTAGAACTGACAAAGCTTCTACTTTGTTAAATGAAACAAGAAGACCTATTATTTTGGATGGAAAACACCCTTATACCAAACTCTTGATCCAGCATTATCACTGTCACTTCCATCATAAAGGTACCGAGCTTGTTTTGAATCAATTGAGGCAGAAATTTTGGATAATACAAGGAAGAAAAGCTGTACACACTGTATCACAGAGATGCATGCTGTGTAGAATTCAAAGAGCAACACCTATGATACCAGAAATGGGGCAGGTTCCAGAATTCCGTATGAGAAGACCACCACGTCCTTTTTCATATGTTGGCTGGGATTATTTTGGGCCATATGATGTCACAATTGGTCGCCGAAAGGAGAAGAGGTATGGAGTCTTATTTACTTGCTTATCCATAAGAGCCATCCACATTGAGTTAGCAGAATCTTTAACGACAGATTCTGCCATTCTTGCAATGAGAAGATTTTTTGCAAGAAGAGGACAACCTTGCATGATGATTAGTGACAATGCAACTAATCTCAAAGGAGCATCAAAAGAACTTAAAAAAGCTCTGGAAGAAACAGACGAAAATTTGATTAAGGAAAAGTTTATTAATTCCGAAATAGAGTGGAAATTTATTCCACCTGGGAGTCCACACATGGGGGGAGCTTGGAAGAGGATGGTCAGGTCAGTCAAGCAATCCTTGAAAATAACTCTGAAAGAAAGGGCACTCCGACCCGAAGTAATGTATACACTCTTATGTGAGGCCGAGCAGATTGTTAATAACCGGCCACTAACTTATGTCTCATCTGATAGTCAAGACGAAGAAAGCATAACCCCTAATCATTTCTTGATTGGTCCGAAGAGTAACCTGACTGGCATGGGTCTAGGTGAAACCAAAAAAGAAGACTTGAGGAGACAATGGAGTATAGGAGACCTAGCTGAAAAATTTTGGAATCGGTGGATAAAAGAGTATGTACCTACTCTAACCAAAAGAACTGAATGGTTTGAGAAAAATAAATCTGCTGATGTTGTCATCATATTTGACAATAAATTGCCTCGAAATAATTGGCCTCTTGGCAAAATAACTGCTACCTATCCAGGAAAAGATGGCCAAGTTAGAGTCGTCGACGTCACAACGAAGTTTGGTAGTTACAGAAGACCCACTTCAAAGATCTGCAAGTTGGATTTATTGGAGTTGAATGAAGACTTTTAGTTGGAGGATTCATTGGGGGAAGATTTGATGAATCATATTGTATATTGTTTCGTATTGAATCTTACTGTATATTTTTCTGTTACTTTCTTGAGATGCCATGTCAGAAAAAAAAGATAGTTAAATGTTGAAAAGGATAAACAAGTTGAGAAAAAGAATAAAGAAAGGAAAAAACGCAAAATTATTATAATTTCAAGAAGTAAAAAGCCGACGACAATTAGCTGATCCTTCTAGCGGATTCTTCATAAACACCTATTTTAGGTAAGTTGACGCACTTATAAACAGTTGAATTTAATTCAAATCATTTAGTCATTGATACTTGAAACAAAATAATATCAATATGGTTTGGTGGTTTCATTTGGCAAATGAAGAAATCAGAACTTGAGCTTGATAGATGTGATATTCTTGATAGCCAGATGCATATGGATTTGATTTCGAGTTTTATTTGATAATTGATATATCTGAAAAAGATAACCTGAGGTAGCATATGTTGAGATAATTGCAAAAATGTGCCGTAAACGCAAATGATGTTGTACGGAGCGTGAAGAGGGCGTGAACTATAATACAAGAATGATGTTATAAGCGGTGTTGAGAGGTTTCGGGTTGGAACTAGCGTTGTAGTGATGTTATGCAGGATGTTGAATGGAGGCGGAATAACAATATATAAGAGTATTGTTGATTTGGTACTTTATAGGGTGATAGACGACATGCAGATCTGAAGACTGAGTTTTCTTGCAGGTACATCTTCTGTTCATACCAGAACCAATATAATTAGGCGCATTCGAGAGGAAAGGATGAATTTGAGGTTGGATCGAGTTATGAAGAACTGTGATAAGAAAATAAATAGCTACGCTTTCTTTGAGGTTTTAAATCTTGCTTGATATTTGTGACAGATAAACATGCAAGCATGAGGAAAAATACCTAATAATATATAGGCACTGAAAGAGTCATTATTGAAATGCAGATTCATTACCAATATTTGGAATGAGGAAAAGTAGAATACGTGTGCGAGTGTGTATTTGCAGTCTATGTACTTGAGTAATAGCAGAATTATGATGAAATTGAACATATTTGCGTTGGGTTGATATAAAAATCACTCGAGAATAATAGTTCCTTTATGTTGGAATGTTTCCTTCTATGAGAGACACATAATTTTGAAATTCGCAGATCGATTTTAGTCGTCTTCTCCTTTTTGTACCCAAACAATTAGAATATTTTCAAAGAGATTCGAACATCTATCAGTGGAACTCAGACACACATTGGATAGCACTAAGGAAAATATCTGTATCTCACACTTCCACTATAGATAGTGATGAAATAGAATATATACATACAATCAGCGAAATTTAAATTCTGGCAATTCTGGCTATCAGTTTCCTTCCAATGTTGATACATTAGGAGAAGAGTGGAGAAGGATAGACGGATGCAGGCAGTCAAAGCAGATGATATCGGGGCCCGACATGGCAAGGACGGCCAAGATACTGAAGCTAAGCCGCAAAGAACGCCGACTGTTGGTGGGAGTTCTTACCGGCCACTGCGGCCTCAGGAGGCACCTGGCTCTCATCAGAGTTCAGGCAGACCCACTATGCACGGAATGTGGGGAAGAGACGGACTCCTTCAACTTTCTGTGTGCATGTGGTATTTATGACAGGCTCAGACAAAACGTCTTCGGAGCTGCCACTATTAAGGAGGAAGAATTGCACTCGTTGCAATGGAAGGACATTTCGACTTTCATAAGAAGGTCGAAGATTTTCGAGCAGGTATCCGACATGGGATGGGGCCTAGTCGCTGACGCTTGCGTCCCCCACCCATTACCATTACCATTATTCCTTCCAATGTTCTACAAAATATAATTGAAATGTGAATTAAAATATAATTTTTTGAAAAGAATATTTTTTTTTTAATAATCTCTCACGTTCTAAATCCTAGTCATTCCCAAACCTTATGCAAGAGCACAGAGAGGTACTTCAACTCAATGAACTTATTTGTAGATAGCAGTTATATTGGTTTGATATACAAGAGATTCTCACATATTTACGTATGTGGAAGTCATTCGTATTTTTAATTTTGACCCCACAATATATAATATGTAAATCATTTATCATTGGCAAGTTGGGTTATTTGATGAAAATATAATACGCACTGAAAAACAGGACGGTATGTGGAATATCATTGTGGTCATTTTCAACTCTTTAAATAATTTTTATCTGGAAACTGATGCAATGAGTGCTATTGTGATCAGCTTTGAGATGTGGTGATGTGATTGCAAACAATACAAAATTTTCTCGAGGTGTAGAATTTGACTTTTTTCAGATGAAAGCATATTTTGATATAATACTGTAGATATCAATGGTGTAAATATTGAATATAGATCGATATTACGCTAGAGACAATTTAATGTATTTCGTCCTCATCAAATGAAAATTATTCAATGATGATTATGATAACATGAGATTGTATCAATTATATTATGGATTGTTTTTGCTACTTATATGGTTACCTGATTGTTTGTCAGTAAATCTATATTCATCTATTTTCAGATAAAATAGTTCTTCGGTTATAAAATAATAGGAAGGTCATCTAGCTTGATGTTTGGTTTTCGAATAAACAGCTGTAAGACTATTTGAAGTTATGCCAAGTTCAATGACTACTTATTGACATTATTCAAAGATCAATTTCAGTGTGACAAGCCATGGAATGGAAAAGGATTATGGGAATGGGTATTCAACAACCAAAAAACTGATTCCTTGAAGAATAGTAACTATATGATACATTTCCATGGGTTGGATGAATATCACTTACCTATCGCAACTTTACCTGTAGATATTATTTGAAAAAGTCACTTCATGACAGCATATTATTATATCTAAACAAATTCATCTATAAAATGAAATTCAACTCGGTGACGAAAAATTGATTCCTCGAAGAATAGTAACCATGATACATTTCCATGGGTTGGATGAATATCACTTACCTATCTCAACTTTACCTGTAGATATTTTTTGAAAAAGTCGCTTCATGACAGCATATATCTCATCAAATTCATCTATAAAATGAAATTCTACTCAGTGACGAAATATTGACTAGTTTTAGTTAAATATTCTCATTGAATAATGAAATAAGGAAGTCACCAATGAACGAACAATTTCTTTTCTCAGAATAGCTTCTATAATCGTCTATATCACACATCACACCCATCATCATCTTGAGACAATTTCAACTTCGGAGTCAGTCATTACTTTTCATTTTCAATGAATTTCTTTATTTTCTTGTCAGCAGCTGTATAATTTAATTTTCAAGGTACTATTCGGGATAATAACCTCCCACAACCCAAACAGTTTGCGACTCCACCCAAATATTCACCCTATTCTCGAATGAGTTTCCATTTCCAGATTTGTTCAAGATCACGATCACGCACCCATCCATCATTACAGTATATTCAATTGAAGTTTACTAGACACTACTCATTCATTAAGATGTCAACAACTGATAACAACTCCGCACCTATATTATTCAAAACAATCATCTTCTCAATTACAAAATTCTAATACTTTCAAAATTTTCGTCTATATAATATTTTGAAAAGTCAATTATTTCAACTTTGAGTTGAATCGTTTGAGAAGTTTAGGCGTGGGATGATGAGAGGACATATATAAACGCATTACCTATGTTTTTGTTCCTTTGATTTTGTACCTATTGAAAATTGGAACTCGCTTCCTTACAATCACAATACTCCATCCTACACTCTTTCAGAAGTCGAAATTGATAAACACAAAAAATGAGCAAAAACGAAAATTCATGCAGGTGAATATAGGCAAGGGAAAAGTAATTACTGCTTCCACAAAAAAAGTTTCTCTATGCTCAAAATGAATTCCTACTAGACCAATAATCAGAATATTCAGAATTCGCCTATTACCTACAAAATGTTTCTTATATTGCCATCAATAATGATTATATCATGTGTAGGATTGGGCATGTTTCACATGAATAAGTGTTTACAGCCATTTATTGAGATTTATTGTGATTATTTCTTTTTTTTTATTTTGGCCTGATTTTTGTACAATATCTGTAAATGGATGCCAATTAATACTTGCCTAACGAAGTACGTATTTCGACAATGGAAAATACCTTATTGTTGACGGTTTGGGGGTTCCATCTTTCCTGAATTTGAAAATTCTTTTGAGAAATTGTGATACTAACAGCATATTTTCAAACTTTAAGCTCAAGTTTGTCTCTGCTAGACTAATGTCAACAGAGCACAATGGAAAATTCTGAAGATTGCTTCTGTGCAATAACAATTTTTCATATTGAATACAATTTTCCAACATCCTTATTTGTACCTTTTAGGTCTCACCGCTCATATTTTCATTCAAAACCCAGAGAAATCAATGAACTTTTCCTATTCATCCTCAAACATAGATAAGATTAGGTCGGTGATTCTTATACTCTTATATTCTCATCCTGGTGAGAAACAGTGATTGGTTTTTGGAATGAGGATTGACATAATTATCACTTCTTCTCAGGTAGCATCATAATGTCGATCATAAATTATTATAATTTTGATGAAAATGCCCGATAGTCACATATCAACACACATCTCTCCTAACCTCGAAGCAGTTTTCACTGGAATTCATATGACTCTTGAGATTCTAGCGGGGACACGTCACAATGTCAGGTAAGTTCGGATTAGAAACTCACTATTTTTCTTGTAGAGGTAATAATAATGATATATCTTCTTTATCACGTCCATACATTAGTTTTTACAAAGAAAGCAATTCACAAATGAGTGGGTATTTGAAGGGCGAAGTTTTTTTGCTGTGTGAACACGTTAAAAATATTATTTTATATTGATAGTTCTCCAATCACTGAATCTCATAATAATTCATAGATATATACACCTAGGAGTCTTTCGATATACAAACTAGTTAATATCCTTGGTTCGTTTCGGTGGTTAATTAATTCGGAAAATATTGAAGCTTTATAAAGTGTGACACACTTAAGATGAAGACACTCCTGTATTTTAGTCATTTTTGAAAACAGAGATTTGATTTTCGGTACAGCCGTAGACCTTCATAGGTGTTGAAACATACCGTATTCCAATTAATAATCTAATGTCAAAGTTGTTCTCAAAATAGTGTCAATTTAGTTTTACTTGTCAATGTTTATAAAAATAAAGAGATATTCGTTTCGACTTCATAACATTGTTTGATTGAACAGAAAGCAAGTGTGGTAATAAATATTAATACTGTTTTGCTGTTCACATTGGATTCAACTGCACCACTGTAACAAGAGGTTATGGGCCCAGCGGAAGAAGTAACATTGATATAAGTGATTCTGTAGTCATCTTCGTTATTTTTATTGTGTGCTGCAAATTTGCATCATGTCATTACCTACCTCAACAAGCACTAGCGCAACTCCAACATTCACAACTGTGCAGTCAATTTCCACGCCAAATATAGACAAGCTGGAAGGACATGCTAATTACACATCATGGAAATTTGCCATGAAGATGAGTTTGATGTTTGTTGGAAGGTTTATGGGACATTGTAACCAATGGTGTGGATATAAATAGTGCTGTGTATAAGGACAGAGATAATAAAGCATTGGCAAAAATATGTTTGAGTGTGAAACCGACTTGAAGAAGTTCCCGAAGAAGAAAATAAAATGTTATTCCTGTGGGGAAATTGGACATAAAAAGCCTGATTGTCCAAAGAGAAAAGATCAGGATAAAAATGTAAAAGGGTATAAGAAAGCTGAAAACCAAACATTACTTAGTACCGCAATGTTATGTACTGCTTCAAAAGCAGATTGGGTGATACACTTAGGCGCCACATCACATATGTCTCCAAAAAATGACTGGATGACAAATTTCAGTGCAACGGAGCAGACTAATGTTTCAGTTGCAAACGGAGAAGAAATAATGTCAAATGATATGGGAGATGTGACGATTGACCTTAATAACAATGACTCTGTTGTCTCAAAAACAGTTAAAAATGTGATCTATGTACCTGGTCTATCAACGAACCTTTTGTCAGTGAATGCTATGACTGAAAAGGGTCTTGTAGTTGTATTCGATAGATTCAGCAGCAAAGTCTACAACGAATCAGATTATAATGTGACGGGAAACGTTGAATTCACTGGACACTTGAAAAAGATGTTGCTGATATATGTCTACAATTGCTTCGAATCACATGCTGTGGCATGAACGTTTAGGTCACTTGAACCGAAGGAGTATGAAATTGCTGTAAAGTTTAGTTTCGGGAGTACATTTTGGCGAATGAAATAGCGAGCCTTGCATTCAATGTCTTGAAGGAAAGCAGACTGTTCAAGCATTTCCTACCAAAAAATCGAAAAGGGCAAGTGAATATAACAGGACCAATGGAAGATACTTCATGGGGTGGAGCGAGGTATTACCTGCTTTTTGTTGTTGACTTCAGCAGAAAAACTTTTGGCTATATGCTGAAAACAAAAAGTGAAGTTTTATGTAAATTCCGAGACTTCGAAGCTTTTGTCGAAAACCAGATTGGCAAAAAGATAAAACGCCTCAGGAGTGATAATGGCTCAGAATATGTCAATGACAATTTAAAAAATTTCCTGAAAATTCACGGGATAATTCATGAGACAACCATTCCGTACACTCCACAGCAAAACGGGGTGGCGGAACGGATGAACAGAACTCTAGTAGAGAAAGCTAGATGCCTATTGTTTGATGTGAATTTGGGAAAATGATATTGGGCCGAAGCCATGAACACCGCCATTTACCTAAAGAACCGTGAGGGATGCAGTACCAGAAGAAGTTTGGACAAATGAAAAAGTGGACCTGTCGCATTCGAAGATATTCGGTAGTAAAGCCCAGGTACATATACCAAAGCAAAAGAGGCAGAAATTTGATAAAAAATCACATCAATATTTAATGGTGGGTTATTGTGAAACCTCAAAAGGTTATAGACTATTGAATAAGGAAAATCCCCTCAAAATTATTAAAGAACGAGATGTGGATTTCCTAGAATATGTTAAGATCGACTCAGATGATTCGCAGGAGACTCAAAAAGATAGTTCCAGTAGTGAAATCAATGAAACCAAAAATTTCGTACCTAAATGTGAACAAGTGGCAATGGAATATTTACCACAAATCGATTGCCAGGATAACAATATTCCGTCAATAACCGAAGGTGTTGAGAATATTTCTGGAGAAATTTCTCTTGATCATGAAAATGTTGTTGAAACCATCCGTTCAGTATCCGAAAACCATGAACATGAACCTGATATGACAGAGAAAACCTCCTCAAAGATATGACGATATGAAATATTCTTTTTTATCAAAAAGCAACTCTACAAACCCCATATATATTGCAGATGCTCGTTCAAGATCTGAAAAAAAACTGTGGGAACGTGCATGGGAAGAAGAGTTACGGTCACTAGCCGAAAATGAAACGTTGGAAAAATGTGGTCAAATGCAAGTGGGTTTTCAAGCTTAATATGGGAGCCGATGGAAAAGCCCAGAGACATAAGGCGAGACTTGTAGCGAAGGGATTTTCGCAAAAATTCGGGAAAGATTATGTAGAAATCTTTGCACCCGTTGTAAGACTCACCACCATACGATTATTATTTGGACTAGCTGCAGAACTGAATTTGGAAATAGACCATATCGATATCACCACTGCGTTTTTGAATGGAAATCTTGAAGAAACCATATATATGGAGCAACCTTCAGGTTTCATTGTACCTGGAAATGAAATGAAGGTGTGCAAACTCCAAAAGGCTATATATGGATTGAAACAATCAGCCCGCTGCTGGAATACAAAAATTCATACTTTTTTGATGAACATTGGTTTCAAGAGATGCGGATATGATTCTTGTGCATACACTAAAAATGAAACAGGCAAATTTATCATTATTGCTCTTCATGTAGATGATTTCTATATTTTTTCGAGTGATCCACATGAAACTCGAAAACTGAGAGAAGAAATCGGCAAATATTTCAAGATAAAGGATCTTGGAAAAATTACGGAGTGTTTAGGAATGAGGATCACAAGAAATAGAACAAATGGAACAATTACTCTTGACCAAATGAATTATACAGATACAATTTAAAAAAAAATTGGTATGGAAAACTCATAGGCCAGTGAGTACTCCTTTAGAACCAAATCTGAAATTGGGCAAATCTCTGAAAAACGACTCTCAATATCCTTATCAAGAGCTCATCGGGGCCTTGATGTATTTGTCAGTGTGTACACGTCCTGATATCACATACTCGAAAAGTTTCATGAGTCAATTCAATAATTGTCATGATAAAGAGCATTGGATTTCAGCGAAGAGAATTCTTAGATACCTAAAAGGTACAAAAGACTACTGTTTATGTTTCCAGAAGTCCAGAAAACCGATTCAAAGTTATGTTGATGCAGACTGGGGCAGTTGCATAGAAGATCGTCATTCATACACCGGTTTTGTGCTGACATATGCTGGAGCAGCTATCAGTTGGCAATCTAGAAAGCAAAGAAGTGTTGCACTGAGTACAACTGAAGCCGAATACATGGCTGTAGCAGAAGGGGTAAAAGAAGTCATGTACGTGAAAGGGCTATTCAGTGAGCTATACAAGGAATGCGAGTCAATTGCATTCTATAATGACAATCAAGGAGCCAACAAGCTGGTGTATAATCCAGTTTTTCACAATTGGACAAAGCACATCTCCATAAAGTATCATTACGTGAGAGAGCTGGCTGAGCAAAAGGAAATATCAGTTCTTTATCTATCAACGGAAGAAATGCCAGCTGATATGTTAACTAAACCATTGTTTAGACCAAAACATTTATATTGTGCTGAACAATTAGGATTGAGAAGAATGCCGTAACTTTATTAGAATTTCTGACATGAGATTAAGTGAGGGTGTTGGAATTAGTAATCTAATGTCAAAGTTGTTCTCAAAATAGTGTCAATTTAATTTTACTTGTCAATGTTTATAAAAATAAAAAAATATTCGTTTAGACTTCATATCATTATTTGATTGAACAGAAAGCAAGTGTGGTAATAAATATTAATACTGTTTCGCGAAGTGGTCGAGGTGTTAGAGCGTTTGGCTTCCACCCAGACGGTCCGGGTTCGATCCCCGGTCCTGTATCACTGAGCTGAAGTGGTTCGGATTCCACTTTTATTTAAACTGTAGGTCCCGGATCTCCCTTGCTCGCACAAGCTCTGCTTTTGAGGGGTTTTCTCCGATAACCTGGGAGTTTCGTAAAAACAAAACAAACAAACAAACAAACAAACTGTTTCGCTGTCCACATTGGATTCAACTGTACTACTGTAACAACAATGGACGGCACTTTTCGCAATACTCAGCCCGAGTGACAGCCTTAAACCCAGCCTACTGCGATCCCGTGAAAAGGGCAAATTCTCGATATTTTGCGTCGCGTTGGAAATACCGAAAAAAGTTATTCGAAAAAGTTGCTTAGAAATAAATTTTGACCCTACATACCGAATTGAACATACCGAGTTTCAACGCAAAATTCGAATTTTGAAGTTTTTTGTAATTTTCATATTAAAGTCCGATTTTCAATTAATGGTTCTGAATAAGAAGCTACGAAAACAATAAATTCGTCATAATGTAGGAATAAGAATGAAAAACCTAATATTTATCATGAAAAAATTCAAATTTTGTTCATTAGTTGTTACTAAAAAGCAACAGAGACGATAAAATCGGTCAAAATTAAATGACAATTAATGAAAAACTATTTATTGAACCGAATTCGAACAGGAAATGAAATAAACACTAATACTGGAAGTCAGTTCTGAATATTGTCTCTCTGAACTGGCCCTCCCTCAATTCTGATACATTTTTCAATTTTTTTTCTATTATTATTGGCCACTCTCCTAAGTTCTGGAATACTTATTTCATGGCAGGATTGCCTTATTCTCTCACAAAGTTCTTGCCGATATCGTGGCCTAGACTTGTAAACCATATTCTTGACGGATCCCCAGAAGTAAAAATCCATTGTTGTTATGTCAGGAGAGCGAGAAGGCCATTGTTCATATGGGCTATTTCTACCAATCCAACGTGATGGAAAATGTTCGTTTAACCACTGTCGAACCATCCAAGAATTATGAACGGAATCTCTGTCTAGCTGAACGTACATCTCTTGTCGCAAATTGAGGGGAAGATTTTCAATGATTTCCCATAATTCATTATCAAAAAAATTCAATAGTCGTTCAGCGTTAATGGTATTATTGAAGAAAAACGGTCCAATTGTTCTGTCGCCTAAAATACCACACCATACATTGACTTTTTGAGAGTATTGGTCCTTACAGTAGGAATTTTCGGTAGACCAGTATCTGCAATTTTGAGCAGATACTATTCAATTGGTAGTAAACATAGCATCATCAGTGAACAAAATTGTTTTTAGGAAATCTCTATCATTTAAAAAAATTCCTTGGGCCCAATAGCAGTAATCTAATCGTTTATATTCGTCACCTTCTTTCAATGTGTGCAAGAACTTTGGTTTAAAAGGTTTGATTTTATGACGAACGAGACATCTTCTGATTTTCTCTCTACTCAAATTTAATAGCTCAGACCTTTCACACAAACTAATTTTGGGATTGGCACGAACTGAAGCTAAGATATTATCATCATCATGGTACCTTCAATTTCGATGTGGATTGTCAATAGCTGGACGATACTTTAATACACTTCCGGTTTGAGTAAAAAGTTTATTGACGGAGGCTGCCGTTCCATGTCGAATACGATTTCGTTGCGGATGTCTTCTGTTGAATTTATGAGCAACTTGTCTGCTACTTCGAGCACCATCACCAAATAACCTTATTATTTCAATTTTTTCTCGTAAATTAAGACGTTCTATGGGCATTTTGTTACTGTTTTTGACGCATTTACTTTCAAACTGACATTTGGTATAACTAGTTCATTTGTTTTCATAACGCTCTAGCCCAAATTGAAAACTATTGAAACACAAAATATGAGACTTCTTTGAAACATTGAGAATGACGATTTTTCATCCAAAATTAGGCAAATGGTATTATTCGCAACCAATCATATTCAACAGAAAATTGAAAAATCCTCAAAATTAGAGACAAGCTAGTAAAGAAAACTAAATTCGATTAACTTACATTTGATAAAATAATAATTTTCAATTTTATTTATTTCAATACATTAATTTCATTGATTTTGACTATTTTATCATTTCTGTAGCTTCTTATTCAGAATCATTAATTGAAAATCGGACTTTAATATGAAAATTACAATAAAAATTCAAAATTCGAATTCTGCGTTGAAATGTATGTATGTATATATGTATGTAGGGACAAAATCGATTTCTAAGCAACTTTTTCAAATAACTTTTTTCGGTATCTCCAACGCGACGCAAAATATCGAGAATTTGCCCTTTTCGCGGGATCGCAGTAGGCTGGATTTAAGGCTGTCACTCGGGCTGAGTATTGCGAAAAGTGCGGCCCATGAAGGTATACGTCTGTAACGAAAATCAAATCTCTGCTTTCAAAAATGACTAAAATACAGGGGTGTCTTCATCTTAAGTGTGTCACACTGTATATGTGAGTGAAAATGCTGACAGGTAACGTTTTCATTCACGCAACTTAAAATTATTCTGAATTAGTAACCTTTTGGTTTCAAACACTCAAAATTTAATTGATTCAAACATCTTCTCATTCACTCCTATATGAATCGAATTATTATCATACCAAAACACTGAAGATAGGTGGTTATAATTCATGGATGCTAGTGGATCATAATTTCCATTTAATATTCGAAAATAATCTCATTAACATTCACATAAGTATACGTAGTCTGTACGTGAAAATAACTGCTACTATCAATATTTGCCAAAGTGTGGTTCTGATTGAGAATGGAGAATGAATAATTGATTTCTTTCAATTTGAACTTCACATCGAAAACATGATTTTCCACACCTGAATGATTGAGTTCGATAGCAGTCCACAAAGGACATTAGAATGTGAAGTAATTCTTTCGACATTTCATATTCCCATCAATAATTACCAATTGAGATAATTTTAATTGAAAATTTTCTTTGGTTAGTACATGATCGATTGTTAATATATTGTTTAGTTCCAATCATTGTAGATGTATATATGAGAGTACAGCAAAGTGGTCGTGGTGTAAATAGCGTTCAGCTTCCACCCAGGCGGTCCGGGTTCGATCCCCGGTCGCCTGTCACTGAGCTGAAGTGGTTCGGATTCCACTTTTATTCAAACTGTAGGTCCTGGATCTCCCATGCTTGCACAAGCTCTGCTTTTGAGGAGTTTTCTCCGAAAACCTGGGAGTTTCGTAAAAATAAATTTTACAATTTTAAATTGTTTTTAAATGTTAAAAAATGATCGCAAATTTTCTCGCCGTACATTCATTTGACATTGAATGAAGATAATGGCAATAAAATGCATATTGTGTACATTTTATGAACGAAAACAAAAGAAAGTTTAAATCTTTATAAAAATCGTTTGCTATAACTTTTCTCAATTTGAATTGACTATTCGATGAGAGCAAGACAATAAATAACTCAGTTTGATGCAACGAAATTATGAAATTGTACTGCCTCTGCTACACTCAGGCTTCCACAGTATCTGAAATGATCCATATATATTTTCTGCTATGACTTATGAAGTATGAAATGACCATCCCAAAAAAAATGGCAATATACCAAATTTCTTGTCACTCCAAGTATTCATAATATGAAGGGAAACCCCTATCAATTATAAAATCGTCCAAAATTAATACATCAAATTATGTTACTCACACCATTTAAGATTGGAATATTCTAAAATCCCCTTTCATTGCATGTCTAGAACCTAATGCATTGAAACTACTTATTATTCTTGAAAAAATACGGGAAATATTTTGGTCCCTAGGATGACTGTATACAAAAGTATTTCACAGTTTTCTGTATTCTCCATAATAAAAGATTTTTCACAACACATCAAGGGGGTATATTCAGTGTGTATCTATAATCGATTTAAAATTGACCTACTTATTATTTGTTCTATAACTCTGCCCATTCTCACGAGTTCCTTTCATCACAGTACTTACTTATGAACCCCAATATTTTACATAATTACCTACCTACCTCCTGATGGTATAATGATTACAGTTGGGGCTATTTTTGAGTGAAATAAAGACGTTGCGAAATGATTCTTCCTGAACTAGAAACAGATTTGAATCTTTATCACATTGATATGAATCTCCTGTATATAGCTTATATTCCGTAATTTATCCGTTAACTGAAATTTGTTGAAAAAATCTCAGTAAATCATTGACTCAATCTGAAAAACAATATTGTTAAAAAATTGTTAGAATTGTTATTTCCGTTAACCGATTGCACCCCTACGCGCAACCCTCGGAAGTCTTCGAAGGACTTGTGTGAGCTAGGAAAGACGTAGCCCCTATACAGCTTTAAAAATATTCATTGGAAATATTATGTAACATTTTCGGGCTGGACCTGCAATAAAATTATACACCAAGGAGTAGAGCACAAAATGAGTGAGTTTTAAACAAAGATGATATGAGAAACCGACTATGCCATCATATGAAATATAGTCGGTTGTTTTTTTGTGTTATGTTTTCGACTCGCAACTGTCATTTATTAATTTGTAGTAAACATTTGAATAACAAAATACGTATTTTTTAAAATTGTTTTGCTTATAAAGTATTAACTGATAGAGCAACATGTTTCATCCGATATGGATAAATGTAGATAATTGAAATACATCATCAGTAACGGAGAAAAATTTATAACTCCGCCATTTTTCAAGAAGTAGGATTGGCCTTCCTCACGAAATTATTGAATCATGTGTACTTTATGTGTGCAGAAAAAAGGCGCTGTCGAATCTTTAGTTTTGGCACAATTGCAATTCACATTTTTTTGCACTATCTTGCATCTTGTCTGGATGCTCTAGTGATAGCCCGGTTTCAATTTCTCAAACACATTATGAAAGTAGAAGTATAGTACTAAAAAACGTATATTGTCATTTTGCGCTACAATGGTGTGAAATGGGTGAAAAATGCATGCAAACATGACTGCACTATCTTGCATCTTGTCTGGATGCTCTAGTGATAGCCCGATTTAAATTTCTCAAACACATTATGAAAGTAGAAGTATAGTACTAAAAAAATGTATATTGTCATTTTGCGCAACAATGGTGTGAAATGGGTGAAAAATGCATGCAAACATGACTGCACTATCTTGCATCTTGTCTGGATGCTCTAGTGATAGCCTGATTTCAATTTCTCAAACACATTATGAAAGTAGAAGTATAGTACTAAAAAATGTATATTCTCATTTTGCGCTACAATGGTGTGAAATGGGTGAAAAATGCATGCTTTAGCTGCCGAGTGGCAGGAGGGTCTGGGAGATAAGGAAAATTCTTCTAATGAACGGGTTACGTAATAATTCGCTTCCCCTCATCTCCCGCTCTCTCCTTCCACTTGACCGCTTCCACCAGCTCGGCCGTTCTCAGTCATGTTTACAAGTACTTTTCACCCATTTCGCAGCATTTGAGCGCAAAATGGGAATAAACGCTTTGTCTTCAAACTCTGTTTTAGAAATTGAAATCGAACCATCACTAGAGCATCCAGACACGCTGCAAGATAGTGCAGAAAAAAATTCAAATTGCAATTGTTTCAAAAGTAATGATTTGTTAGAGCTTGTTCTGTGCACACATAAAGTGCACATGATTCAATACTTTCATAAGCAGGGCCAACCCCATTCCTTGAAAAATGGCGGAGTTATGTATTTTTTTTTTTAATTATAAGTTTTTTCCTTTTTTCCTGGTTACTGATGATCCGATCGGGTAGTAATACATTTCAGCATGTTTTCATTTCAATTATCTACAATTCTTTTCATTGAAGCAAACAGATTGCTATATTAGTTTTCATTTTATAAGCAAATTAATTTGAAAACGCACGTTTTTGGTTATTTAAATGTTTATAACAAATTAATAAATGACAGTTGTATATAACTATGGACTATTTGCATGTGATGGCACAGTCGGTTTTCTAGTAGTTTTTTTGTTAGAAAAAAATGGTCTTTTGGCATATTAACCGATCAACTGAACTTACCTGATGTTCGATCGTAATTATATGAAGGTCCAGCCCGAAAATATAATATCTGGGCCCGTCCTCAACCAAATAACCAAATGCTGTTAAAATATTACTTTAAACAAAGTGAGGCTGCCAGGAAACTCCTACGTAGCGAAGAAGCAAAGGTGGCAGGGCCGTATTTTGTAAATCTTCAAACCTTCTCCTCAGAGAACTTCATGTAATGAGGATCAAACTTCAGATGAGTTCTTTTAACCGGTTAATTCTAAATGAAATTGTTTCAATTATATAATTTGCATGATTTTTTCATTTCAATTCTCGATCGATATAATGATTCCTAGATGTTTCAAAGTATCCACCACTTCAATTGAGTTACCATTTACTTTTATTTCACAATCGTTTTCTTCATATTCATTATTTTCCTTGTTATCACACATCGTCATAAATTGTATCCATTTTTCAAAGTTTAATTTCCTTTATTTACCACTGTCAAGAATTCTAGATTTGAGATGTGAGTTGGGGCGTCATCTGAAAATAAGTAGCCAAGAACCTTCCAACATTTTCCACCCAGTAATCAATGTAAATGAGGAATGATAAAGGACCAAGTACACTACCCTGGGGAATTTCCTGTTGGTTCAAGATTTCATCAAATAAAACAATTCAAGTTTCTGTCCTGTTTTCCAGGTTTTTCACTAGAAATGTCATTGAATTACCCATAATACCGATGGTTTCTAATTTCCGTATCAATATATTTCTATTCCTAGTTTAAAAAGCTCTTTGGCGGTCGAGAAATTTCAGAAAAATAATGATATGGAACAAGTTGCATCCCGACATTCACGACAAATGTAAACAAAGTAAGTGGTAGGCGCCTATCAATTTGGAATATCATATGTAAAGGAGTGCACTATTGTATTGTTGTCGATTCTTGTGCTTGAAGTTTTTCAGAAATATAGTTGCGAATAACAGCTAGGATACAAGTGTATTTGCGATCGAAGAATAGAGTTTTCTGATGATTCGCTGCATCACTAACAACCCCCTTTGTTCAATTTGGTACATTGTAGACAGATGATAGAAAATATACTTCCCTCGTCTTTTTATTTTGTTACATCGATTGAATGATGTTATGTTGACAATATTTATCCAACTGGAAACTCATGCATGTTGGTTATGAAAAAGAAAATGATGAATCGATTCTTTAATTTTATTTGACTTTGACACGAAATTCACCAAGAATTTCAAATTTAAACGGATTGGCACAGAGCAAAGTTCAAATTTTTGGTGTAAGTACTGATAGTTAGTATTCGGAAGATTAGAACTTCAGCACTATCATGTCGAATGTCCATCGTCTGATAAAAAGAGGTGAAGGTTTTTCAACTGCTTTTAGTAAATAACTAATGACAATTACAGGTGCATGTAACCGGAGCAAAGTAAAAAAGCTCCTTCCTAATAAGATGGTGGAAGTGCAGAATAAGTGCAGAGCTGTCTTAGGAACTATGCTTGTGTGTTTAGTGCGCTTGTCTAAGCTTGTCTAAGAGGACTCTACAAAAGAGCTGATTACTCGCGAAGTGCTCGCGAGCACACAAAATGGCTAGTGAACTCTTAACATCTGATCCAAAATACTCCTTCAAAAACTAATAACATAGTAAAAAATGTTGTCATTCAGAAGAAGTTTGTTATATTTTGGATCGATCCTTAATTTTTCCATGATTTTTCTCAGATATGATCAACGTATTTGCTCTGTTGCGATATTTTTCATTACGTTTTTGAAATTTTCTGGAAGATTTATCGAAATTATTTTGAGAAACATCCTCTAGCTTGCCTCTTAATCGGGTTTCGAGAAAAGGCATCTGGAATAATCTTCTCTGTTCCTTTTGTGTAGTTTATTTCGAATGGAAATTCATGCACTGCCAATACCCAGCGTGTGACACTACTAGATAATAAAAGGCAAATTTTCAAATATTGAAGAGAGCGATGATCTGTTCGAATTATGAAATCCTTTCCTATCAGGTATATTCGCCATTTGAGCACCGTAAATATATTGCTGAGGAATTCTTTCTCTAGTACCAAATTTATCGTTTATCAATTTACTTTCTGCTAGCATAAGCAACTATTTTTTCATCATTTTCGTTACCTAAACCAGTATCACCAGCGTCACACTGAACATACAATGAGTCGATATCATAAAGATTATTTAATATCACCTCGCATGAAAGAGTTTTCTTTACTCCTAAAAAATCAGTTTGTTCCTTGTCTCCCCTTACCCATTTCATATTTTCACGGAAAAGATCAGTTAGAGGTGACGTATTTGTCAAAAAATCCTCTCAAATAATCTTGTCTAAATTAGCAAGTCCTAGGAATATTTGCAATTTTTTGACATTCTTTGGAACCGAAAAATTAAATATCGCTTCTATACGATCAGGATCTGGTGATATTCCTTTCGTGTTCAGAATGTTACCCAAAATTTTTATTTGGGTTTCGAAAAAGATCACTCTTACTTAATCTGAAAGTTTATCCCGATTCTGATAAATGATCAAAAACCTAATCGAGATGTTCAATGTGTACTTGAAATGAATTGCTGACCACAAGAATATTATGTAATTGAATATGAACGGCAGACTGAAGGAGGGAACCTAGAATTTTGTCGATACAACGAGTGAAGCTTGCAAGGGCCGTTTTAAAACCAAATGGAAGAACTCTGAATTGGTAACTTTTTGTACCATATCTGAACCCTGTATATTTTTGATGTTCTGATTTTATTGTTTGCCAATAACTGTATGTTAAGTCTAACGAAGCAACAAATTCGAAATATTTTAAATTCTTCAAAATATTGTAGCATGCAAATTTTCGCTACTTTATTTTGTTAATTTTTAGAAACCTTTAGAGCAAAGTAGACTTCACCATGTGGTGACCTACTTTCAATGAGCCTTAACACAACATACATATATGTTCCTTGATGGTTGTCTAACGTCATTCATTGAAACCTTATGTAATACGCTTTGCAAGTGTCGATCTAAAAATGATTAAGGGTTAATAAGAACTTCTTAGAAAGATAAAATATCCTACTCACTTTGACATCCAATGTTTTCTTCAAACTAGTGCTTCATATGTTTGTCTGAGTTCTGGTTATTGAGAAGGTTCATAAGGAGTGTCTTCGATTTATTGTCTCTGTTAATTTTTAGGGTTTAAAGTGATTATAAACTAAATGTTTTGATTGCTTTCGTGTTTACTTTTATTTTCATTTTTCAGCTGTCCGATGCTATTTCAACTGTCAGCTGTCAACTGTTTCATATTTAAAAATATCAGTGTAGCCAACTTAGCTTTTGGGGTGTCTGATCAGATGAAACTAAACACATCATTATTTTATGCTGGTCAGATTGGTCGGTTAAGCATGGAACATGCAAATATCTGAATGTTAGTAACCTAACTTCCTGGATGAAAAAAAATCCTAAAGGTGGATTTAGTTTCCGACTGAGAGAAGAGTCTGAGTAGAAGTGGTGGAAGCTAGAGGTGTCTAGCCATACAGGGGTTCCTGGTTTTGTTTGGCTGACGAATCCTGAATTTGTAAAGTGATCCTTTGTGGATATTCCATTCTACTCGTCTCACTATCAACTCCAAAGTCCTGGCTTTTGATAGATCTATCTTGGACAATTTGGCGTTTGAAAACTTTATACCACGCCAACGTTTTTTCTACAAGATAAAACCCTTCACAGAATGTGAGTTTTCCAACTTTTCTTTTTATCGTTTTCATGCTAGCGATTGTACAGAACAGTTATTAACTGAAAAACATTTATAGGGTTGTTGTCGTACCCGGAGAATTTAACCCAGGAAATTGTCACGTTTCCTTGCCTGGTTGGGTATCTCACAAGCTTTGGTTAAACCGCACGTCTTCCTGTTGGATATTTATGGTATTAAGTCTGAGGTATGCAATGCCTGGTTTCGCCTGATGAACTGATGAATTGCTGTCAAATATGATGAAGACTCTTTCGTTGAAAGTATTTGTAGACTCCCTTCCATCAACATCCTGGTTAGCCTAAGATCTAGTCCAAAATTTTCACGTTGGTGTCACCAGAGCAACAGTTTTCACTTACAATTTTTTATATCGGATGAAATACTACTATTTTATTTTAATTATTAATTCTTATTCAATATTAATATTCTCCTGTTGGAGTACATATCTTTTATCGATTATCTGTAAACGATCACATAGTACTATGCGCTGGGAAAATTGATTTCCTTTAAATTTTTTACATGTTATGAATTCAACCTCATATGCAACAGATATTGAATATTATTAGAATCATAGTCTTATTTTTGATAAACTTGTACTCTGTCCAGTGAAGATTATATTTTTGAGTTTATTTATGTTTTATTTCTTTATTGATTAATACTCTTCAACTTGACAACATCGTATGGTGAAGTCTCTTATAGTTTTGGGTATAACATCTAATTGTCGTTATTCGGTTGCTTAACTTCCCAAGTAAGTACTCTTTGACATAGACGTTAAAAGTTGCTGTGGCGCCCACTCTGTAGTCATGAGTGGACTACATAAAGGAATACTGGTCCGTTCGAAAACACCTATACTTTCAAATTTTTCAATTTCCAATTATATATATATATATATATATATATATATATATATATATATATATATATATATATATATATATATATATATATATATATATATATATATATGTTCCAGTGACTGTAAAACAGTCGAAAACAATCCTTTAGGAACTCACTATACCTTTGTATAGATTGTATGGCATATGTCCGACAGAAAACAACTACTTCTCTGGCTAATACCTCGACAGACATTGAATTATATCTGTCAGACATATGTGCAAAGATCCTTACTTTGAAGGAACAACTTTGCAAGAGCTCTCAGAGACAGACAGCAGGACACCACCTGATCCAAACAAGGAACCAACTGCAGACCGGTTTCGGGATGAAGTCCCTCATCAGTGCAGTCCTGGTTATCACGGTTGTATACACGCGGAGGCCCGGTGCCCGTCATCGTTCGCCGGGATGAACACTGCAATCGCTTACAGGATCCACCACGGCAACAGATTAGAGAGCGCTCCAGAAGGACATTTCGGATGCGAAATGGTATATGCTGAATACTTGTTTCAAGGAGCAATAAATGTTCCAGTGACTGTAAAACAGTCGAAAACAATCCTTTAGGAACTCACTATACCTTTGTATAGATTGTATGGCATATGTCCGACAGAAAACAACTACTTCTCTGGCTAATACCTCGACAGACATTGAATTATATCTGTCAGACATATGTGCAAAGATCCTTACTTTGAAGGAACAACTTTGCAAGAGCTCTCAGAGACAGACAGCAGGACACCACCTGATCCAAACAAGGAACCAACTGCAGACCGGTTTCGGGATGAAGTCCCTCATCAGTGCAGTCCTGGTTATCACGGTTGTATACACGCGGAGGCCCGGTGCCCGTCATCGTTCGCCGGGATGAACACTGCAATCGCTTACAGGATCCACCACGGCAACAGATTAGAGAGCGCTCCAGAAGGACATTTCGGATGCGAAATGGTATATGCTGAATACTTGTTTCAAGGAGCAATAAATGTTCCAGTGACTGTAAAACAGTCGAAAACAATCCTTTAGGAACTCACTATACCTTTGTATAGATTGTATGGCATATGTCCGACAGAAAACAACTACTTCTCTGGCTAATACCTCGACAGACATTGAATTATATCTGTCAGACATATGTGCCAAGATCCTTACTTTGAAGGAACAACTTTGCAAGAGCTCTCAGAGACAGACAGCAGGACACCACCTGATCCAAACAAGGAACCAACTGCAGACCGGTTTCGGGATGAAGTCCCTCATCAGTGCAGTCCTGGTTATCACGGTTGTATACACGCGGAGGCCCATTTACAGTCACTGGAACATTTATTGCTCCTTGAAACAAGTATTCAGCATATATATATATATATATATATATATATATATATATATATATATATATATATATATATATATATATATATATGTATATATATATATATATATATATATATACAGGGTGTTAATTAAGTACGTTGACAAAATTCGGGAGGTGATTCTTTGAAGGTTTTCAGGACGAAATGTTCATATAAACATATGACCCAAACGGCTTGGTTTTCGAGATACAGGGTGATAAAAATACATTTTTTTCAAGATTTTTTAGAGTTAACTTCGACATTTTCTACAATAATCAGTTCAAATTAGGCAAGTACAATCCATTCAATAGTACGCACGATACTAAATAATGCATTTCTCAAATAATTCACAGGGTCCTCCTTTTTTCAGAGTCAAGCTGTGTTCAACCCTTCAGAATTTTTTTTTCCGCTGCCACTGACATATTATGAGAAAGGAATAATGAATTTTGTTTCATTTAACATCTTTTTGCTCTCTTGATGTTTTTCATTTACTTGTACGGTTCAGGAGTTACAATGAAAATATTAACGCAAACATTTTCCAGTAACGCATAACATAAAGAAATTTGAGAAGCAAATAGTCTAACAAACTTGAAGGGTGATTCTTTGAAAGGTTTCAAGATGAAAAGTTCATATAAACATGTCCCAAGCGGCTTGGTTTTCGAAGTACAGGGTGATCAAAATACATTTTTTAGGAGTTTTTGGAGTTTACTTCGAAATTTTCGACAATAATCGATCCAAATTAGTTCAAATTGGACAAGTACAATCCATTCAATAGTGCGCATGATATAAAATAATTCATTTCTCGAAGTGTCATTGCCACCAAAGATTAGCGCGTGACGCAATACGTCATTTTGTTCTCATTACTCAAATAGCTATTTTCTGCTCGTGTAGAGAAAATGTAATGTTATGGAGCTCCCATACATTTTTTACCATAACTCAGGTTGAATATGTATTGCACAAAGTTAATTATGGCAAAATAATTTTGGACATTTTCAATAGTGAATAACTTTATTATTAAATACTAGAGCAAAGTAACATAAATTCCCTAGGAATAAAATTAAGTTCAGAAAAGGACCATTATTGAAATTGATATGTCAGAGCAGCTGCTGGAAATGGCCACCGCCAACTTCAATGCATGCGTTTATGCGCCTAACCATAGACTGGCGGACACGCTCAAAAATACCAGGAGTGTTTCTTATAATTCCGCATGACTCCTGTATGCGATTCCTCAGGTCTTCTTCACTTTGAATTGGAGTTCGGTACACTAATGATTTAAGGTGCCCCCAGAGGAAAAAATCAAGTGGATTCATATCGGGTGACCTTGGTGGCCAAAGTTGTGGCCCACCACGCCCAACCCAGCGATCAGAATAATTCTCTTCTAAATATTGGCGTGCAACCAATCTGAAGTGTACTGGAGCACCATCATGCATAAACCAAATTCCAATTCTTTCCCTCAGTTGGATCTCTTCTAGGAGTCCAGGTAAGATGAATTCAAGAAAATGTCGATAATGGTCACCATTGAGTCTATGAGGCAGAAAATGTGGCCCGATAAGGAAATTCCCTACAATTCCAACCCAAACATTCACAGAAAACGTCTCTTGAAAATGGTTTTCAATCACGGCGTGTGGGTTTTCATCAGCCCACATATGATTGTTGTGAAAATTAATAATGGCTTTACAGGAAAAGCATGCCTCATCGGTGAATAACACTTGAGATAAAAACCATGGATTTTCCAACAATTTATTTCGAATCCAAGTGCAAAAAGTTAATCTCTTGGCAGAAGAGCTTGAACACGCTGTATGTGATAGGGGTAAAGTTGTTGCTCTTTTAAAATTTGCCATACCAATACATGGGTTACGTTAAACTGTGCCGCAATTTGTCTTGTACTGGTGTCTGAACTGTTCTAACTCTCCTGGGTCTTCCTATGAGAACAGCAGACCTCTTGAAAGTACCCGTTTCACGAAGACGGGAGTGAATATTGATGAACATTTGTGAACTGGGAATATGACGTTGTGGAAATCTTTCTAGATACATTCGTCTGGCGGCACGAGCGTTACCATCAGCCATTCCATACATTAAGTGCATGTCTGCCATTTCTGAATTTGTATATTCAACCATTTTATCCAAAGGAATATTGAATGAATCTGCTTTATAGCTTGCACTAATGAAGAATTAACAATGAGACAGTTTCTCAACTTTCGATAACTGTCAAGTTGTTGATATTTAAATAAATGAATTAATATCAAAGCCCACTTTGCTATTTTTATGAATTCAAATTGATTACAAAATTTCTGCGTTACTGCAGAAGAAAAAACAAACCGAAATTTCTGTTAAAATAATGTACTCCGTACGGAAACAAAAATTTGTTTGATTTAGTTTTTCGGAGTTATGACCAGAGATTCATAAATGAAAATCAAATGTGTAATGATCTGCGACTATTAGATAAACCCTATTAACTATCTTCCATTACAGGATTACCTTTCGGAAGTTTTTTATGTTGAAATGGAAACGTTCAATTGAAAACTAAAAAATATCTTTTTTTAAAATAACAAAAAATTTGTATGAGTTCTCTATCAAGACTGATGGGTAAAAACATTTTTAATCAAATATCTCAATGAAAATGCACATTTTTACCATCAGAATCTTCAGGTTGAAAGTTAAGGTTTTCCCAATATCTGTCAGATCTAGTTTAATATCCAGCGTACCGCAGTGACGGGGAGATAGTAGTTTTCTGTTAGATATCACAAAAAGAAATCACATCTTTACAATAACAAGCTTTTATTTAGCTTCACTTGTAACTAACTAACAAACAATTTAATAAAAGTTGAATTTGACCCACTTCTAATACTCCGATTAATTTGAAATTTGGCAGGTTTTCGTAATTCTGGTGACAATGCATTAAAAAAATGTTTGTTAAAAAACAGAATGGCGGCTCCAATATGGCGGACGAGTTTTGTGATTATGATCCGATTCTGTTCAAAATCGGTATGTGATGGTTTTTGGGTTGGAGATTTTCAGTTTCACATAAAAAATAAACTAAAATGTTAAAAATGAAAATTATAAAAAGAAAACATTTTAAAGTTTTTATACAATACACTGAAAAGGGAAAAATAATTCATTTCATTGTTTTATCTAGGTAATCTTGTACAGAAAGATTTTGATACTCACAGAATAACCTACAAAAAATGAAACAAATTATTTTTTCATTTTCAGTGCATTTGTATAAAAGCTTGTCTTTATATTTTTTATTGTATAATTTTTATTCATCGTAGATTTTTCTAATTCTGAAAAAATATTTCTATCAATTTACAATAATTGAAAATGTTCAATTTTCAAATTTTCTAATGTTATGCCACACTGGAAAATGTTTAAATTAATATTTTCATTACAGCCCCTGAACCGTACAAGTAAATGAAAAAATGCAAGATATCAAAAAGATGTTAAATGAAACAACATTGATTATTCCTTTCTCATAATATGTCAGTGGCGGCGGAAAAAAAAATTCTGAAGGGTTGAACAAAGGAGGACCCTGTGAATTATTTAAGAAATGCATTATTTTGTATCGTGCGCCCTATTGAATGGATTGTACTTGTCTAATTTGAACTGATTATTGTCGAAAATGTCGAAGTTAACTCTAAAAAATCTTGAAAAAAATGTATTTTTATCGCACTGTATCTCGAAAACCAAGCCGTTTGGGACATATGTTTATATGAACTTTTCGTCCTGAAAACCTTCAAAGAATCACCTCCCGAAGTTTGTCAACGTACTTAATTAACACCCTGTATATTTGACCAACGTATAAAGTGAGGTCCGCTTGTGGAAAAATTACGGAAGCTGTGAGGACCATGTCGAAGTGAGGTCCGTATACGGACCTCACAACGTTTCTGCCGTTCCGTGTGGAGGATCCTCCTCTGTACAAGTTCAGTGACTAACCTAAAAATCGTTCTAAGTGAGACAGATATAGTGTTTCGTTCCTTTTTGTGCATTCACTACTGTTAGTTGAAATATCGCGTGAAATATGTGGTCGTCACTTTGGTAGAAATATAGAAAAAATCGTATATTGTAGTTTGGGGATTTGTCACTTGAAGGCGCTGCTGAGAATGTATATTTTCTGTACGTGCGTATTCCGTTCCTTGTGGGATTATATGGTCAGCACTGAGTGAGGTCCGAAAATGTGGCAACATATCGTGTTACGCTGAACACATTGATGTTTATTAGGTAATGGGTATCACTATATTTCACCTCATTTTCTTTACTTTTGCAAGTTTTAATTCAAATTGCCCTGTTTTTTAAGGATGTAAATGAGTGATTCTGAACCTGCTAAATTCGTTCAATAGGGTTAAATAATCTGTGAATCGAAAACTACCCCTCAACAACCCTCCGAAGTAGAAAAATCTTGAAACAATAGAAATGCTTAATTCTCTAGGTTTTTTGACAAAACAAATTTTTTTCACATCTGCTGAATACATTTAATAGAGTGGAATAAGTTTTGAACCAAAAACTACCCCTTAACAATCTTCCGAAGTAGAAAAAACTTAAAACAGTTGAAATACCTATTGCTCGAGGTTTTTCTGACAGAAATGACTTATTCTTCTCTTGCTGAATACTTTCCGTAGGGTGAAATATTTGTGAATCGAAAACTACCCCTCAACAACCCTCCGAAATGGAAAATATCTTGAAATAGTTTAAATGCCCGTTGCTAGAGGTTTTTTCACAGAAATTAATTAATCTACAACTGCTGACTATGGTCTATTGGATGAAATGATTTCTGAAGCAAAAACTACCCCTCAACAACCCTCCGATGTAGAAAAATCTGGAAATAGTTGAAATACTCGTAGCTCGAGATTTTTTTGCAGAAATGAGTTATTCTGTACCTGCTGAATACGTTTCACAGGGTGGGATGATATGTCAAATAAAAATTACCCCGCAACAACCCTCCGAAGTAGAAACTTTTTGAAATACTTGAAAAACCTGTTGCCAGACTGTTTTTGACAGAGATAAAATAGTCTACACCTGCTGAATACATTCTATGAAGTGAAATAATTTGTAAACCAAAAACTACCCCTCAACAACCCCCCGAAGTAGAAAAATCGTGAAACAGTTAAAATACCCATTGTTTTTTTCTTTTTTTGAGAAATGATTTATTCTACACCTGCTGAATACTTTCGATGGAGTGAAATAATTCGTGAACCATAAACTACCCCTCAAAAACCCTCCGGAAGTAGAAAAATCTTGAAACAGTTGAAGTACCCGTGGCTTGAGGTTTTTTGGAAGAAATTAGTTATTCCACTCCTGTCGCATACGTTTTATAGGATGAAATAATTTGTGAATGAAAAACTACCCCTCAACAAACCTCCAAAGTGGAAAAATCTTGAAACATTCAGAATTACCGTTGCTCGATATTATTTTTATATATAAATTATTTTTCACCTGCAGAATATTTTCTACAAGGTAACAAATTTGTGGATCAAAAACTACCCCTCAACAACCCTTCAAAGTAGAAAACTCTTGAAATAGTTGAAATGCCCGTTGCTTGAGGTTTTTTCGACAGGAATGAATTATTCTATAGCTGCTGCATATGTTGCACATGGTGAAATGAAGATTAACCCAAAAACTACCCCTCAACAACCCTTTGAACTGGAAAAGTTTTGAAACAATCGAAATATCCTTTGCTCGATATTTTTGAAAGATACTGATTATTTTTCACCTGCTGAATATGTTCTATAGTGTGTCAAAATTTGTGGATCAAAAACTACCCCTGAACAACACTCCGAAGTAGAAAAATCTTGAAACAGTTGAAGTGCCCGTTGCTCGAGTTTTTTTGACGGAAATGAATTATTCTTCACCTGCTGAATACGGTCTATAGAATAAAATAGTTTGTGAACCAAAAGCTACCCCTCAACAACCCTCCTAAGTTGAAAATTCTTGAAACAGTTGAAATTTCTGTTGCACGAGATTTTTGGACAAAAATTAATTATTCTATACCTGTTGAATACGTTATATAGGGTGAAATTATTTGTGAAATGAAAACTACCCTTCAACAATCCTCCAAAGTTGATAAATCTCGAAAGAGTTGAAATTCTCGTTGCTCGAGGTTTTTTGATGGAAATACATTATTCTACACCTGTTGAATACGTTTTATAAGGAAAACTGATTTGTAAATCAAATTCGACCCTTCAACTACCCTCTGCAGTAAAAAAGATTAAAGCAGTTGAGATACCCATTGCTCGAAGTTTTTTTGACGGAAATTTACTACTGTTTACCGGCTCAGTACGTACTATGAGGTGATATATTTTGTGAACCAAAAACTACCCCTCAACAACCATCTGAAGTAGAAAATTTTTGAAACAGTTGAAATACCCGTTTCTCGAGGTTTTTTGATAAAAATTAAATATTCCGCACCCGCTGAATATGTTTCATGGTGTGAAATAATTTGTGAACCTAAAAATACCCCTCAACAGCCCACCGAAGTAGAAATTTTTTGAAACAGTTGAAATACCAATTGCTCGAGATTTTTTTAGGAAATGAATTAATCGACACCTACTGAATACGTTCTCTAGCGTAAAATGATTTGTGTATTGAAAACTACCCCTCAACAACCCTCCGAAGTAGAAAAATCGTGAAACAGTTAAAATACCCGTTGTTTGTTTTTTTTTTACAGAAATGAATTTTTCTATACCTGCTGAATACGTTCAATGGAGTGAAATAATTCGTGAACCAAAAACTACCCCTCAACAACCCTTACGGAAATGAATTATTCGACACCTACTGATTACGTTCTATGGCGTAAAATAATTTGTGTATCGAAAACTATCCCTCAACAACCCTCTGTAGTAGAAAAATCGTGAAACAGTTGAAATACCCGTTGTTTGTTTTTTTTTACAGAAATGAATTATTCTGTCTGTTGAATATGTTTTATAGGGCAAAATAATTCGTGATTCAACAGCTACCCCTCAACAACATTATAAAGAACGTTATCAGCAAGTTTAGAATAATACATTCCCGTGGAAAAACCTCGAGCAACGGATATTTGTGAATAACATAAGCAAAAATGAAAACCGTTTGCTGGGAAAACCGTTGCTGCTTTTACACTCGTCCGCTTGTCTGTTTATGTGTTAATTCACTCATCTGTACTATCTGGTGAAATTTATAGTCCGTCAGCCCGCTGCCAAAATGTATAATGATTTCATGACGTATGCCATGTAGGGTTTTGGTAGTTATAAATATAATTATCAATGAACTAGCAAACTTAGCGCTTGCCCGTGGAACATAACGATAATAATAATTACTACTTTTTTTTCTCAAATACATGCATAAACCCGTATAGAATTTGTCAGGAACTAGTTGATTATTGTGGATTGCATAGAGAAATCACGTATTTTGATGATATTTTAGCGTATGCCAAGCATGATACCAAACGATATTTCATCGAATGAAAATCAGACGGAAACCGATCGGCATACATGTCGCGTTGTTCCGAAGGACACCATATGCCCACAATTATGTTGAGAAATAGGGCTCTTCGAATCTATACGTGTTTTTGCATGTCTTTGGGAAAATGAAGTATAATGAAATTTATAATTATAATACGATTATCGTTACATAATTATAATATAATTTAATTAAAACAATAATTATTGTTATTGTTATGTTCCACGTGCATGCGCAAATTTTGCTTGTGCATTGATCATTATATTCACAACTACCAAAACCCTGAAGGGAATACCTTATAAAATCATTAGACAATATGGCAGAGGGCTGACGGGCCAATAGAAAGTGAATTTTGACCCGCTTCCAGTGGACCGATCAAATAAAAATTTGGAATGTGTTCCTCTTTCCTGTGACAATGCGGGATTGAACTTCTTTTAGAAAAACTGGTCGGAGATAATGGATTTAATATCAAATTAATGAATTCAAGATGGCGAATTGCGAATTCTGTTCTTATGGTCTGATTCTATACAAAATTGGAATACTGAGTATTTCGCAATATGAGATCAAGATGGAGAACGAGCTTTGAGATTCTATTCATAATCGGCCCTTGGGGGATATTTCAGATTATGAATTTTAGGTCCAAATTGGTAAATTCAAGACGGCGGACAAGCTTGGTGTTATTGGTCAGTTTCATTCAATTTTAGTATGAAAAGATGTTTGGGGTCGGAGTTTAGGATTTTTTTTTATTTATGAATTCAAGATGACGAACGGGTTATGTGATTATGACACCATTCTGATCAAAATTGGTGAGTGGAGTTTTCGAGAAAAGAGATTATGAAAATTTTTTAATTTGAATTGGCAGCTACAATTTGGCCAACGAGTTTTGCAATTATCGTCTGATCCAAAATTACTATGTGGGAGCTTTCGAGGTTTCAGGATTGCGAAGTTTCTGTGATCATTGCTCGTTTTCTATCAAAGTTGATGTGTAGGTTTTTGAAGTCAGAGATCGTGAATTTTGACAAAACGATTCATGATTCAATCGATCATTGGATGCTCATCGGATCGAAGAGTTAGAATACACAATATTGAGTATCAAGAAGCCCTGGTATACTGAAGCTCTTATGGAAATGAACAGAACGAGGAGTATCTGATTACTTATGACTAAAAATACGAAAAAAAAAACATTCAAAGACAAGATTTTATTCAAATTCACTGAAAAGGAATGAATAACATTGGGAGAGAGAAAATTTTAAAACTGCTATTGAATACACTAAAGAAAAAGTCTGCCTCAGATGTGTTACGTCGGTTATTCTGTGAGTAACACATTCAAAAGCTAGGGATTGTTATTTTAGCTACATCACACATATAATGCAATGATTTTCACCTCTTTGTGCATTTGAATGAGTACCAAAAACATTTTGAATAATTTTTTTCCTTTTTAGCGTCTACAAATTAAAGTTTTTTTTTGTTATTCCGCTGTTTACCACTAACTATTATATATTCATTTGTTTATTCTATTTTCTTCTGGTTTCAAAGAGAAACAAACACCTGTAAAATCTCGAGAACATCTTCGGAATCAAGATGAAGTAACTAGGAATTGGGGTTCCCCTTAAACATTTGGAGTATGTAGGCCGAACATTTCCGTAGTCAATGATCTCCAAATCTTCGCCGTTCTTTGAAAGAATGAGTCCTGGTGAATAGACGGTAGTATCAAAGGTGACAACAATAGGTGTGATGACTGAACTTGTTGATGGAACTGATAAAGGTGAAACGGCCAAAGATAGTTCAGAAGAGATTGGGTTATCAAAACATCTCAAGAAGGAAGACAGTTCACCAACCCTTTTGCGGTGTTCCAGATAAGTAAGGGAATCAGTGCCTTTTTCAAAATATTTCATTTCTATTCATGATTCAAAGAATAGTCATGTTAAGTATGTTTATTCCTATCGTATAGGATTGAGACAATGAGCACCGTCCTGGTATGGCTGGACACCTTGTTTCTTTGTTGACAAGCGTTCATTGTGAACAATGCAGATTTTTTTATTTGTTTGTCACTTGTTATTTCTCTTTCTTATTTAATATTTTGTCGAATACATTTATTCTTTGTTTCACCTATTCTCCTATCTTTTTACGAATCTTTCAATCTATTCCTCAATCTTTCTTCCAGATGGACTAATTTAATCGATTCTGATTCGATTGTCTAGCAGATATTAGTATAATGTAAATCAAAGGGAAGTCCATATGATTCATCATCCAACGCTGTATTTGCCAGTAAAGCACTTGTCTTTTGTCAGAGGGTTGCCTTATATTCCTCACTTATTCGATTATCAGACAGAGAGAATTTTTTACGTCAAAATTTTAACTTAGTTGAGACAGTTTCCATATGAGGAGTGCAGCCCCCAAACACATACTGACAATTTTAGATTCTGTCTACAGAAACGACAATCGTTCAGTGTCTCAGAAACTCGCTAACTTCTATGGAACACAAAAATATTGAAAAATCCGCGCAGTATTGGCTGGGAAAGTAATTGTTTTCTGTCAGATATTTACAGAAAGATTTTTGGAAAGAGGGGTGATTTGACTTTGTTAGATTTCACAAATGACACTATAAAGATACTGAATATAAATTTATTTATGAATTACTCGATTCAGTCTAATTGCAACAGTTCTTTATATTCTGCAAATACATCGTTGTATTCGTTTTATGATCCATCCTAACAAAATTCAAAAACATACCATGCCTTTAATTACTGAATTTTATTGGATGAAATGAAATCGAAATACCTATCTTTCAACACATTCCCACAAAGTGGAAAATATCTGGCAGAAAACATTTTCTTTCCCTGACAGATATTGAATTACATCTGGCATCTATTTCTGCAACGTTCCTCAAAGCGGTCACAATTTCAAGTGCTAATTGTGATCAAATAGTGGATATTATGCCTCATACTTCAACTACCAAGCAATTGAATTCTATATTTCCGTTTTTGTCAATCACATTCAATTATCTTGATATGAAAAAAGAAATTGAAAGCCATATTTCGTAAATACCCTAACTCTTTTACTCAAAGTTATATGTTTTGATGAAGCACTACCGCTTTGCAATGGTTTTATTTTGTTTTGCTCGACCCCATTAATGACTTTCCTACCTATATTTCATCTCTCATTTGTACTACTTAGGTTAAGTGTAAGAGAGACCTAAACTAAACTTCGCCTATTTCGTACCGAAGAATATAAAGACGATTTTTGTTTTATCATTCGATTTAAATTGACCATCTGTAGACATGTTTCCATATTTTTGCATATCTTCAGTGCTAGGGTTCGTCGAACAACATAAGAATCCTACTGTCCCACCAAACAAATGGTGCCCTCCAAGCATTAATTACCCCTTATCCAGGAATGCAGTCGCGATTTACAAATATGTCAATTTCTGCGACTCACGATATGTCAATATTTTTATTTAATTCATATAATTTTCATCATACTCTCCGTATCGAACTTTGTCCGAAATAATACTGAATATTGCTTTCGTTGACGAATAAACCGCCAGAATTGTTTCCATATACAATGCAGTACTGACTTACAATCATAATTTTCGGAAGAAAATATTTGATAACAGTACTTGGCAGAAGCTCATCAAACTAATAATAAAAATGAATTAGGCAATCCAGACTTCTGCAGTCAACCTATACAATAGGTATAATCGACGGCAACAGAAAATAACTAGATACTCTGATGATCGGCAAAACCATGTGGGTTGAGACATGTTTTGGCGTTGAGATTGGGATAACATTGCAAAGTAGTTCTTGTAGAATACTTTGCCACGAATATATAAGATATAATTTAATTGTCGTAGGGGGCAGTAGTTGTTTTCTGTTAGATACTTTCCAACGATTATACCTATTGTATAAGTTAAATGCAGAAGTCTGGATTGCTTAATCCATTTCTATCAATAATTATAATTTTGGCTTGTCTGTACTGTCACATGTACCGTAAAAGTGCCGATCGTATGTGGGGAGAAATTTGTGAAACTTGGCAACGTTCAGTGGTCCTCACTTTATACACCTCATACTAATAATTAGGTTATACGGACCTCAGTTTGGTAGGATTCTGCAGACAAATAAACGGACCTCTCAATGATATCACGGAAGTATGGTCCTCACTTGGTTCCGATATACTCATAAAAATCAAATTTGAACTGTTCAGTAATTCAAGCGTATATAAGAGAATCTTGGTGCCCCCCACTCTGAACAAGAACAGAAAAGGGTATGACGAGTGTCTAGCACCTTTCCTTCCAGTGGTCCTCGCAACGTTGATTTTACGGTGTGTCCTCAGTTTGATAGTTGGCGCTATATATATATATATATATATATATATATATATATACATGCACGGCTATCTTGGGTGCATCCATACGCCGGACAGGCACCCACGCCTCCTACCTAAGGAATACCATCATAGGTGTTTGTTGTATACAAACAGTACATAATTTATGTCGTCTATGCGAGCACCTAGAGAGGGGAAGAGAAAAATGCTTCACAAAATATACAGATTTTTGACATAAGTTTCAATGCAGCTCTCCTCCGAATAAAAGGTGGCGAAATGGCCTCTTCTGTATATATTTCTACACGAATTTTTACCAAAACGCATCCGACAGTGTTGCCAAACTTATTTGACCTTCAAACAGGATTTTAATGCTGGTGGGGGGAGCACTATTTTCATATTTGGCTCCGAACCAATTCCTTATCTCTTGGAAGGTTAGTGATTTTGATGATCGTATGGTGTAGGTATTATTTGAACAATGAAGTGGATGAAATATGTTATCAAAGTGAATTCTAGTAATTTTACTGATCCATCGAGAGTATTGTATAAAGTGAGATTTAAAGAGTTTTGGTAGCATATAGCTAATCTGTGTCTTTGAGGGTTCAACAAGTCAGCAGATCTGGTATTATAATTGTGAATGTCAGAGTGCTTAGAATTATTAGAGTTACCCCAAAGAAGAATGCCATAGGATATGACAGAGTGAAATAGAGAGAAGTATGTGATTTTGAGTACATTCATGTTTGTGACAGGTTTGAGTTGCCTCAATATAAATAAGACACTTGATAACTTGCTGAGCATATAATTTACGTTGCTGGACCAATTTATTCGATCATCGATTTTAATACCCAGTAGTGAAATATTTTGTCCTTTTTGATAAAGAGGATTTGAGGAGACGATCAAATTCTGAGTTTTGTTTTCATTTAATCATAATTTTTTTCTCGTAAACCAGCTTTTTGCCATGTTCTTGTCGCGTTCGGCAGCTTTAGGTAAAGCATCATATGACTTATCCGAGTATATGAGGGTGGTGTCATCAGCAAATAGGACGCATTTTATCGGTGCAATAGACTGACATAAGTCGTTTATGTATACTAGGAACAGAAATGGTCCAAGTATGGAGCCTTGAGGTACACCATGTTCAATTTGTTTGAGATATGATTTCCTGTTATTCAAATCGACACACTGATATCTATCGTTCAGGTAAGAACTAATGAGGTCCAAAATGGTGCCTCTCAGTCCGTAATGACTCAATTTGTCTATAAGTAATGCATGTGATACACATTCGAAAGCCTTGGTCAGGTTACATAGTGTTAATGACGTGTGTTTGCCCTGATGTCAGTCACTATATGGAAAACTGCTTGAGTGGCAGATTTTTCCTTGCGAAAACCGAATTGTGATTCGCTGAAGTAAAACCTATTTTCAAAATAAGAATAAAGACGATCCTTTAGAATCATTTCCACAATTTTTCCAATAATAGACATTATACTGATCGGTCGATAATTGTCTAAGGATGATTGGTCACCCTTTTTAAAGATGGGTATAACTCTGGAAATCTTGAGAATATTTGGAAAGATTCCTTTGCTGAAAATCTGTTTTATTAAGTTGGTTAAGGGCATGACGATTTGATCGGCTATTTCTTTTATTAAGTGGCTGTTCATGTCATGGATATTTCGAGAGCTAGAATTTTTCAATTTATTTATAGCACTATGAACTTCATATTGGCAGACAGGTTCTAAAAAGAAGGTCTCAACAGGAGAAGGGAATTTTTTGAATTTTTTTTCTCCATCCGCATCCAGTTGTGGAAGAGATTTAATTGTTTTTTCAGCTATGGTTCAGTATAGTATTCGATGTACTGATTGAACGTGTAGAATCGCAAAGTTCGTTGATGAATAGATTTTGAAATTTATTTATTTATTTATTGAAAAAATACATTCAACAGGCCCAAGAGCCCATTAAAAGGTATACAAACTTATTACTAGGTGGATAACAGTAGTCTTATACTAAGTATAATTAATACTAAGTGTGTGGGAGCATATATACAGGGTGTCAATTTGAAAACTTCCCACCCTTAATATCTTCCTTCCAGTAAACAATATGAGTAATCGAAAAAACAGGTCAATTTTATTGTCAAAGGGGACACTTTCAAGGACTATTTGTAGCCCTCGTGGTTCAACCCCCTAGGAGGGGTAGATGTTACCCTTCGAATTTTAAATGGGAAGGGGAGTCAAGTGGCACATCATTTTGATGGGCGTTCAATTCTTGTTCCAATGGTACCCTGACTTATTATTTTTTGATGAGCATTTTCCGAAAAATTGCGTTCTAAACTAACAGAAGTAATTATTAGAACGCCTATACTGAGATGCATGGTTTGGCCAGAACTGGTTAGAATATTAGGTGGTACCGTACCAACCCTGTATTAGGGGTAACATTAGCCATTAGCTCCAAACACTTATAAAAAATAAAAAAGTAGTCTAATAGTAAAACGTATATGGTAGTAAAGTTGTGTTTATTAAATGCTGAATTTTTAAGTGTCATCGCAGAAATTGTACAGATAGCCTTCCTTTTTTGCTACTTCTGCTGTAAAAAGTTTCTGTTTTCCGGCAAAAAATTGGTTAGCAAATTTGAACTATGTGGTAGTATTGTGAATACCGTTGTACCTGTTGGGCTGTTTAGGAATTACTTTAATAAGTGTATAAAAGTGTAAAAATGGTTTACATTCTTCAAGACAGAATTGAAATGATTGTAATTTATGGAGAAGTTGGAAAGTGCGCACGAAGGGCGGCATGTCTTTTTAACGAAAGACATCCAAATTGTAATGTAAGTCACCGGTATGTGCTTGATTTAGTGAATAAGTTTTACGAAACTGGTTCAGTGACAAATAAAAAAAGAAATAACCCCAGAGTACTAAATGAAGCAGCTCAAATTGAAGTTTTGGAAACATTTGCTGCAGAGCCCACGAGCTCCTTACGATCAGTATCAGAACAGACGGGAATGTCACGCGAGACTATAAGAAAAGCATTGAAAATGCATAAATTTCATCCATATAAAATGCAGATTCTTCAAGAGCTCCACGAGGATGATTATGATAGAAGATAGAGTTTTGTGAAATCATGTCTCATCGAGTCAATGCCATCCCTAATCTTCTGTTAAACATCTGTTTCAGCGATGAGTGTTCATTTTTTCTGAATGGCAATGTTAATAGACAAAATTGTCGCTATTGGAGTGACGAAAACCCACATATTTTTCTGGAAGGGCATACACAACACCCACAAAAAGTTAATGTTTGGGCTGGTATTCTTGGAAATGCCATTCTTGGTCCATTATTTCTGGAAGAAAACTTGACTGGCAATCTGTACCTTGATATGCTTCAAGAGACTATCGATCCTCTTATAACTCACGAGCTAGAAACTCAAATTGATGCAGAAGGTAATGAACTTTTGCAGGAGGATCTGTTACATTACCAGCAGGACGGTGCGCCACCTCATTATTTTCTTCCCGTCCGACAGTAGTTAAACGAGAGATTTCCGGGTAGATGGATTGGCAGAAGGGGAGCAGTTGAATGGCCTCTGAGATCACCGGATTTAACACCCTTAGATTTCTTTCTTTGGGGGCATCTTAAATCCGTTGTTTATAAAACACAACCTTCTGATATTGACGAACTTAAAAGACGAATTACAGCAGCATGCCAGTCAATTCCTAGTGAAGTTTTCCGTAATGTTAGAGAGGAGTTCGAAAACAGACTGTATTACTGTTTAGAGCAAAATGGACAACATTTCGAACAGCTAATAAGATAAGCGTAAGTAGATTTCATGTTGGAAATGTCTTTCTCGCAAATTAAATTTTATTGTGTAGAAGGAAAATAACCACCAAATAAAAAATCCCATACGTAATAAATTTATTCCTGTCATTCAAGGGTTGGAGCGGTGCCACCTACTCTTCTAACCATTTTTATTAAAGGGAGTCAATACAATAATGCATCTCAGTATAGGCGTTCTAATAATTACTTCTGTTAGTTTAGAACGCAATTTTTCGGAAAATGCTCATCACAAAATAATAAGTCAGGGTACCATTGGAACAAGAATTGAACGCCCATCAAAATGATGTGCCACTTGACCCCCCTTACCATTTAAAATTCTAAGGGTAACATCTACCCCTCCTAGGGGGTTGAACCACGAGGGCTACAAATAGTCCGTGAAAGTGTCCCCCTTGACAATAAAATTGACCTGTTTTTTCGATTACTCATATTGTTTACTGGAAGGAAGATATTAAGGGTGGGAAGTTTTCAAATTGACACCCTGTATATAATGTATGAATATCAATTAGGAAGTGAGCTGAGAATATCACGTTTGAAATGTGAAAAGGACAAAAAGAAAATATCAACATTGGGTGTATTGTTTACGCTCCTAGACATTGTTGTTAAAGGCGAGTGGAAGTTATGCACAGTGTTAGGTACGGGTAAGTAAAATGTGTTACATGAGCGAGATGAGAATCGCGGTACATTGAACATCATTTGTGATAATATGGTTGAAAGATCAATTTGATTGTGTATTATTTTGTAAATAAAGCACATGTCTCTCATTTCACGATGTTTTCTTAGTGATATCAGATTAAACTCATGTAGCAGAAGGTCATAATTACAGGGCGTTCAAGTTAAAAATCAGTAATTTTTATTTAATTATTTTCTTGGGATTTCAAAGTGCCAACTGCATTTTTTTTTCGTTCTTATTATCAACGTACCTTCATATTACTAATATCATTCAGATTGCAGATTATGTCATAATTTACAGAGTGAAAAATTAAAACATTTTAGTAATGTCTGAAAATTTGATGTAATAATGAAATGTTTATGAAATTATTTTGGCATGCAATATAGTATTCTTATTCCATCATTACTCATGAGTCATACATTTCGTACAGGGTGATTTGAAAATTGGTGAAATATGTGGCCGGTTCTTTCGTACATATCCTGTATATTCAAGTGAATTATCATCTTCCGAAGATAGCTGATACCGTATAAATATGATTCCGTTGGGATATATAGGGTGATCATGAAAATTTTCGATGATAAAAATTACAAAATATCAATATTATTATTCAATATATTCGTCATTCTCCCCTCAATACTATTCCAAAAATTCAGTTTCCTACTATGACTAGTTTCATAGTTAATAATTGAGAAACTTATTACCATTTGCATGACGAGTTGAAGGAACTTGTTCACGCGCAGATTCTACTAGTGGACAAGATTTTTCACAAATAGTGGAACGTGAGAATGTGGAGATCAAAATAAATGTCAAAGAGGGTGAATATTAGAGATAACAATCACATCAGATATGTGAATTTAATAATGTAAGGTACAGATAAGATACTTCCGACAATGAAGCATATTTTGACTTTGACTTTGTTAAGTGAATTTTGTTGGTTTAAGCTTTGACGGAATAAAAAACAAACCATCTGGGGAAAGTGAAAATGATTGATAGAACGCTTTTATTTCTAATAGGAGATTTTGAATCTGGCAGCGACGGTTTTTTTTTCAATGCGTGTTCCACTCGGATGATTTTTATATTTGCTGGATATCAATAGAAACATATAGACATCTTTTATATTTCATCAATATAGGTAATTTCAATACGTAAAGTTAATAATAATTATCACTGATGGAACTAATTGATTTTTCTTTTTCATTCACTTTCCGTCAACGACAGAATCAAAATGTACCCGATAGCCGATAGGGTTTTCTTGTTGTATGAGGACCGTAGCGCTGCTACAGGGAAGGAGGATTCGGTTAAGGCTGTTCCTTGTCACCTACAGTGATAAGTGATATCCCGTCTTGGGGCCTCATACACGATTGGGCGAGTCAAACTATCCAAGTATAGTCTATCCAATATCAATTGCAGATCATAAAAACTCGTTTGAAAGCCGTATCGACAATTTCGTTTGATATGGCGACACCTCATTTACATGATGATTTATGACTCTCTAGCCGCATATTTTGCATTTTGCCGCACGTCAATCAAGGTCACGTGGACCGCGGCGTTTTCTTTGAACCTAAACGAGTTGTTGCAATTGATATTGGAAAGACTATCCAGGGGCCTCATACACTATTGGGCGAGTCAAACTATCCAAGCATCAGAAATTTTATCTGGCTCATGCCTGAGTTGTAAGTTGTAATTGATGTGACGTATATTCAGTCATTTCTTAAATGATAGATGGAATTGGATGGACCGTCATTGGTCATCACACTGCATATAATGTTACATTTATTTTGATCTCCACATTCTCACGTTTCACTATTTGTGAAAAATCTTTGCCACTAGTAGAATGTACGCGTGAACAAGTTCCTTCAACTCGTTATGCAAATGGTAATAAGTTTCTCAATTAATAACTATGAAACTAGTATAGTAGGAAACTACATTTTTGGGACAGTGTTGAGGAGAGAATGATGGATATATTGAATAATAACACAGAAATTTCACAGAGTTAATCGTGAATTACAGGGTGATTTCTGAAACGTTGATATTATGTCATTTTTTCATCGAAAATTTTCATGATCATCCTATATACCCAACGAAATCATGTTTATACGGTATCAGCTATCTTCGCAGGATGATAATTCACTTGAATATACAGGATATGTACGAAAGAACCGGCCGTATATTTCACCAGTTTTTCAAATCACCCTGTACGAAATGTATGAATTATAATTAATGATGGAATAAGAATAGTATTTTGCATGCCAAAATAATTTCATTATTACATCTAATTTTCAGACATTACTAAAATATTTTTCTTTTTCACTCTGTATATAATGATATAATATGCACCATCCGAATGATATTTAGTAATATCCATTACGTTGATGATAGGAATGAAACAATATGCAGTTGGCACTTTCATATCCCGAGAAAATAATTAAATACAAATTACTAATTTTAAAATCTATCCATCAACGAACTTTGCGATTCTTCACGTTCAATTAGTACATCGAATACTACAATATACTAAAAATTCAAACAATTTTACCGAGAACCATTTTACCTATAAAAAGTGCGGGGTCCTTTCTAAAAGTCCTTTGTTTTTCATACACTACATATCATTTTTTGCTACCCCTGTCCAAACAGCTTTTCGGCAAGTAAGCCACCTTACTGGCATCGTGTAACAGTACATCTACATATACCTAACAAAAAGCTTCCTCAGAAAAATTTTTGTTATGAATTCTGATAAAATGACTAGAAGAATGAACACGATATACTCATGCGTTCATATTGGCCTCCAATTTTTCGAATTCGCCTTCGATTTTTGTGGCGTGTTGTTCCAGAACGTATAAAGTTTGGAGGTGTATAAGACGTTTTGTTTGTATATATGAATACAAACAGATAAAGTTATGAAAATTATTCGACGGCCCGAACTTTATCATTATATTTACGGGTTTTTCTAATTTTATTATAGTGAGTGTTCGCAAAATTCGTTGACAACGTTTTTCTCCGTTACTTTCGACGTTCCAATTCGTCGTAAATGTTCACGGAATCCTACGAATTATCTAACTAGCTTTCAAGTGGTGGGGTTGGAATTTGAAATCAAATTATATAACGATGCGATGCATTTCATCATTGGACGGATTTTATTTTCGCGAGTTTTCGCAACTTCTTTCGAGAAGTAGGGGGTCTGAGCACCCCAACAGACATGCTTTTTTCAGGGAGAACTTTTATTATTATTACATTGTCATCAATTCTAAGGTGTGTAGAATTTCAGCTCAATTGGACATCAGCAATTGTTTGAAAATTCTACTGCAAATTTTGGAACCCAATAACAGACAGAGATATACGAACCATGCAAGTAAGGAAAATGCTTGTAACAATCCATTACGTCATAAATTCGAAAATTAAAAATAAAATCGTCCTTTTTCATAATTTTGTCAAAATTCGACTTTTTTCAAAAAAGTTTGTGTCATAATACGTATATCTTAGGGACAGGTCTCGACTACTGTTTCCATATATGAAGTGCAGCACCTTCTATTCTGAAGCTGTAAAATTATATCCAGAAAAAAATGGATAAATCTCATATGTCTGATTTTCTACTGTCTCTAAAATACACAGAAAAAAATCGGTATCTAAATAAAATGCTAAAGTAGTGACTCATTAACAGGTTCATCTATATTGGTCCAATGAACGCATTTACTTTGTCAATTCATCACTGCTTATCGATACTATGAATACGGACGTCCATAATATCAATTAATGATTTTGTTAATTGTATGATCAAGTACATTAGATGGGTGCGTTATTTTAACGAATCTCATTCATCAAACGAATGAAAAAAAAACATTGGATTGATGACTCCTCTGCATCGTATTGATTATTATTGTTCTGTCTTGGAATAAATGCAGTATCATTGATATAATGTACTCGTTCATCAGTACGATGAATATTTTAGATTAATGCAATGAATAGTGATCATTGAACTCATGAATTAGACCAGTGCTGATGGACGACAAAAAATATAAAAGCGGGAAAAATTATTAATAGCATGAAACCTACTGGAAGAGTAGCAGGATAATGTTTGAATGACGGGAAAAATAAATTGGAGTCGAAAAAATGGAGAAGGGTCGAAGGGGGCGAACATTTAGAGTTTGAGAGCGATATTTCACGGTTTTTCGAGAATTGCAACGAAAGTTGACCTCTCATCAAACAAAGTTTAGAAGCACAGTTGTTGACAATAAAAAGATCTACAACATTTGTATCAATATTTTTCCACATTACTTAAAATTTTCCAAGAAAATAGCCAACACCAATTTTTTTGTTTTTAATTGTTTTCTCACTCAAAAATCGTTTTTTTTTTTCACGAAATTTGGTGGAAATATTTACATATTTCAAGTATGCTGTAATTTTTTGTAACCAATACAGATCTTTCCTTATTTTTTCGGCAAATTCCGAAAAAACGATCACATTTTCAACGAAAAAACGATCACATTTTCAACTGAAAAGTTTGTCCGATTTAGTTCATATTTTCAAGCTCGCCTGCCGCCGGTTTTTTCGTTGAAGCGTTTACTTTCACATTATGTAATTAAAGAGTAGCACTGCTGTGGGATTTTTTTTTCAGAAAACGCGAAAAAATTATAAAACAGATTTTCAAAAATCAATTTTTAAAATTTTTGTTTTTAACTCATATTTATTTATTAAAATTAATGAAATTAATTGTTGAAACCTATATCTAAAATGAAAATTTTATGTTACCTTAATAGATATAAGGAATAAACAAAGACATAAATAAGGATTTGAATATGATAAAAGAGCGAAAGTGGGAGAACTTTTGAGGGTAAAAATGGTGTCTAACGATTTGCAGGAAAATTAACCTAATACAAAAAAAATAAAGGAAAAAGTTGTGGGCAAAAAAGATATAAGACTATTGTTTCCAAGATTTTTTCACATAACTTCAAATTTTTCGGAAAAATCAGAAAAACCGTTTTGATTTGGTTTTGATTTTTTTGCATGAAAATTGTATGTTTGTCGCAAATTCTAGTGGAAATATACCTTTTGATGGTATGAATTGGATGTTTTTTTTGCAGCGACATATTTATTTTACTCGAACCTCTTTGCAGAGGTTCCAACTTTGACAAAAAATATTTAAACACGAACACTCAAAGTGGTGAAATTGGGATGCAGTTCAGGGGTTGAAAACGCTTTTTTGCGATTTGCGGCGAAACGTGACTGCTTAGCGGAAAATGTTCAGTAGTAAGTTGTGACTAATGAATTTTTGCTTTCGACACTTTTCAACATACCTAACCTCAAATTCACCATCAACATAGATAAAAACCGAATTTTGAAAATTTGAGGTTATGTGGAAAAATACTAAATACAAAAGTTGTGGATCTTTTTATTGCCAACAACTTTTCTCCTACCTTTTTTTTGGAGGAGGTTGAATTTTGCTGCAAGTCATGAGAAATAATTTTTACCACCAAAAATTCACCTTCTTTCGCCCTTCTATCATAATCAAATCCTTATTATGTCCTTGTTTATTCTTTGTATTAAGGTAGCTTGAAATTAACATCTCAACAGGCAATTTCAATAATTTTAATAAATATATATGAGTATAGAAAAAAATTAAAAAAATTGTTTTAGAAAATGTTCTTTAATTTTTGCGTGTTATGTGGAAAAAAATTCCACAGTAGTGCTACTCTTTCATTACATAATCTAAAAGAAGATGCTTCAACGAAAAAACTGGCGGCTGGCGAGCTTAAAAAGACGAACTTTATCGGTGAAACTTTTTCAGTTGACAATGAACTTGTTTTTTCGGAATTTGTCGAAAAAAAAAAAAGAAAAATCTGTATTCCGCTACGAAAAAAGAACAACTCACTTAAAACATAATAAGTTATAGTTCCACGACATTTCGTGAAAAAATATTGATTTTTAGGGGAGAAAAAAATTTATAATTTGTTCAATCAATATTGAATTGGGTTTATTATTTGAATGAGCGGTTTTCATTCAACCACTGCATATTAATCAATGCAATGAAGGCTATTGATATTGATGATAAAGTAAACTTCAAAATGTAGGAAAATTACAGTCGAATTTAAATTAAACATCGCATTCCTGATTGAAGGTGCATCATCTAAAACATGAAATGAATTGAGAAGATGTTCTGAATTACACCAGATAACGTAATATTGGACTCCATGGTTAATTTTTATGAGGATAAAGTGAACCCAGTTTCGAGAATAAATAGTGTTATTTAGTAAAGTAGTATTTTTTTAAAATTATAGCTACGCCCGAAATGAATCACTTTTTCGAATTTTTTGATAAATTTGATCTAAGATTCTCAATGATATTTTTTTCGGTACTGACAAAGTGCCATGAACCCTTCGAGATGTATTTGACATTTGCAATGTTTTCATTCTCTTGGAGAATAATTGATGATGATCACCAAATTTTTCTCTGGTAGATACATGTTTGCTCTAATAAAAAATTGTTCAATGCATCAAATACTTTAGTTGATAGCAGCCCAGATTTACTTCCGAAAACATCAAATTCATCGTTTCCACACAATGTAGTGAATATTTAAACAAATTCATGAAAACTCTTGGATAATAGTTTATTCAAGATAAATATGTGCAAGAAGATATTCTCGACCGAACAGTTGAAACTGACTTTTTATTCAATACATATAACTCACAGAGTCATAGCAACATCAAAATATATGATATAAATATATAGGATGATATCATGTTTCAATTCTAACACTCCCGCTAAAACTTGTATCATCACAAAATTCTAAGTCCCATTGCTTCAGAACAGAACTTGTGCTTTTGACCAAATAAAGCCTTCGTCAAATTATCAGCTACCATTTCATCAGTGCTGATAGGCATCAATTGGATCTCTTTCTCTTCTACCTTACTTCGGACAAAATGGTGTCTGACATCGATGTGTTTACTTCTTGGGTGATAAGCATCAATTTCTCCTAAGGCTATGGCACTTCGGTTGTCACAAAATATTTTTGTCGCTGCAAGTGTATGTTCTGAATAAATTTCCTTGAAAAAATTACGCAACCATATTGCTTCTTGACAAGCAGCAGACAATGCCATGTACTCAGCCTCTGTAGTGGACAGAGCAACTGTATTTTGCTTTTTACAGCTCCATGCTACTGTCCCTCCCTGTAGTTTGAATACATATCCTGTCATAGAACGCCTCTCGTTTAAATCACTGGCCCAGTCAGCATCACTAAAACCAATCAAGTGCTCATTTTCCTCCCTAGAGAACTCCAAATTGGCTGTGGACGTTCCTCTCAAGTATCTGAATATCCTTTTCACAGCATTGAAGTGGATTTTTCCGGGATTGTTGTTGAATCTGCTCAAAAAATTCACAGCAAAAGAAATGTCTGGACGGGTCCCCTGCGATAAATATAGAACACTTCCTATAGCTTCTTGGTATGGAATGTTTTCCATCTTTTCCTTTTCTTCCACTGTTTTGGGACACATATTCTTGCTGAGTTTTTGATGTGGATCAAAAGGCGTGACAACTGAATTACATTTTCCCATATTGAATTTATTTAAAATTTCTTCTGTGTAACGCTCCTGATCTAACCATATTTTACCATTGTTTCGATCTCTCGTGATTCTGATTCCAAGACAAAAATGAGCTTCATTCAAATCTTTCATTTTAAATGTCATTTTCAGTTTCGACTTTATCAATTCCTTTTCTGCTACGTCATTCGAAAATATAAGTAGATCATCGACATATATGGCTACAAATATCAATTTCCCATTTTCAGTATCGAAATAAATTGCTGGATCATTTTTCGAGCGTTTCAAACCCATTTCTTTCAAAACACTGTCAAGTTTGATGTTCCAAGATCTACTCGCCTGCTTCAAACCATAAATTGCTTTTTGAAGTTTGCAGACCCTTCTGTTATCATTTTCAGAAAAATATGATTCCGGTTGTGTCATGTAAATTTCCTCCTTCAAATCTCCATTCAGAAATGCGGTGACAACATCCATTTGATCGATATCTAGGTCATGTTTTGCAGCTAATGCGAAGAGGAATCTCAGGGATTCGTAACGGACCACGGGGGCATAGGTTTATTCGTAGTCTATCCCTTTCTTCTGAGCATAGCCTTTCACTACAAGTCGAGCTTTGTACCGCTCGACTTTACCATTGGAATCTCGTTTTGTTTTGAATACCCATTTACAGCCTATAGGATTCTTATTCTCAGGTAAGTCCACTAACGTCCAGGTTTCATTTTCCTGGAGTGATTCGAATTCCTTTTTCATTGCTTCTCTCCATAGTGCAGAATCTGGTCTCTTCATAGCTTCTTCGATAGTTGTGGGATCTGGTAGATAGTCTGTCGTTTTCACGCAGTATGTCACAAAATCGTCCCATTCCTTTGGTTTTACTAACCTTTGTGAACATCGAACTGTTTTTTTTGAAATCTCATCGATTTCTGAGATTTTTTCTTGCTCAACCTGACTGACAGATGGTTCAGCGATGTTGGTATTTTCAGTGGGATCATTTTCAAACACATTTGAGACATCATTGGATACTTCTACCATTCTTCCTCCTGAAGTTTCTGTCCAAACAAACGAGTGAGATGGATTTTCAAATTTCTCTGCAACTTTTGCCATTTCAGAATTGTTTTCTTCGTTTTCGAGGAAAATTACATCTCTGGATATTTGTATTTTCTGTTTTTGGGGGTTATATAAACGATAGCCTTTGCTTTCTTCACTGTAACCAACAAAAATACATTTTTCCGACTTGGAATCCCATTTATGACGTTGCTGTTTTGGAATATGTGACATCGCAGTGCATCCAAAAATGCGTAAATGTTTTAAATTGGGTTTCTGTCCAGACCAGCATTCTTCGGGGGTAATATTCGGCAAAATTGAAGTTGGAGAACGATTCATGAGATATACAGCTGTGGATACTGCCTCAGCCCAAAAATTGACATCTAAATTGGCATCAAATAACAAGCAGCGTGCTTTCTCGACTATTGTTCTATTCTTCCTTTCGGCAACACCATTTTGTTGTGGAGAATATGCAACTGTGGTTTGATGCTGGATACCTGATAGTCGTAGAAAATTTTTCATCGATCTGTTCGTATACTCTTTACCATTGTCAGTGCGAAGGATTTGGATTTTTTGTCCACTTTGATTTTCGACAAAAATTTTGAAATCCTTGAAAGTATGTCACTTCGTGTTTTGATTCGAGAAAATATACGAATGTTTTTCGGGAAAAATCGTCAGTGAATGTGAGAAAGTATTTCGAACCACCAATGGATGTAGTTTCCATGGGTCCACAGAGATCTGAATGAACCAGCGCTGGAATTCGATCAGCACGTTTTCCTGTGATAAACAGACATCGCTTTTCGAATTCTCTTCATAACTGATGCCAGTTACATATCCTCTTCTGAGTTTCTTCATACTTTCTTCATTCAGATGACCTAGTCGACGGTGCCACAAATTCAAGCTGCAGTTTTCATTTTTGGCAAAATTAACCTTTTCTTCTCTGCGATTGAGACAATACGTGCCATTGATTTGACTGGCTGTAGCTAAAAGATGCTTGTTTCTGTCAAATATTTTACATGTTTGTGAATCGAAAACGGCGCTGTCCAAAACTGGTTATTCGGCTTACTGAGAGTAGGTTTGCTGATATATTCGGAACATACAGAACGTCCTTCACTGTTATGATATCATCATCTCCTTCATTTTCGATATAGAACCTACTGCTTCTGCTGTTATCGTTTCGTTATTGGCAATTGTGATTTCCTTCCTTGTAGAAAATTTCTCCGAATCGATAGTCAGCAAGTCCTGCCTCATTGTCATGTGTGATGTTGTACCGGAATCTATGTACCAAACATCATTTTTGACTTTTTCACTGGTGAAAAAAGATGAATAGAAAACTTTTTCTTTCTGTTTGGTTGACTTCTTCGGATTCGGACAATCAGGTGATTTGTGGCCATAGGCGTTGCAACCATAACATCGTACGTTCTTCTTATATCCTCTTAAATGTGGTTTTTTCTTCATTTTCGAATTTTCTCCATAAAATGCTACATTCTGATTCAAATTTCGGCCACAACTTTCAACTTTGACGTCTTGAATTAGTTTCGTTTTGATTGAGTCGCCTGTGATTGGGGTACCAGAGTTCTCTAAAGCCATTATCATGGGGCGATAATCGTCTGGAAGGCCAGCTAACAAAAGAGTCCCAATCCATACTTCACCAACTGCGAAACCTATTCCATTTAATTTGTGAGCTGTGGATATTATAACATTGACATATTCTTCAACGGAATTTGAATTTTCCAATCTGGTAGTTATCAGCTTTTTCAGAAGTCCTACTCGACGTGATAGTCCGGAATCATCAAATAATTGGATTAATTTATCCCAGGCCTTTTTTGCTGTCTTTGTCTCTTGAATGTGGACATAAAGAGTGAGATCTACGGAAAGGATGATTTTGGCCCTTGCTTTGATCATCTTTTTCTTGTCTGAATCGTCAACGGTTCCTTCTATACATTCCCAAAGGTCTTCGTGCTCCAAATAACTGCATTGCAAATCTCCACGTACTGTAATTATCTCTACCGAGCAATTTTTCGATGGTCGGTAAACTGCTTCCTGCCATTATATATATATATATATATATACTGTACTGATGAATGATCTATATCCTATTTGTTTTCTGGGCCCATAACCTCTTGGATAATAGTTTATTCAAGATAAATATGTGCAAGAAGATATTCTCGACTGAACAGTTGAAACTGACTTTTTATTCAATACATATAACTCACAGAGTCATAGCAACATCAAAATATATGATATAAATATATAGGATGATATCATGTTTTAATTCTAACAAAAACATTAATTTATATCTAAACTAAAAAGTACAACACAGTAGGAAAAAGAATATTGAATACAAATCCTATTATTATTTCTATTAAAACTATAAGGTCTTTTCACAATATTTATAAGATGTAGTTCAATGTTCAGCGAGGCTTTAGCTGGGGAAGTAGTTGTTTCCGGTTAGATATTACAAAAATGTTACTTCAATTTTTCGTAGTTTTTTTCCAATTTCCAGAGGAGTCATGTTTTGTTTCAATTTTCAATTGAAAATGATTCCCTTTTCAGTATTTAATATGTTTATATCATAGTTATTCAAGATATTACCTGATTTTATTTCACAACTAATTTCAGTTTGTGGTCCCTTCTGAGCCTTCATCCTAAAATGATGTCACACAGCAGTTTTGAATATTTTCTTCAATCACTTGTTATAAAATTTTCCTCGTTCAATTCTTCGATAATATTCCTATAAGAAACTTAAATAAATTTATTATTTATGAAATATCATTTCTTCATCTTATTCCATTCGTACCAACTTTTCGGCAGGAAATCTTGCCAAAATCTCTCACGTCGATACCTCTTTGACAAAGACATCTAAAAACCTTCATCTTCAAAATATTGTGAGGCAGTTTTCAGTAACAATGTCCTGTGTTAATTTTGAATTTTTTTATTTTTTTTATAAAATTCTACCAGCAACTCCCCTTTTGCAGTTTGATTCCTAACGTTATTTCATTAACTTCATCGCAGCTTGTTGATCTACTGTTACGTGAACTAGACGATGAACCAGCAGAAGTTGATATGACGAGAGGTAATAAATGGTATTCATTGATATAATGTACCATACATTTTTGTCAGTATCCAGTATCTCGTTCCTGCATGACTGCCAAGCAGTTCTTATTGTGATAGATACTTTTCCAAACAGGACTATTTTATTTATTCAATGACAAAGCTTTCAAATTATTCGAGTAGGAAGGGTTTTTCAAGACATACAACTTCTCGAAATTCAAGAAGAACACCAATTTCTACCTACCTTTCGTTGGTTTTTACGATATCCCTGAAAAGTACCACAGTAATTTTCTCACCAACATTGACATTGGACTGCAATCGCGATATGGCTCGACGACCATTACCGATTATATACACTTACATATTTGGAGTCCGAATAGCAAGCTTTGCGAAGCTGCGGAAAACGTGAATTTCAAATTATAAATACTTTTATAACTCCATCGCTCTAATTCACCTCCACACAGCGTTGCCATATTTCAGAGGCATATTGGAGTGGAGACTATACGGATGCTTCGTCGGCAGGGCCATTATTTTTAGTGTATATGCATATTAAACGGTGGCGCCCCGTAGGGAGAGAACAGTACACTACATCGTGTAACTGTACATATATACCTGACGAAAATGCCTCCTTAGAAAAATTTGTCTAATGACGTTTTATGAAGTTTTATGAAGAATGAACATGATATACACATGGGTTCGTATTAGCCTCCGATTTTTCGAATGTGCCTCCGATTTTTGAGGCGTGTTGTTCCAGAGCGTATATATTTTGGTGGTGTATAAGACATTTTGCATGTATATATATATATATATATATATATATATATATATATATATATACATATATATATATATATATATATATATATATATATATATATATATATATATAGAATGAAAAAAAGGATAGTGGCTGACTAGTTAAGAGTAAAACTGTTTGTAGGGCCTGCAGCGATGTAAAAGGAAACTCTCTTAAGTTTTTTCCAAGCTTTCGGAATCTTTTATTCCATCATCAGGGAGACTACAATTGGAAATGTCATATAAGATTGTAAATTCAAAATTATAAGTACTCACATCTTATTTGAGGATGCTTACATATATGTTCATAAAAGTTATTTATAAGAACCATTTACGTTTACAAGATTAAGTTTCTGCTAAATAAACATATCAGTGATGCAGAATTTTCAGTTCTTTTTTAAAAAATACAAAACTGAAAAACTGGACGAAATGACAAATTAATTGTACATAGAGACTACTTCATTTGTTTATTGTCAAATGTGACAGTTATTAATTTGACAAGTGACATTATTTTGTTCTGACAAATAAACTTTAGTGTAGGTTAGAATTTCTGCGTTCGGTTACTCTAATTTCATGGTGTTTTATGTCAAGAGAAAGTAAAAAAGAATAAATTTCACTCAAATGGCTTATATCTGTTCGTTTATTGATGGGGTTATTCTCTTGAGAGATAAAAGGCCATTTCTAAAAAAGATCTTTTTGAAAGATGTGATTCTCTTGCAAGAACTTTTGTTGAAGAGTAGTTCATTCGGTTGTCAAGGTCATTGACATGTTTTGCTAAAGCACATCTTTCAGGATGTAGTCTGTTTTATGATACTAATTGAATCAACTTTAAATTATATCAACTTTGACTTTTATTTCAAGATCAGAAGTCACAGCCCTCCTACATTATCTATAGAGTGTCCTTCATAACAAAACTCCTCTAACTATCAAACATTATCAACAAAACTCTTTATATAACATCCCCTTTTTCAAGCTTCACTCTTCATCAGTAAACCTTTGTGGTGATCTTCTGTTTCTAGGTGTTTTACGCAAAGCAATTGGTAAATTATCACATTCTTCTGTCGTATATTCGTTTCTTACGTTTTCAATTCTTCTGTGTATGATTCCTTCTTCATTCTCCTGCTCTATATGTTTTTTATCCGGTTTAAACATAACTTCATTTCTTCTTATTATATTTCCTTTTTCATTAGTTATCATGCATGATCTGTCATCATACTTTTCTACCACTATCCCTTTTCTCCATTCTTCATCGTCTGGTTTATCTTTGTAGTATATTCTGTCTCCTTCCTCCCATTTTTATTTCTGTATACTGCTCTCTCGTTATATTGTTCGGCAACATTTTGTTTATTCAGTTCAATTTTCTGTTTGATATATTCATTTTGTGGTGGTTGCTGTTTTAAATCATTATTGGGCACTTGACATCGCAACCATCTGTTGAATAGTCTTTTTGCTGGACTACTGTTCATTTTATTTGGTATGTTTCTGTGTGCTATAAGCATTTTGTAGAAGTCTCCATTTTCGGCTATACTTTTTCTGATGAGTGTTTTTGCTATTTTGACTGCAGCCTCTATTTTGACTGCAACCTCTGCTTTCCCATTGCCTTGTTGGTGAAACGGACTTGATGTTTTATGTTCAAATTCCCATTCTTCACCGAATTCTGTGAACTCTCTGCTTGTGAAATTTGAACCATTATCTGTAATCACTGTTGAAGGAACACCATATCTGCTGAATTGTCTTTTGCATATCAGAATAGTGGATTTAGCAGACAAATCACTCAATTCTTCTAATTCGAAAAAATCCGAAAAATGGTCTACCATAATCAAAAAATTTCTTTTCTTGCCATTTATGAATATTTCAAATACGTCCATGCTCACAGTTTGAGATGGATATTCTGGCGTTTCAACAGAAATCATTTTGTTTCTCTTTTGAGATGACGCAAATCTAGCACAGATTTCACATGATTCAACTTTGTTTTTTATATCTCTTGATATTCCTGGCCAAAAAACTGTTTCTCTAGCTATTTTTATTGTGTTTTCGATTCCAGCATGTCCCGAATGTAATTTTTCTATCATTTCTGGTCGTAACTTTGAAGGTACTAAAATCCTCCATCCTTTCAGAATTATACCATCTTCTATAATCAATTCTTCTCTAAATGTCCAGAAAACTTTCAATTCTGCATTCATTTCATTTTTAAAATTTGGCCAACCTTTCTTTACATATTCAATAATTTGTTTTAGAACTTCATCTTGCTTTGTGACTTCTCTAATCTTCTGTATGGTTTCCTGTTTCATTGTTACTTCGCCTATATTTTCGAAAATACGGATCTGATTCAGATATTGTATTGTTGTAACATATTTATCTTCTTCGATTTCATAAATATCGATTGATTTCTCTTCGTTATTAATATTCTCTGGTGCCCTTGAAAGTGCATCTGCAATAATAACTTCTTGTCCCTTTTTGTATTTGAGCTCTATACTATATCTCTGCAGGCTCAGGATCATATTCTGTAATCTTTTTGGAGCTTTCAGTAATGGTTTCTTAAATATGTTTACAAGTGGACTATGATCTGTTTCTATCAGCACTTTTCTGCCACAAATGTAATGATCAAATCGATTACAAGCAAACACAATACACACAATACACAATCTCCTTTTCGATTTGTGCATAGTTTCGTTGGATTTTGGATAGAGTCTAAGATGCATATGCCACAGGTCTTCCATTTTGAAATAAAGCACATCCCAAAGCATATGAAGAGGCGTCGGTTTCAATTTTTACATCTTCTTCTATGTTGAAGTATTTGAGCGTAATGTCATTGGATATCATTTCTTTCAGTTTTTCAAAAGCTGTTTGTTGTTCTACATTCCACTCAAATGCTACGTTCTTGTGTGTCAACTTTCGTAGAGGTTCGGATATTTCTGATAAATTTTTCAAGTATCTACACATGTATGTAACTATACCCAGGAATCTTTGAATTTCTTCTTTATTTTTCGGAACAGGTATATTATTTATAGCTGCTACTTTTTCTGGATCTGGTTTTATCCCTTCATCTGTCAACAATTGGCCATAAAATTTTATAGTTTTTAGACAGAAATTAGCCTTATCTTCATTCAATTTCAAGTTTACAAATTTCAGTCGTTCAAATAATGTTTCAAGATTTTTGTTATGATCCAATAGTGCTTTTTTCTGTGTTTCTCCTCTTCCTACTATGAGTATATCATCAGCTACTACAAAAACTCCATCCAATCCCTGTAAAATTTCCAACATTTTCTTTTGAAATATTTCCATAGCTGTCGAAATTCCGAATGGAAGTCTGATATATCTGTATTTTCCAAATGGCGTCCAGAAAGCTGTTAACTTACTACTCCTTTCGTCAAGTTTTAGTTGCCAAAATCCCTTTTTTGCATCAACCGTTGAAAATATTTTTGCATTACTTAATTCTGCCAGAATTTCATCTATCGTCGGTAGCTGTTGTTTTGTATCTTTCAAAACTTCATTCAAATGACTAGGATCCAGGCACACCCTCAATTTGTTTTTTTTCTTCACTATCGTTAAATTGCTAACCCAATCTGTATATCCACATTCTTCTTTTATTATTCCCATTTCTTCCATGTTTTTCAATTCCCTTTTCAAATCTCCTTTCAACGCTACAGGTATTCTTCTTGGAGATTGTCTTACTGGTTTCGACTCTTTGATAATTTCTAAAGTAACCTCTCCCTCTAATTCTCCAAGTCCTTCGAAAAGATCTTTATATTTTTCAATGACTTCTTCAGTAGTCCTGGGTTTGTTGCTTTGAATGGTGCTGCAATATTTGATGAGGCCTAATGTCTCACATGCTTCAGCTGATAGGAGTGGTCCATGTTTGAGATCAACTACTTGAAACTGTTGATGGAATTTTTTTCTATTTCTTTCAATTTTCATCCAGTATGTGCCAATAGTTTTCACAGTACCGCCTCCGAATACCTTCAGAATTATATTCGTTGGTTCAAGATCTATATTGGTATTATCTATATCTATACCTATCACATTACAACTAGCTCCTGTATCTAGCTGAAATTGTACACATTTTTTTGTGTTGTTATCTAAACAAACTGTTAAATTTTCCAAAACTTTATTTCTTCCTTCAATTTGCAAGACAAATTTAACTTCTTCACAATTATTTGTTTCTTCTTCCTTCGATACTTCGTTTATTTCTTTCTCTTTCAAACAAACTTTATAAAAATGTCCAATCTTTCCACATCCTTTACATTTTGCGCTTCTTGCTGGACATTCTTTTAAGGTTTTATGCCATTTGTATCCACAAAATTTGCATGTTTCATCTTTCTTATGTTGAAACTGTGTTCTTCATTGAATTTTACATATCTCATTCAGTTTTGGTCCCATTTGTTTCAGCTGTGAATCTGCTGTTTCAGCTGATTTGCATATGTCAATAGCTTCCTCCAATGTAATATCCTTTTTCAACCACATTTTCTGTTTGATATTCATATCCTTAACTGAGCAAATAATTTTGTCGAGCAGCAGTTCATCTTCTTTATCTCCATATCTGCAGGTTTTTATCATGGATTTTAGTTTGATGAAATATGCATGATAAGACTCATTTTCTTCCTGTTGAACAGTATTGAATAAATATCTTTCAAATCTTACATTTAATTCAGGTATCAAATGATTTCGCAGTTTTTTCAATAAACTTTCAGCCGTTTGTTCGTCATCATTGACGTTTTCTATTTTGTATAATATTTTACATGACTCTTCTCCAATACACGATAGCAACATAGTGATCTTAACTTTTTCATCATCGTGGATCATATTAGTTATAATCAAGTAATTGTTCCACATTTTTTCGAAGTATTCTAAATTTGACTTCACATCCCCTGTTAACTGTATTTGTGTTGGTAATGGCACATTTATTCTTCTTTCATAGGAGCAGGATTCCATAGATAGTCTTTCTTTGAGTGCATTATTTTCTTGTTACTTTTCTCAGTGCTTCTTCTTTCTCCTTCGACAACTTATCGATTTTGGAAGATGTCTCTTCCCGCAGTTGATTAAACTGTTTCAACAATTCGGTGAATTCTTTCTGCATACTTTTTCATTTTTAATTTACACCTGACACCATGTTTTATGATACTAATTGAATCAACTTTAAATTATATCAACTTTGACTTTTATTTCAAGATCAGAAGTCACAGCCCTCCTACATTATCTATAGAGTGTCCTTCATAACAAAACTCCTCTAACTATCAAACATTATCAACAAAACTCTTTATATAACATAGTCTACTATCACTTTTATGAGAAGTGATTAAATAATTTAGTAATCTTTTAGTTTGGCCAATGTAATTTTTTTCACAATCAAGACAAGGGATGCTATAAACAACATTTGAAGGAGAGAAAATATCATTTTTGTCCTTTACTTTTGAATATATTTATCTTATTGAAGTAACTGTTCTATTTGCAATTTTGATATTATCAAATGGTTGTAAAATTCTGGTTAGTTTGGGTGTTATTTCCTTGATGTAAGGTAATGAAGCATAGAAAATTGAATTTTGATTCTAATCTGCAACTGGTTGTTCATTATGAGAATTCATATTTTGTCTTACACTATTGTCAACCTCTGTTAAAAATGAGCTAAACAAGATGTTATTAACTAAAGATGGTGGATAAGAATTTTGTATGAAAAGTTCTTGAAGTATTTTCAAATTTTTATTGAGAAAAGATATATCAGAAATTTTGAGTACTCTGTCTTTCATTTGTTTCAACAAATTCACTTTCATCGAAAATTTGTGATAAGAAAAGAAATTCAAATACCTTCCTGAACTGCATGGTTTTCTATACCAATCAATTAATATTGTGTTATCAATCGATCGTATAAGTTTTGTATCTAGGAAAGGTACTGAGAGATCTGAATCTTCTGTTTCGATTGTGAATTGTATGTATGGGTCATAACTATTGAAAGTATCCAAAATTTCAGTTATACCATTTTTAGGTAATGCTAAAATTATATCATCCACATATTTTTTGATGAAAAATAAGTTAAAAGAGAGAACTGGTAACACTGTGTCCAGCAATTCATCCATAACATAAGCTGCACGAATTGGTGAGATTGAAGATCCCATTGGAGTTCCAAAAGTTTGTCTGTAATATTTTCCATTAAATGAAAAATAGTTATTTTCGAAAAGAAATGTTATTAATTTGGAAAAACAATCTTTTTCAATAGTGTAATGACTGCTGATACGATCCCATTTTTTATCTATCGCTCTAAGGCAAGTATCAAGATAAACATTACTGAAAAGAGAGACAACATCCAAACTGGCCAGAACATAGTTATCAGGTAATTTGATTTTATTGAATTTTTCTGAAAATTCAAAGGAATCTTTGATTGAGTAAATGTTATCTGAATCATAAGCATTAGTCAAAATATTAGTTAAAAAAGAAGCAATTTGTTATGTTGGAAAACCTATGCAAGCTATTATCGGTCTCACTGATAAATTTGGTTTGTGAATTTTTGGTAAAGAGTAAAATTTTGGAGAAATGCCATCATAACTAGTAAGCTTTTTCTTAACATTGTCATCTATTTGGTTTTTTACTTTAAGAGATTTTATCAAATTATTATATTTTCTTTGTATTTTTGATGTTGGATCATTATTCAGCTATACATAGGATGTACTATTATTGATGATATCATTGGATAAATCTAGATATTGTTGTTTTTCCATAACAACAGTAACATCACCTTTATCTGACTGAACAAGAATCAAATCTGGATTATCTTTCAAAAACTTTTTTGATTTGTTGTAAAGTTTTCGAAAAAAATCATTTTTTTTTGGGATCATCATTAAGTACACAATTGGTAATGACATTAGTAGCTCTAGCTATAGTGATATTTCTTTCATTGGTATCACTAATAGAGGAAGTGAGGAAGTGATATGATCTAAATCTGCTAAAATGTTTTAAACATTAAAGATTCCGAAAGCTTGGAAAAAACTTAAAAGAGTTTCCTTTTACATCGCTGCAGGCCCTACAAACAGTTTTACTCACTATATATACATATATATATATATGTATATATATATATATATATATATATATATATATATATATATATATATATATATATATATATATATATATATATATATATATATATATATATATATATACTTGCTTCTATCGGGGATTCGGTCTGGGAAAAGAAGTATACTCTTTTTTGCTACCCGAGCTTTCGCAAATTTTTATTTGCTTTTTCCAGGGCTACAATATAATTATATGAACATATGTATAAAGTTAAAAAAGGTATAACATACTGTGCAATGTGAGGTTTTCTTCGATGTTGAAAGTACATAATTGAAATTGAAAAATAGAAAACGAAAAACTTGACACGAAAATTTTTGAAGGACTGATCATTTGTTTGTTGATGTCAAATAATATGAGTACTTTCAACATCGAAGAAAACCTCACATTGCACAGTATGTTATACCTTTTTTAACTTTATACATGTGTTCATATAATTATATTGTAGCCCTCGAACAAGCAGATAAAAATTTGCGAAAGCTCGGGTAGCAAAAAAGAGTATACTTCTTTTCCCAGACCGAATCCCCGATAGAAGCAAGTTTCTTTAAGATAAGACGGTCGATATAATTTCCTCTTTATATATATATATATATATATATATATATAAATATAAATAGAAAAGTTATTGGGTATAACCCTCAAACCGTAGACACGTGTTTCGAGCTTGAGCTCTCATCAGTACGGTAAAATCAAGTGCGAAGATGTACAACACTTGGATGTAAAAATAGAATCAAAGGAAGTCAACAACAGGAAGCCAACCACTTCCTTTGATTCTATTTTTACATCCAAGTGTTGTACATCTTCGCACTTGATTTTACCGTACTGATGAGAGCTTAAGCTCGAAACACATGTCTACGGTTGCAGAACATTTTGAGGGTTATACCCAATAACTTTTCTACTTATATTTTTATATATTGCCCCTCGCTAAATCCATCCTTATTTATATATATATATATATATATATATATATATAGAAAGTTACTTATGACATCTACAGTCACTACTTGAAACTTAATTTGACACGAACCAAGGAATCCAAAGTAGAGGTTTGTCTACAATTTGACAGGCAGTCAACACTTCGTTGTTCTGACCAACCCAAGGTTCAATCAAGTTTCTAGTACGTTATGAGGAACGCAAGCGAATCTAAGTGAAAATAGAGTATATTTCGTTTTAATTCCGAGAGTTCTAACCTTTGACAGCTGTTTCGTGCTAACGCACTCATCAGAAAGGATTTATGGAGCTCTCGAAATCAAAACGAATCCACTCAAGAATTAATACCGTGAGGCAACACATACTATAACAGTAAGTTATTCATGACATCTACAGTCACTAGTTGAAACTTAATTTGACACGAACCAAGGAATCCAAAAGTAGAGGTTTGTCCACAAATTGACAGGCAGCCAACAATTCGTTGTTCTGACCAACCCAAGGTTCAATCAAGTTTCTAATACGTTATGAGGAACGCAAGCAGAATCTAAGTGAAAATAGAGTATATTTCGTTTTAACTCCTAGAGTTCTAACCTTTGACAGCTGTTTCGTGCTAACGCACTCATCAGAAAGGATTTATGGAGCTCTCGAAATCAAAACGAATCCACTCAAGAATTAATACCGTGAGGCAACACATACTATAACACTAAGTTATTCATGACATCTACAGTCACTAGTTGAAACTTAATTTGACACGAACCAAGGAATCCAAAAGTAGAGGTTTGTCCACAAATTGACAGGCAGCCAACAATTCGTTGTTCTGACCAACCCAAGGTTCAATCAAGTTTCTAATACGTTATGAGGAACGCAAGCAGAATCTAAGTGAAAATAGAGTATATTTCGTTTTAACTCCGAGAGTTCTAACCTTTGACAGCTGTTTCGTGCTAACGCACTCATCAGAAAGGATTTATGGAGCTCTCGAAATCAAAACGAATCCACTCAAGAATTAATACCGTGAGGCAACACATACTATAACAGTAAGTTATTCATGACATCTACAGTCACTAGTTGAAACTTAATTTGACACGAACCAAGGAATCCAAAAGTAGAGGTTTGTCCACAAATTGACAGGCAGCCAACAATTCGTTGTTCTGACCAACCCAAGGTTCAATCAAGTTTCTAATACGTTATGAGGAACGCAAGCAGAATCTAAGTGAAAATAGAGTATATTTCGTTTTAACTCCGAGAGTTCTAACCTTTGACAGCTGTTTCGTGCTAACGCACTCATCAGAAAGGATTTATGGAGCTCTCGAAATCAAAACGAATCCACTCAAGAATTAATACCGTGAGGCAACACATACTATAACAGTAAGTTATTCATGACATCTACAGTCACTAGTTGAAACTTAATTTGACACGAACCAAGGAATCCAAAAGTAGAGGTTTGTCCACAAATTGACAGGCAGCCAACAATTCGTTGTTCTGACCAACCCAAGGTTCAATCAAGTTTCTAATACGTTATGAGGAACGCAAGCAGAATCTAAGTGAAAATAGAGTATATTTCGTTTTAATTCCGAGAGTTCTAACCTTTGACAGCTGTTTCGTGCTAGCGCACTCATCAGAAAGGTTTTATGGAGCTCTCGAAATCAAAACGAATCCACTCAAGAATTAATACCGTGAGGCAAGACAGAATATAACAGGAAGTTATTCATGACATCTACAGTCACTAGTTGAAACCTAATTTGACACGAACCAAGGAATCCAAAAGTAGAGGTTTGTCCACAAATTGACAGGCAGCCAACAATTCGTTGTTCTGACCAACCCAAGGTTCAATCAAGTTTCTAATACGTTATGAGG